>JBAIZL010000002.1:287868738-288196238 GCA_036971475.1 Prosapia bicincta
ATCAGCACATTTCAAACATTCATGTATGTCGCGACTGACATCACTGGTGCTGCGAGCTTCAGAAAAAGATATGTAGGGATCTATACATAATTAGCCTAATTTTGAAATATATCAAACTCCACACATTGTTTACAAGTACTACAAATTTCGAAAATTGACAAACAATTTAGTTGTATGTCATGTTCGGCCCAGGGAACTCAGAAGTTCGTCGAACTCGGCCATCCGCAGTAGCCTACGGCGCATTACAAATTTTGTAGCTCTATTGACAGTAGTTAATGAGGCCACTTTGGCACAAACCACCACTAACTGGCCTGTACGTTACCGGGGACTATAGGGGTAGTTTTGGATGATGGAGGGGGTTGGTGCGGCCTTGATCCTAGACTTTGGGGTGGGTTTGACCACGTTTAGAGAGGTAGGGGTAGTTTTTGGAAAAAAAAATATTCTAACCCACTAACCTAAGGTACGTAAATTGCATCTAACCTAACCTACCCATAGGTGAAGAGGTGATCTCAGATACGTTCAGGACCTTCCCCGGGGGTGCTCCGGGCGTGGATTCGGGGTGGGGGGTAGTTTTGGAAAAAATTTTGGAAAAATGTGTCTTGACTGATAGGGTGAGTCTAGAGTGCATTTTGGCTATAGTTGGGGGTTGTTTCACCTGGGGGTAGTTTTTAAATAATATATGAAATTTCCAAAATTTGGGAAGAAACTTGTTTTGCCTTGTCACGTCAAGAAACCTATTATATGGGGTGATTTTCTTATGAGATTTTTTGTTTGTTGTAAAATTTTGCTTATTTGGTTCATTTACTACTTGGTACTAACAATACTCAATAAGAACGTCTAAGGTGAGAAAGTTGAAGTCCATTTGTAAAATTTCAAATATTATAATTCTATACAGGATAACATCTTACTGGAATTAGAAAAATTATTGGAACAAACACCACTGTGCTGAAAATAGAAATGTATGGAATGAATTATATCAGACTGAGCTTCATTAAAATCATTTATGTTCTGGCTTTAAAATAATTTAAAATGAACATTTATATAAAGTAAAAGAGGAAGAATTTTCACATAAACAACAGTCAAGATACTCAGAAGCTTCTGAAGATTACAAAATTACTATTGTTAAAAAAATTTAATTATCTTAATCAAATGAAATTTTCTAATGTTTGTCTTTATTTTGCAATTGACTATAATTATATTAGTAATAGTAAATTATTATCTTATCATACTCAAGTTTAACCAACCAACACGTGACGTGTATGTTTGTGTGTTGTTTAATAAGTTTTTACATTAATTTAAACTTAGAAGTTACTAGGAATGTAAATAAACCATTCTCAGTTTCTTATTTTTGTTTCAGGTGTTCAAGGATTTTAAAAAGGAAATTTCACACTTGCAGAAACAACGTAAAACTAGACAAAGTGTTGTTGAACTTGCAAAGACATTGGTAAACATGAAATTTTGATAGTAAAATATATCATCACCAGTTTTGTCTCTATATACTGGCAATCAGGTGAAGTGCAGGCTCTATTTATAGAAAAGCAATAAATAGAAGAAATTTAAAGCTGCTAGGAAATGTTTGTGTATTTTTTATATCCTGACTCAAATCTTTTTATATCCAAGTCCTGATTGTACCTCAAACCCATTGTAATTTTCTTTGGTTCCCTAAAGTGGAAAATATCTCGCTAACTCTTGAGACCAAAATATTAGAACTTTATTATGCTAGTAATTTAGTTAACCGAAGAATGATTTAGCAGCCAAATGTTATATTAACAACCAAATTTTAGTAAAATAGTTTAGTAAGAGAATCAAGTGAATCGATTTTCTTTAATTATTTTGTTGAGTAGCTCCATTCAATAAACATCTTCTAAACAAGTGAAGACACATTATTTAGTTAATAAGCTAATAATTAAATCAAGCAATCTGTAAGTTTTGAAAAATGTTGTTTTCTTAAAGTAAAGATTTCACTTCTATAATGAAATAAATAGTTGAATTTCTAATTAAAAACATATAAAAGTTGCTTGTTGTTATCATCAATTAATACCTAACTAAGTGAATAGTTAGGAGCGTACTTACTGAGGCCTTTCGAAAGTTTTTACCAAGCAACGTATCAATTCTACTGTGTACAAGTAGATACTTTGCTTCGTAAATGAAACGATTGTTTCAAAACACATCAGCAAATAACCTCCTAACTATTCACTTAGTTAATTTTAATTTAATTATAGTAAATCTTTATGTATGAGTGTTATGTATGAGAGATAAGTATATCTAGCAGAAAGAAGATTGAGAAGTGACTGTAATTTTGTTTTCTAAGCAATGTATTTCGTAAGCCCTTGCTGTAATATTAGATTAGTATCAAGTTACCCAAGGTGATAATGTGATTTGTATCAGGTTTTATTTAGTTGTTTTAATATAGCAGAACATAGGGTTTGTATAGGCCTACTTAATTTATTTATTGAATTTTGTAGTCCAATACGTTCGGTGAATGTTATTCATCATTTGAACAATAGTTTATGACTATCCGAACTTTAAATTTTGTAAATTATTTAAAATTTACTTAGACAGAAAGTTTTCGATCGCTATGTGGCGATCTCCATTAGTGTATTCTGCTTGGAGATTTCGGGTGACGGTTTTAAAGGCAGGTTTTCGATAGTATCAAAGAGTATGTGTGATTTGTATTGTGTTTTTTTCGTTTAATATGTTTGTACTTTGTCTTTTTCGTGTCTGTAAGTTTCATATTGTTCTAGTGTGTTGAGATGTGGTGCTTTTTTGTTGATGTGTAGGTTTTTCAAGTTATGGTAAATGTCTGTGTATTTGTGTCCTGTTTCTTTTATGTGATTGTAAAATGTTGAGTTGGTGTTCTGTTTGTGTTCTTCGACTCTATGTATAAGCTGCGACATGTTTGTCCAATGTAGAATGTGTTACATTCGTTGCAGTTAAGTTTGTATACGCCTGGTGCTTGTAGTTCATCTTTGTTGCTAGTGTCGTGTTGTATTTTGTATTGTAACTTGTTATTAGTTTTGTATGCTATTTTGTATCCTATTTTCTGAAATTTGCGGTCTATTTTGTTTGTTGTTTTGTTCATGTATGGTAATGTGATGTAGCCTATTTGTTTTCCCTGTCAGTAGTGTTAATTTTAGTGTTTTTTTGTATTTTGTACCATAGTTTATTTATTATAGTGGTGTTGTATCCATTTGTGCATGCTAAACATTTAATTGTGTCTAGTTCTTAGTTTATGTTTTCTGTAGTCATTGGGACTTCTTTTAGTCTATGGAGCATGGATCTGAAGGCAGTGTGTTTGTGTTGGATAGGGTGGTTTGAGGTGTTGTGGATAAGCGTGTGTCGGTATGGGTTTCCTGTAAATGATGAAGCTGTATTTTTGTGTGTGGTTATTTGTTATGGTTAGGTCGAGGAAGTTTAGGGATCGGTTGGTTTTATTTCTGAAGTGAAGTGGAGTTTTCGGTGTATTTTATTAGTGCAGGTAAGGAGTTTTTCCCATTTTCGCGAGGTGCCTCTGTATAGTGATTTGATATCATCGACGTATCTGTGCCAGTAAATTATTTTGTGTGCGTGTGTATTGTTTGTGAGTACCTAGGTGTTTTCTATGTGTTATAGAAAAATTCCTATTGATAGGACTTCTCATGGGTAGGCCATCTGGTTGCGAAATATGATTAAGTTGTGGGTGAAATAATTTGGCGATGGTTTGGAGGATGTTTATGATTACGGTAAAGTGGGTTTTAGGTATGTTGTTCTGCACTATTGGGTTTCTAGGATGTTGAGCGTTTTGGGTATGGGTATGTTGGTGTACATATTTGTTATGTCGAGTGATAGTAGTGTTTAATTGTGTGGTATGTTTATGTCTTTTATTTTATTTATGAGGTTCGTTCTGTTTTTTATGTGTGTTTCTGTGTTCAATTTTATGGATTGTCTGATTATTTTATCCATGTATTTTGCTAGTTTATGGGGCATTTACTATAGGGGCATTTTGTTAGTTGACGTAGGTTCGGATGGGGACATTGGGTTTGTGAATTTTTGGGAGAGCGCGGAGGGTAAGTGCTTTATCGTGGATTTGTTTTAGGTGGTATTTTTTGTTTTTTTTAATAATGTAATTAGATGTATTAATTATTTGTTTGATGGTTATGTGATATTTCTATGTTAGGTAGACTATGTTTGTAGTTGTACTATATTACTATTTTTTTTATGTAATCATTGATTTTGTCATTTAGGTGGTTGTATTAATAATTACTGAGGTGTTGCTTTGTCTGATGTGGTGAGTGTGATTATGTTTATTTGTGCTTTTGTTTTATGTTTGCAGCGATTTTAATTTCTTTGTTCGTGTTTTTATTGGTTATGTGTTTCTGTTTGGTTAGGTTTTTTATGTCATGTCGAAGTGAGTCTTGGTCTTTGGTGTCGGTATTTTTGTATGGCTGTTTCAGTTTGTAGTATAATGTTTCTGTTTGTTATGTTATTTGATTGATGGTGTAGGTTGTACTTGAGGCCTTTGTTTATTAAATTCATTTCAAAGCCATCATCTACTACCAGAATGCTCCTGCACATAACCTAGCAAAATTCATGGACAAAATAATCAGACAATCCATAATCGTGAACACAGAAACACACACAAAAAACAGAACAAACCTCATAAATAAAATAAAAGACATAAACATACCACACAATTCAACACTTCTATCACTCGATATAACAAATAAGAACACCAACATACCCATACCCGAAATGCTCAACATCCTTGAAACCAAATTAATACAAAACAACCTAAAACATACCTAAAACTCACGTTACCGTAATCCTAAACATCCTCTAAACCATCACCTAACAAAACTATTTCATCCACAACTCAAACTTCAATTCACAACCAGATTGCCTACCCATGGGAAGTCTTATTTATCAGTAGTGTCCTAAGCGAAATTTTTCTACAACACATAGAAAACATCTAGATACTCACAAACAATACACACGCACTCAAAGTCATTTACAGACACAGATACGTCGATGATATTATAACACTATACAGAGGCATCTCCCGACAATGCGAAAAACTTCTCATCTGCAATAATAAAATACTCCAAAAACTCCACTTCACTTCTGAAATTAGAACCAACCGATCCCTAAACTTCCTCTACCTAACCATAACAAAAAGCCACAAACAAAAATACATCTTCAACATTTACAGGAAACCCATAACGATAGACTCACTAATCCACAACATCTCAAACCTCCCTATCCAACACAAACACGATGCCTTCCGATCCATGCTCCATAGACTTAAAGAAGTCCCAATTACCACAGAAAAATTTAACAAAGAACTAGACACAATTAAATATTTAGCATACACAGATGGATACAACACCACTATAATAGACAAACTATGATACAAAATATAAAAAAAAAACACTAAAATTAACACTACAGACAGGGAAAACAAATACATCACATTACCATACATAAACAAAACAATAAACAAAATAGCCAGCAAATTTAAAAAAATAGGATACAAAATAGCATACAAAACTAATAACAAGTTACAATACAAAATACAACACGGCAGCAACAACAAAGATAAACTACAAGCACCAAGCGTATACAAAATGAACTGCGAAGTATGTAACAAATTCTACATTGGACAAACAGGTCGCAGCTTTAAACAAAGAGTCGAGGAACACAAGCAGAACACCAACTCAACATTTTAAAATCTCATAAGTTTTACAAAATTCCCGTAAATTTACAAAAACTCCACTTCACTTCTGAAATTAGAACCAACCGATCCCTAAACTTCCTCTACCTAACCATAACAAAAAGCCACACACAAAAATACATCTTCAACATTTACAGGAAACCCATAACGATAGACTCACTAATCCACAACATCTCAAACCTCCCTATCCAACACAAACACGATGCCTTCCGATCCATGCTCCATAGACTTAAAGAAGTCCCAATTACCACAGAAAAATTTAACAAAGAACTAGACACAATTAAATATTTAGCATACACAGATGGATACAACACCACTATAATAGACAAACTATGATACAAAATATAAAAAAAAAACACTAAAATTAACACTACAGACAGGGAAAACAAATACATCACATTACCATACATAAACAAAACAATAAACAAAATAGCCAGCAAATTTAAAAAAATAGGATACAAAATAGCATACAAAACTAATAACAAGTTACAATACAAAATACAACACGGCAGCAACAACAAAGATAAACTACAAGCACCAAGCGTATACAAAATGAACTGCGAAGTATGTAACAAATTCTACATTGGACAAACAGGTCGCAGCTTTAAACAAAGAGTCGAGGAACACAAGCAGAACACCAACTCAACATTTTAAAATCTCATAAGTTTTACAAAATTCCCGTAAATTTACAAAATTTAAAGTTCGTATGGTCATAAACTATTGTTTAAGTAAATAACAGTTTATTTACTTTTGATTATAGTTATGGCATTATCCACTAGATAGAAGTACTTATTGATAATTTTTTAAAAAGTTTTTATAGCTAATGTCGCCCATTCAGTGAAACAATCAGCCATTACCTGTTATAGTGCTGTCTTTTTCTTTGTGAATGCTGTACTTATCATTTATATCCAAGTAAATAAATATTGTTTTTTAGTGTAAGTTTGTAATGTCTTTACACTGTTATATTGTGTTTAGTGATTTTTGTATTGCGTTATAATAACGTATTACAAATGGATCAATAATTTTTATAAATTGGGGAGTGGTTATTAATAAGTACTCTGATGCAGATGATAGTCACGATATGTATATATGAAGCCATTGAAGATTATGTCAACAATTTCCGTGAAGGTATTAATAATTTTGATAGTAGCCTAATTTATTATTTGTGGAAGCACGAATATGCATAAAATCTTGCTTGAGTAAACCACAAAAATAATCTGCCACAAACATATTAAAAACCCCTTCATTTTAGTGGAAAGTCAAGTGTAAAACTAACAATTTATAGTGACAAGACCCTTATGAGCCTTTCAAGGTATTTGTGACTGACAAACCTATTGAAGTGACAGTTAGTTGAAAAAAAATGTACAACTTCATGCTTTTAAAATACAGTGGAGTGTTTGGGCATATCAACCTATCCCCAAGATCGAAATAAATAATTTTTCTGGCTACATTTGCCATCGATTGTTGTGGAAGCTTGACATTGATTCTTACTATGAACTATAGTAAAAATTGACTAGCCTATTGTCAACAGATTGAAGCTACTCTCTCGTTTCTTTCATGTTACAATCATTGAGGCACCAGTTTATAGTTACAAAAATCAATGCTGTTATTAATTATATTTATTCCCATTTCTAAGCTGTATACACTACAGAAAAGGCGTTGAAAGTGTTTTGATATGGAAAATTCTTTGAGTTTTCGACATCAAAGATTTCGAACCTGATTTATTAGAATCAGGAGAACCTGTCCCAGCATAAAAAGCTACATTCTCTTAGAGGCCTGGTTATATATGAGAGATACAGATACTGTGGTTTTGAGAACGAGATTAAGGAGAATGCAAATTTCGGTCATACTTCTAATAAAATGTAACCCTCCTAAATGGTTTAGGAAACCGAGAGAGAGAGAGAGAGAGAGAGAGAGAAAGAGAGAGAGAGAGAGAGAGAGACAGACAGACAGAGTTAAAACCACTAAAAACACATATACTCTTGTCCACTTTATAATATTGCTGTTTTATTATAATAAATCTCAGACATTGAAGTTATGTCATACCGATAATGTTTTATTGGAATATAAAATCATAACTTGATTGTTTTATTTTCTGTGTATATACGCCTATATGCAGAGGCTCTGTTTTTATAACATAAACATATGGTTATGATGTCATATAGCAACAAAAAAAAAACACACTTTTTACTGATATTTTTCAACGGACACATTTTCTACTTGGTCTCAAGTCTTGTCTGTGATTAACGGCATTGAAGAATACACTGATCTATTGTGAAACACGCTTACACGCTGGAAAATATCAATAAGTAGTGGTTTTTATCCAAGTGATATCATAGGAACATTGTTAAAAGTGTCAAGATGTTTTAATACGTTTATATTTATATTTGTTGATTCCATCTTCACGTGAGCTACTAGTTTTCACTAATCACTTGTAAATATTTATAAACTTGCCTATAGTAGCACTTACTTATATTTGTTGAGGACTATATATATATTTGTTGAGGATCTTCCAAAACGGTCGTCTTCAACAAACATAAGTAAGTGCTACTATAGGCAAGTTTATAAACATTTACAAGTGTTACGTTTATATTTCCCATACATCTTTTGTTAGATTGTAACAAATTCTAAATTTAACGATAATTAGGTTGCAGCTTTTATTAGACATTTAAAGGACACATACACTCTATTAAATATGTCACTGTTTTCTCTTTACCAGCCACATTATAGAAACAGAATACACTTATATGAAGAATAACCATAACCTGGAAATTATTCAAACCAACAATAAAGAATCACATCCAAACAAAAGAAAATACTATGACATTTTTAAACACGCCAAAACAAAATAATATGTTATTAAATGTACAAACTCAGTATAAACCATTTGCAATATTGGACCATACGATACAAATTTGCCGTTAATACTAATGTCAATTAGTTCAACAATGCTTTTTAGCAGCCAACCTACATACTGATAGATTTTACTCAGAGCATCCAGGTATGTTAGGTCCCAGTAATTTTTTATAAATTTATTTACAATATGTTACAATATTACTTGCATTGTTACTTAAAACTATTAAATTTAAAGTTAATTGTTGTAATCACCTTGAATTCACTGAATAAATTATAAGTAACTATAGCATAACTTAGTGAATACTTTAGGACTTACTTTGTAGAGAGTTAGGTTCTGTAAAAGAAATGATTGTTTTGGCATGCACCAGCATTTGAGCTCTAAAGTATTCACTCAGTTATGCAATAATTACTTAGAGTAAATACAATTAATTAAAACATTGATACAATTCATGAAATTAGCATTATGATTTAAATTCATTTTGGTTATAATATTTACCAGGCAATAATGGTCTTCTTTAAACCAAACATAAAAACATTCAAATTGTTTACTAATACACAAAAATACATATATTCTTAATGTAATTTTTTAAAATGCAAAAACTGTTAACCACTTAATCGACGTACGCACCAATGCTGAGCCGGGCTGGGTGATGCGATGCGATGCCATGCTGAACAAGATCTGCTATTAGTTCGCACTGAAGCTGATTCGCATGTAGTAGCTTGCCTAGGCTTAGTAAAAAGTGCTACCTTCCTGTCAATCTCAGTTGCAACGTAGTGTAATAATAAAATCATAAACTTTGTTGATGATGATGTTATTGGAGAGTTCCTCACTTGAGGATGAATGTGTGGTAGAAAGAAGGCGATACTGGACACACAATATCAATGAAAATCACGTGCTAGTGGACATTTTGTAACTCTATACGAGAAACTCCGAACTTTGAATTCACTCTGAATGCTGTCCCTCAAGTTTCCATTTTTCTTTGCTACAATATCTGAATTCTTTGTACAAAAATAGAAAAATAATATTGGTAACAACTGTATTATTGTAGATTTTACTGTGTTAAAATCTATATTACATATTGTCAAGCAACATATTTCTAACCATATCCTTCTTGTTAGATTGATCCCCCAATGGAAGTCTTTCTTGAATCGAACTAAAGTAATAGTATTTTTGAATTAACAAAATATAAAGAAAAAACTTGAAACAATAAAAAAACAGTATATTGCTTAATGTTGCTTAACTCAATGTGCTGGAACACTGAAATAGACTGAATAAAGGCAGAAACCGCTTGAATTGACAGCAGGTAGGACTGCTCAAAAAGGCTTGTTGTCACTAGGCATAGCTTTGCGTTGTATTTTGAAAACTCCTATATAAACAGTGTGTATTTAGTAACCAGGCGATTATCGCACAGCTTGGCATCACCCGGTCCAGCTTTGGTATGAAACCCCACTTATTGTTAGTTTAATATTACTGTTTAACACTTTGTTTTAATATATAAACTATTTATAATAAAGAAATGATACATCTTATTTATGTTATGTTGTCAAGTTATATACCTAGTTATCCCATACTATATACTGTAAATTTACCCTATAAAATCCATTATAATTACAATTCAATTATAGAGTTGTTCAATTAAATTACATTGTAATTTAGGACTTTTAAACCCTAGCTACAAAATTAAATGTTCAGTTGTAATCTTCTGATAATGCTTTGTTAGTAAAATATATAGGCTACAAAGGCTTGTTAAATTTTTAAATTTTATTTTCTAGGGATTAATAAGTTTAATTATTAAATTCATCGTTTTATTTTGGAACAAGAGAGTATTTTCATAGTAAAAACGTACCTAGTAATGATAATAGTAGTAATAATACCTAGTAATTGGTACCGCGCTGCGCCCGCTTAATGGTTATAACAGTATATTAACATGAAAATCTAAGTTTTCCTGGATGCTGTGAGATTTCATTGATTGCTTTATTAGTATAAAATTATTGACTTTTCACAATATCCTACTTGGTAAATGGCATGTCAACATATCATAAAGTAATTTTATAATCCTGTTATTATTAAGTACAATAGTTTCATAAAAACTCGTAAAAGTAAAAGGAGTAACCTGTATATAAGAATATTACCTTTTTACCCCTGATTCATTGGTTGTATGAGAAGCTGTGAGTATAATCTTCGTCCTTCCTCTTTACCAGCTAGTTGTTCTATCTGTTCCTTGGTTAGATATAATAACTCTTCACCATTTAATCCTTTCAACTGATTAATTGCTCTGAAAAAAATATATTTTTAGACAAATATTTTAAGATTAGTCTTTCCAGATAATTTAGCTCCTTTTCAAATTAAAAGACTAAAATCTAATATTTGTAAGTACGTAGATGTTAGAAAAGTTGAAGAAGTTGAATGTTATAAAATCACAGCTTTCTGCAATGACAAACATGAAGTAAAATAAACATCGACAAAGAATAAAACTTTCATTAAAAAACAGTAAAACAGCTCAAACTTGATAAAGCAAAATGAACCTTCTCTAGAAATAACAAAATATTGTAACTAAAATAAAAACAAAAATAATACTAGAATGTTATATTTTCTCAGAATAACAAAATCAAATTATTTAGTAAGTTATTTTAATTAAAATTCGAACGTAAACACTTGTTAAATGAATTTTTATGTTAAACATTGAAGTATGAAAAACAATGCAATATCAAATAATTTCCTGCAATGTTTATGCGAAATTTTGAATTGTAATAAACAATGCAATATCATTAGGTTTCTTGCGATGTCATCAGATGTTATGTTTATCACATAATCAAATCAAAATCGAACGAGAACATTCATCATTTAACCCTTTTATTGATTACGTAAACAATAGTTTATGACTATCCGAACTTTAAATTTTGTAAATTTGTTAAAACTTACTGAGACAGAACGTTTCCGATCGCTATGTGACGATCTCCATCAGTGTCTTCTTCTTGGAGATGTCGGGTCAAGTGGTGACGGTTTTAAAGGCAGGTTTTCAATAGTATAAAGAGTATGTATGGTTTGTATTGTGTTGGTTGGTTTAATATGTTTCTACTTTTTGATTTTGTCTGTCTGTAAATTTCATATTGTTCTAGTGTGTTGAGATGTGGTCCTTTTTTGTTAATGTGTAGGATTTTTATTTTATGGTAAATGTCAGTGTATTCCTATACTGTTTCTTTTATGTGATTGTAAAATGTTGAGTTGTTGTTCTGTTTGTGTTCCTCGGCTCTTTGTTTAAAGTTTCGACCTGTTTGTCCAATGTAGAGTTGGTTACATTCGTCGCAGTTCAGTTTGTATACGCCTGGTGCTTGTAGTTTATCTTTGTTGTTAGTGTCATGTTCTATTTCGTATTGTAACTTGTATTAGTTTTGTATGCTATTTTGTATGCTATTTTTTGAAATTTGCTGGCTATTTTGTTTGTTGTTTGGTTTATGTATGGAAATGTGATGTATTTGTTTTCCCTGTCAGTGGTGTTAATTTTAGTGTTGTTTGGCATTCTGTACCATAGTTTGTTTATTATAGTGGTGTTGTATCCATTTGTGCATGCTAAATATTTAATTGCGTCTAGTTCTTTGTATATGTTTTCTGTAGTAAATGGAACTTTTTGAAGTCTATGGAGCATGGATCTGAAGGCAGCGTGTTTGTGTTGGATAGGGTGGTTGCGGTTAAGATTCACCGATCGTAATGAACTACAAAATTCAATAATTCAACATTTAATGTATTAAGACTTTACAAACCGGAAAGTTTGTTTCATATAGGAATCGTTTTTGAGACAATAAGCAGGGAATATAAATTTAAAAACATTTCAATGAAAGTTTATGCAAAATTTAGAAGTATAATAAAAAATGTAATATCATTAAATTTCCTGCAATGCCATCACACTTTCGGTTTATCACCTAATCAAATCAAAATCATTCATCATAAGCACAGATTATAAGGTACATTTCAATGAATATTTATGCAAAATGAAAAAAATTTAATAAACAATGCAATACTATTAAACCTCTTGCAATGTCATCAGATTTTATGTTTATCATATAATCAAACTAAAAGCGAACAAGAACATTTATCATTCGACAATTTATATATTAAGACTTTAAAAACCGGGAAAACTGTTTCATTTTAGAAACGTGTTTGAAACACTAAACAGAGACTATAGGCTAATCATATTTCAATGAATGTTGAAAATTTTGAATTATAATGAGCAATGCAATATTATTAAATTTTCTGTAATGTCATCAGATCTTATGTTTGTCACATAATCGAATCAAAAGCGAACTAGAACATTCATCTTTTGACATTGAATATAGTAGGAAATTTCAAACCAGGAAGGTTGTTTCATTTGTGACACGTTTTTGAGACAATAAGCAGAGATTATAAGGTTATCATATCTCAATGTATGTTTATGCGTAATTGAGAAGTATATTAGAAAATGCAATATCATTAAATTACCTGCAATGTCATCAGATTTTATGTTTATCGCATAATCAAATCAAAAGCGAACGAGAACATTAATCATTTTAAATTTTATTTATCAAATCATTATAAACCGGGAAGTTTGTATCATTTTGGAAATGTCTTAGAGACAAAAGGCAGAGTGTATAAGGTAATCAAATTTCAATGAGATTTTATGCTGAATATTGAAATATGAAAAACAATTGAATATTATATAAATTCTCTGTATATCATCATATATTTTTATCACTTATTCAAATCGATAAGGAATGAGAACATTTATCATTTGACATTTAATAAAGTAGGACTTTACAAACCAGGATGGTAGTTTTATTTTGGAAAACGTTTTGAGACAATAAGCATAGATTATAAGGTACATTTCAAAGAATATTTACGAAAAATAAAAAATTAATAATCAACAATGCAATATTATTAAATTTCCTGTAAAGGCATCAGATATTATTTTTTACGCCTAGTAAAATCGATAACAAACGAGAACATTCTCCAATGGACAATATAAATAAAAAGGATTGTTTTTTTTCGGAAAAATGTTTTAAAACACTAAGGAAAGACTATAATTTAATCACATTTCAATAAATATTTATTCAAAATTTAGATTATATTAAACAATGCAATATAATTAAATTTCCTGCAATATCATGACTTTGTGTATTTCACATATTCAAATATAAAGCAAACGAGAATATTCAACATTTGACATTTAAAAATTATTCCGTTTCAAAGCGGAAAGATTGTTTCATTTTAGAAACGATTATGAAACACTAAGCAGAGACTACAAGATATTCATGTTTAAATGAATCTTTATAAAAAATGTTTGAACTATATTAAACAATTCAATGTTATTAAACTTCCTGCAATATCATCAGATTTTAAATTTATCATATAATCAAATAAAAAGCGAACGCGAACACTCATCTTTTGAAAATTTATATATTTAGACATTACAAACGGGAAAGAACGATTCATTTGGAAATATTTTTGAGACTCTAAGCAGAAACTATAAGGTAACCTCATTTCAATACAGTTCTATACTAAACATTGAAGTATGACGAAAATTTAATATTATGTAAATTTCTTGTTATATCATGAGATATATTATATCACTTCATCAAATCGGTAACGACCGAGAACATTCATCAATTTACATCTTAAGAAGTAGGACTCTACTAACCAGGAGGATTGTTTTTATATTGAAGAAACATATTGAGATACTAAGCAGAGACTATAAGTTATCACATTTCAATGAATGTTTATGTGAAATTGAGAATTATATTAGAAAATGCAATATCATTAAATGTCCTGGAATGTCATCAGATGTTATGCTTATCATTTAATAAGATCAAACAGGGAACATGAACATTCATCATTTGACATTTTATATAATAAGACTTCACAAACCAGGAAGATTGTTTCATTTTAAAAATGTTTTTGAAACACTAAGCAGAGGCTATAAGGTAATCTTATTTCCATGAATGTTTATACGAAATTTTGAAATATAATAAACAATGCAATATCATTAAATTTCCTGCACTGTCATCAAATTTGGTGTTCATCATTTAAGAAATTCAAAAAGCGAATCAGAACATTCATCATTTGACATTTATATATTAACAATTTACAAACCGTGAAGATAGTTTTATTTTGGAAAACGTTTTTGAAACACTAAGCAGACGCTATATGTAAAACCTTATTTCAATTAATTTTTATACGTAATTTTGAATTATAATAAACAATGCAATATCATTAGAATTCCTGATAAATTCAACTGATGTTATGTTTATCATCTAATAAATTCAAATTGCGAATCAGATTATTCATCATTTGACATTTAATATAATAACACTTTTCAAACCGGGAAGCTTGTTTAATTTTGGACAAGGTTTTTGAGACACTAAGCATATGCTATAAGATAATCTGAATTCAATGAATTTTTATGTGAAATTGAGAAGTATATTAGAAAATGCAATATCATTAAATATCCATATATTATCTTTATCATCATTTAATAAATTAAAATGGCGATTCAGAACATTCATCATTTGACATTATATATAAAAAACACCTTACAAACCAGGAAGATTGTTTCATTTTGAAAATGTTTTTGAAACACTAAGCAGAGGCTATAAGGTATTCTTAATTCAATAAATGTTGATACAAAATTTTGATTTATAACAAACCAAGCAATATCATTATATTTCCTGCAATGTCGTCAGATTTTATGTTTATCATTTAATAAATTCAAATAGCGAAACAATCATTCATCATTTGACATTTTATATAATAAAACTTTACAAACCGGGAAGATTGTTTTATTTTGGGAAACGTTTTGGAGACACTGAGCATAGAATATATGGTAATCACATTTCAATGAATGTTTATGTGAAATTGAGGAGTATATTAGAAAATGCAATAACATTAAATAACCCGCAATGTCATCTGATTTTATGTTTAACATTTAATAAATTCAAATTGCGAAACAGAACATTCATCATTTGACATTTTATATAATAACAGTTTACAAATCGGGAATTTTGTTTTATTTTGGAAAACGTTTTTGAGGCACTAACCAGAGGCTATAAGGTAATCGTATTTCAAATTTCTTGATATGTCATCAGATTTTAAGTTTATCGTTTAAAGAAATTCAAATAGCGAAACAGAACATTCATCATTTGACATTATATATAATCACACTTTACAAACCGGAAAGAATGTTTCATTTTGGAAAACGTTTTGTGAGACACTAAGCAGAGGCTATAAGGTAATCTTATTTCAATGAATGTATATACAAAATTTTGAATTATAATGAACAATGCAATATCAATAAATTTCCTGCACTGTCTCTAAATTTGCGGTTTATCATTAATTAAATTCAAATATCGAAACAGTACGTTCAACATTTGACATTTTAAATAATAACACTTTACAAACCGTGAAGATTTTTTTTATTTTCAAAAACGTTTTTGAAACACTAGGCAGATTCTTTAAGGTAATCTTATTTCAATGAATGTTTATACAAAATTTTGAATTATAATAGGATATAAGAAAATATTATTTCCATGAATGTGTATACGAAATTATGAAATATAATAAACAATGCAATATCATAATATCATATCCTGCACTGTCATCAATTTTGCTTTCATCATTTATGAAATTCAAATTGCGAATCAGATTATTCATCATTTGACATTTTATATAATAACACTTTTCAAACCGAGAGGATTGTTTAATTTTGGACAAGGCTTTTGAGACACGAAGAATAGTCTATAAGGTAATCTTATTTCAATGAAGTTTTATGTGAAATTGAGAAGTATATTAGAAAATCCAATATCAATAAATGTGCGGGAATGGTATCAGATGTTTTCTTTATCACCATTTAATAAATTTAATTTGCGAATCAGAACGTTCATCTATTGACATTTTATATAATAAGACTTTACAAACCGGGATGATTATTTCATTTTGAAAAAGTTTTTGAAACACTAAGCAGATCCTATATGGTTATTACATTTCAATGAATGTTTATGTGAAATTTTGAATTGTAATAAACAATGCCATATCATTACATTTCCTGAAATGTCATAAGAAATAATGTTTATCTTTTAATAAATTCAATTTGCGAATCTGATTATTCATCATTTGACATTTAATATAATAACACTTTTCATACCGGGAGGATTGTTTAATTTTGGACAAGGTTTTGAGACACTAAGCATAATCTATAAGGATCTCTCATTTAAATGAAGTTTTATGTGAAATTGAGAAGTATATTAGAAAATTCAATATCATTAAATGTCCTGGAATGGCATCAGATGTTTTCTTTATCACCATTTATTAAATTAAAATTGCGAATCAGAAGATTCATCATTTGACATTTTATATAATAAGACTTTACAAAGCATGAACATTGATTCATTTTGAAATGTTTTTGAAACACTAAGCAGAGACTATATGGTTATTAGATTTCAATGAATGTTTATGCGAAATTGAGAAGTATATTAGAAAATGCAATATCAATAAATGTCCTAAAATGTCATCAGATGTTATGTTTATCATTTAATAAGATGAAATGGGGAACATGAACATTCATCATTTGACATTTTATATAATAAGACTTCACAAAGCAGGAAGATTGTTTCATATTAAAAATGTTTTTGAAAAACTAAGCAGAGGATATGAAAATCTTATTTCCAAGAATGTGTATACGAAATTTTAAAATATAATAAACAATGCAATATCATTAAATTTCCTGCACTGTCATCAAATTTGTTGTTCATAATTTATGAAATTCAAATTGTGAATCAGATTATTCATCATTTGACATTTTATATAATAACACTTTTCAAACCGGGAGAATTGTTAATTTTGGACAAGGCTTTTGAGACACGAAGAATAGTCGATAAGGTAATCTTATTTCAATGAAGTTTTATGTGAAATTGAGAAGTATATTAGAAAATTCAATATCAATAAATGTCCTGGAATTGTATCAGATGTTTTCTTTATCACCATTTAATAAATTTAATTGCGAATCAGAACATTCATCATTTGACATTTTATGTAATAAGTCTTTACAAACCAGGATGATTGTTTCATTTTTAAAAATGGTTTTGAAGCACTAAGCAGAGACTATATGGTTATTACATTTCCATGAATGTTTATGTGAAATTGAGAAGTATATTAGAAAAATCAATATCATTAAATGTCCTGGAATGGCATCAAATGTTATCTCTATCACCATTATATAAATTAAAATTGCGAATCAGAACATTCATCATTTGACATTTTATATACCGTATTAAGTCGTTACAAACCAGGATGATTGTTTCATTTAAAAAATGTTTTTGAAACACTAAGCCGAGGCTATAAGAAAATCTTATTTCCATGAATGTTTATACGAAATTTTGAAAAATAATAAACAATGCAATATCATTAAATTTCCTGCACTGTCATTGAATTTGCGGTTTATCATTAATTAAATTCAAATATCGAAACAGTACGTTCAACATTTGACATTTTAAATAATAACACTTTACAAACCGTGAAGATTTTTTTATTTTCAAAAACGTTTTTGAAACACTAGGCAGATTCTCTAAGGTAATCTTATTTCAATGAATGTTATAAAAAATTTTGAATTATAATAAACAATGCAATATCATTAAGTTACCTGAAATGACATAAAATATAATGTTTATCATTTAATAAATTCAAATTACGAATCAGATTATTCATCATTTTACATTTTATATAATAACACTTTTCAAACTGGAGGATTGTTTAATTTTGGACAAGGTTTTTGAGACACTAAGTATAATCTATAAGGTAATCTTATTTCAATGAAGTTTTATGTGAAATTGAGAAGTATATTAGAAAATTCAATATCATTAATTGCTCTGGAATGGCATCAGATGTTTTCTTTATCACCATTTAATAACTTACAATAAAAATATTGAAAAGAACCCCAAAACCACAAAAATAATCAAAAATAACAAATAAGACAAGTTACTTAAGATTAAACCCTTATGTACATTTCGATGACCAAGTTATCATCATCAGAGGGTCTTGTTACAAAACACAATCTAGCACACAAGAAGTTACAAACTAGAATGATCATTCTAGTTTGTAACTTCTTGTGTGCTAGATTGTGTTTTGTAACAAGACCCTCTGATGATGATAACTTGGTCATCGAAATGTACATAAGGGTTTAATCTTAAGTAACTTGTCTTATTTGTTATTTTTGATTATTTTTGTGGTATTGGGGTTCTTTTCAATATTTTTATTGTAATATATTGTACCACTGTGCTCTTGATATTGTGTACCATTTAATAAATTAAAATTGCGATTCGGAAGATTCATCATTTGACATTTTATATAATAAGATTTTACAAACCAGGAACATTGATTCATTTTGAAAATGTTTTTGAAACACTAAGCAGAGACTATATGGTTATTACATTTCAATGAATGTTTATGTGAAATTGAGAAGTATATTAGAAAATGCAATATCAATAAATGTCCTAAAATGTCATCAGATGTTACGTTTATCATTTAATAAGATCAAATAGGGAACATGAACATTCATCATTTGACATTTTATATAATAAGACTTCACAAAGCAGGAAGATTGTTTAATTTTAAAAATGTTTTTGAAAAACTAAGCAGAGGATATAAGTAAATCTTATTTCCATGAATGTGTATACGAAATTTTAAAATATAATAAACAATGCAATATCATTAAATTTCCTGCACTGTCATCAAATTTGCTGTTCATCATCTATGAAATTCAAATTGCGTATCAGATTATTCATCATTTGACATTTTATATAATAACACTTTTCAAACCGGGAGGATTGTTTAATTTTGGACAAGGCTTTTGAGACACGAAGAATAGTCTATAAGGTAATCCTATTTCAATGAAGTTTTATGTGAAATTGAGAAGTATATTAGAAAATTCAATATCAATAAATGTCCTGGAATAGTATCAGATGTTTTCTTTATCACGATTTAATAAATTTAATTTGCGAATCAGAACATTAATCATTTGACATTTTATATATTAAGACTTTACAAACCGGGATGATTATTCCATTTTGAAAAGGTTTTTGAAACACTAAGCAGAGCCTATATGGATATTACATTTCAATGAATGTTTATGTGTATTTTTGAATTATAATAAACAATGCGATATCATTACATTTCCTGAAATGTCATAAGATATAATGTTTATCATTTAATAAATTCAATTTGCGAATCAGATTATTCATCATTTATAGATACTATATGGTTATTACATTTCAATGAATGTTTATGTGAAATTGAGAAGTATATTAGAAAAATCAATATCATTAAATGCCCTGGATTGGCATCACATGTTATCTTTATCACCATTATATAAATTAAAATTGCGAATCAGAACATTCATCATTTGACATTTTATATATTAAGACGTTACAAACCAGGAAGATTGTTTCATTTAAAAAATGTTTTTTAAACACTAAGCCGAGGCTATAAGAAAATCTTATTTCCATGAATGTTTATACAAAAATTTGAAAAATAATAAACAATGCAATATCATTAAATTTCCTGCACTGTCATCTAATTTGCTGTTCATCATTTAAGAAATTCAATTTGCGAATCAGATTATTTATCATTTGACATTTTATATAATAACACTTTTCAAACCGGGAGGATTGTTTAATTTTGGACAAGAATTTTGAGACACTATGCATAGTTTATAAGGTAATCGTATTTCATTGAAGTTTTATGTGAAATTGAGAAGTATATTAGAAACTTCAATATCATTAAATGTCCTGGAATGGCATCAGATGTTATCTTTATCGCCATTTAATAAATTAAAATTGCGAATCAGAACATTCATCATTTGACATTTTATATAATAAGACTTTAGAAACCAGGAAGATTTTTTCATTTTGAAAATGTTTTTGAAACACTAAGCAGAGACTATATTGTAATTATATTTCAATGAATGTTTATGTGAAATTGAGAAGTATATTAGAAAATGTATATCATTAAATGTCCTGCAATGTCATCAGATGTTATGTTTATCATTTCATAAAATCAAACAGGGAACATGAACATTCATCATTTGACATTTTATGTAATAAGACTTCTCAAACCAGGAAGATTGTTTCATTTTAAAAATGTTTTCGAACACCTAAGCACAGGATATAAGATAATCCTATTTCCATGAAGTTTTATGTGAAATTGAGAAGTATATTAGAACCTTCAATATCATTAAATGTCCTGGAATGGCATCAGATGTTATCTTTATCAACATTTAATAAATTAAAATTGCGAATCAGAACATTCATCATTTGACATTTTATATAATAAGACTTTACAAACCAGGATGATTGTTTCATTTTGAAAATTTTTTTGAAACACTAAGCAGAGAATATATGGTAATTATATTTCAATGAAAGTTTATGTGAAATTGAGAAGTATATTAGAAAATGTATATCATTAAATGTCCTGCAATGTCATCAGATGTTATGTTTATCATTTCATAAAATCAATCAGGGAACATGAACATTCAGCATTTGACATTTTATGTAATAAGACTTCACAAACCAGGAAGATTGTTTCATTTTAAAAATATTTTTGAAAACCTAAGCACAGGATATAAGGTAATCTTTGTAACGGTTTATAATTTTACAATTTGGATTTTATTTAGTTATAACTCTTAAAACATTTAATATTCACTTCTAGCTTACAGTTGAGGCGTAAAGATACGTCTGTCTGTAACGCAATAGAAGTTATAAATCCGTTACAGTTAAAGTATTTTAAATTGCCAAGTTAAACAATTAAAATTAGCAGAATATTCTTGAATTAATACTTAAGTTTTATTTACTTGAAATGCAAGGTATTTGTGCGGTGGTAAAATAATGACATTTAAATTCAATTAAAGCAAATCATAAACTTTATTTTAAAATAGACAGATGAAATAAATTAAAATCACGACACATAAATTTCTTTAACACTCAGTTACAGATTATGAAACCTTTTTTTTTTTTTACATTACTTATAAATTTTTAAGGATAGCAATCCTTCAATTAACAAAATTTATCAATGGCTGAAAATGAACATATATTCGAGTTTACTTGCTTTTCTTGTATAATCAAGTTTAATAATTTAATGTGAACATATTAGCACCAAAAGGTGCGTAATTATAATTATGCTTATTAATTAAAAAGTTCAATGTTCATAATTTAGAAATTCTGCTTCGAAATGTTTTAAATTTTGAAATTAAGTTTTAAAAGTTTTAAATCGCCCACTTAGCTGTGTTAACTTGTCGCAACTTCCCTTCCATCTCGTGGTAAATCTCGGTAAAGCCTGGTCTCATCTTCGTGAATAAACGTCGGGAAAACCATGAATAAGTCTGCAACCCATCTTGTATCTGGTATTGTAAGCCGCCTTCTATGCCATGATTGAAAGAAAAGAATACTTTATATTAATTAAAATAAAAGGAAACTAAATACATCTTCTTGCCATTTGGAGACGTCCTTCCCCGGTTACATCCTGGCCAAATGAGACAGATAAATTAAAAGCAAGCAGCCTTCCTACTTACCGCGCATCCACGGAGCGCATGCATAGCTAGGTTACTTATTTTAAGTTTTTCTCGATAGATGTCACTATCAGCCAGAGATCTCATTAAAAATATTTATCATACATAACAATTTTTTTTACATAGTTATACATTATTACAATTTGGAATTTATTCTCGTTTATTTTCTGAAATTGCAAATTTAATATGTAACACCGTCTAAAGTGTGTTACATATTTTTCCCCCCTCTTGAAAAAAAAAAATTGTGTCATTTCATTTTTCCCTTTTAATTATTTTTTTATTAAATGTAACGATTTACGAACAACTCTTAAGTTAACAATCAAATTATTTTCTTTGGGAAAACATATCATAAACCCTTTAACATAACTTGCATGTCCGTAACTAGAACAAGCTTAGTTTAACCAACAAAAATTTTTTTTTTTTTATTACATTAACATAATACAAACAAATTATTTCTCGGATTTAGCATCCTTCAAAACAAAATTAAACCTTTTTTATTACAAATAAATCCATATCATCTCTTCTTTTACATTTATAAAACCTTGTATAGACATATACTCTTAAAATTTCACATAATGTTCCTTACTGCCTTTACTTCTTTAAAACACTTTTATCAACTGATCATAAATAACATCAACTCACTTCAATAGTGTTTTTATTTATTCGGTGCGCACCATTGTCTTTAAACACGAAGTTTACATATAAATTTATACCTAATTACATGATTCATTACTCCCGTATCTTTCATAAACATCATTTAAAAGTTGTTGCAAATTGTTCAGTTTTTTGCTTGTTAAAGTGTTATTAATTATGTATTGTTTAATTTAAGGTAGTTTGTTTTGTAAAGTCAGTCCGTCTTGTAAGTGTGGTCCACGTCATGAGTCTGGGACCAAATAGTCTTACCCCTTGTGTAATTGTGTAGTCTAAGTCTAAATTAATAACCTTTTATTCGCATTACGAACAATTGCAGCGGTCGGGGATTTCCTACCCTCTTTTTAATTGCGAGATATGCACCTTGCGTATCTCATTTAAATTTTCTACCCCTTGTATCAAAACACTTACAGGGTTTAAGAAATATAATAATTTGTATGGACCTTTATATTTTACATCTAGCTTAGCTTGATATTTATCTATCTTTTTTGATAATGACTGATGCTTTACATACACCTTATCTCCTATTTTGAAAGGATGTACATTATCACCTTTATAGATACCATACTTTTTATTTTTCTCAATTGACATTTTAATATTTTTTATGGCTTTGTTAAGTCTGCTTGCTATTTCTCTTTTAGTAATTTTATTTTCTACAATGTCGTTCAAACTCCACAAATTTGTTAATAAATCATTTGGTTTAAAATTAAACATTAACTCAAAGGCTGAATGGCCAGTGGATTCATTGAAGGCTGAATTTAGACAAATTTGCAAATAATGAAGTCCTTCATCCCACATTGTTTGTTTATCATGAAAAAAGCTCCTTAACAAAACCTTAATATTTTTAATATATCTCTCAGCCTTATTGGCTCTAGGTATGTACGGTAGGGTTTTGATATGTTTTATTCCATTATTAAACATAAAATTCTTAAACTCAATGGCTTTAAAACATGCTCCATTATCAGACACCAAGAAACGAGGCATACCAAAATTAGCAAAAACTACATCTCTCAACTTGTTGATGACATTTACAGCTTTGGCATTTCTTAAAGGCATTATATAACAGAATCTACTTAAATCATCTACTGCAATTAACAAATGATTATGACCTTTCTTACTCCTTACTAATGGTCCCATTATGTCTACATACAGTTTTTGCATGGGATTGTTTGATACAAAACTTACAAGTTTCCCATTATAAATTTTTGGTGCTTGTTTACAAGTAGCACATATTTGACAATCTTTAATTTTTTGTTTTATAAAATCACACAAATTAGGTCTATAGAAATATTGGTTAATCTTTGACATTGTTTTTAATTGACTAAGATGTCCACCAAGAAATGAAGTATGATAGTATTCGAACATCATGTCTTTCAAATTAACAGGCAAATAAATTTTTAATTTGTTTTTATCTTTAAACATTAATAGGCCTTTGCTCATACAAAATTTTTTATTGTTAGTTTTAGATTTAATACTTTCTACAATTTTTGTTATTTCAGGATCGGTTTTTTGATGTACTTTCAAATCTAGGTAACCTAAAGGTATTTGCGAAATTACATTAGCTTGAAGATTAGGACATTTGTTGTTGTTAATAGATTGGAATTTCTTTCCCTGTTTATCTTTTTTAAAGATTTCGTCCTTCGACTCTATCTCCACTATTTCGATATCAATACCTTCCCCATTATTGTGGATCCTACTAAGAGCATCGGCTACGACATTCTGTTGCCCTTTTATGTGAAATATTTTGAAAGGTAGACTTACAATTCTCTCTAACCATCTTCCCAATTTGCCTAACTTTCGGAAATGTGTAAGAGACCATGATAAAGCTTGATTATCTGTAAGCAAGTAAAAGGGTTGTACCTCTAAGAATTTATAAAATTTTTCGATGCTAAGAACAATGGCTAAAGTTTCTTTTTCGTATACTGAAAGAGCTCTCTCTGAATCTGTGAATTTCTTTGAAAAGTAGGCTACTGGTTTCTTTTGATCGGCTTCATTTTTCTGTAACAAGCATGCACCAACGCCATGCTCACTGGCATCTGTCATCAGATAGAAAGGCTTGTTGTAATCTGCTATTGCTAAACAGGGAGGATTAGATATACAATTTTTTAAGGTGTTAAAACTTTTCTCACAGTCTTCCGTCCACTGGAATTTAACTCTTTTCTTCCTTAACTCGTTCAATACACTAGCAATTTTGGCATAATCTTTAATAAAACTACTGAAAAATGACACCATGCCGATAAATCTAGACACTTCCTTAGCATTTTTTGGTCTAGGAAAATTTTTTATTGAATTTGTTCTTTCTGGATCGATTTTAATTTGATTATGGCTCACTTTATTGCCCAAGAAATTAATCTCTTTACACACAAATTTTGCCTTGCTCAAATTTACAGTTAAGTTATTTTTACTCAATCTACTAATTACCTCTCTAACATGTTTCAGATGTTCTTCTAAACTATTACTATATATAAGGATGTCATCAACAAAGTTTAACATGTATTTAAACTTAATATCGCTAAAAATTCTTTCTATATACGAGCTTAATATTCCACTGCCTACATGCAAACCATATGGAATTCTCGTATAATTGTATTGACTAAAAGGTGTTGAAAACGCGGTATATTTTTTGCTATTTTCGGTAAGCGGTATCTGGTGGAAACTGTTACAAAGATCAATACAACTAAAATACTTAGCATTACCCAGATATTGATAACAATCGGCCATGTCGCCAATAGGATGTGAAACTCTTTCTATCAATTGGTTCATTTTGCCATAATTCACTACAAGTCTATGTTTATCACCCTTTGACACTAAAAATGAAGGACTCAAATATGGGCTAGTGGAATGCTCAATTATTCCTTGTGCTAGTAAATCATCTATTATTCCTTTTAGAATAGTCATTTTAGGTGGACTGATGGGATATGGTTTAACTTTTACAATTTCTTCAGATTTTACTTTTAAATCAAATTTAAAATTTAAGGCTTTGCCAATCTTGTCTGTAAATACATTAGGAAATTGTCTTACTATTGCTTCTATTTCTTTAATTCCTTCTGGACTACCAATTTGTATTTTACTATTACTCATTATATTGTTATTGCTTAAGGATTTAAAATTATTAATCTTTATTTTTACTGTAGGATCAAAATTAAAATAACATTCTTGTTTTGATATGTCTATTATTAAACCTGTTTCATGGATGAATGGAGTTCCTAATATCAGGGGCCAAGTTACATTATTTACAATATAAAATTTTACATACCAGCTAAAGTGTTTTATTTTTATTTTTTGAATGCAAAAACCTTTCACTTTAATTTCAGCATTATTAGCAGCTACAATAGTTTCCATATCTGACTTATACATTGTTATTTTGTTCAGCAATTTATTCTCTTGAATATATTTTTCATTAATTAAATTGATTGAGCTTCCAGTGTCAATAAGGGCTTTACTTTTATTGCTTATTTTATTTATTTTTATATCTATTGTTGGTAACATAATTATTTTAGGTTGGATTTTCATCCACTTCCTATTTTTTACCATTTTCAAAACCCTTAGGCATTTGTTTTTATCTTTATTATTTTTATTAAAAATATGCTTTTTATAATTGACATTTTTCTTATTTACATTTTGGCAATAATTGACCTGATTACATTTGTTATTCTTTTTATCATTTGTGTTGAAATTTACTTGTGAGTTACCTTTATGCTTAGCCAAAAATATATTTTTTACAAAATTGCGGGAGGTATTCCTGATGAATGCCTCCCTCTTAATTAGTTTTTTGAATTTGTTCTGCACACATTAGCCTTGTGACCCAATTTACCACACTTAAAACATTTAATTGGTTTATGGTTATAACTTTGATATTGAGGTGGTCTTTGATAGCGATTGTTACTATTACCATGGTTAGAATTATTATTGTTATAGTTACTATTGCTAGAATTACCATACATATTGGACTTCTGATATGCCCTGAACTGTTGTTCACTATTTCTATTTCTTACATGATCATTATATGTAATGTTTTGAATTTGCACAGACATTTCGTTGAAATCATTTAAGCATGTAGGGTTTCTAATGAATGACAACTTATTCCTGGTTTCTGGATTCATCCCTAATTTAATTAGTTCAACTAAATCATTTTCAGAATATTCACCTAACAATAATTCATTATGCTCTTTCAAAGATTGTACATAAAGAGGCAGGGGTTCGCCAATACCTTGAGGTCTATTAATCAAATCTCTTTTTAAATTTTCCCTAAGATTAATGGGTACAAATGTTTTTAAGACATTCTGGTGAAATTCCTTTAAATTACTGTTTTGTTCTAAAGCTGACAACAATTTGTCCAATAATGGACCGGTTGCATAGTTCATACTTAGTTCTAATATTTGATTATCGGAAAGCTTTACCTCATTTTTCAATTTCAATACCACTTTAATAAAATTTAACAATTTTTTAGATTCTAAACCATCTGTTGTAATGAACAATTTGAGATATCTCTCTAATGGATTTGTTAGCTTATTATACAATCTGAAATCGAACACAGCATTCTGGGGTCTTACATTAGTACAGACTTTATCTACATTGGATGTTATTGAAGCTTCATGGGTACTTAAGAACACTTCTTGTAAATTTTCTTCCGACATATTTTCTTCGGATAATTTTCTTACTACTTCTGTCTTTAAACTTACATCAACATTCAATTCAGTTATTGCTTTGTTTAAATCATTTAATTTTTTTAAAATATCATTAAGTTCATCCCTCATCTGTTGTTCGATCTTAAATTTTAGCAAGACATTACATCTAGTTGTTAAATGAATTACTTTAGTTTCTGATCTGACTGTATCAATAACTCTAGGATCGTCTTTTAAATCATTAACACTTTTCATCAAAGTTTTAAATTTTTCACTAATAACTGCAAATTCATTGTTTACATTTAATTTATCTTTCAAATGAATAGGATTAGCCACTATATTAACATCTTTTATAACTTTTCTTAAAATTTTTCTTACGTCAGATGCAACTGAATCACTTCTAAAATTGACATTTCTTAAATTTAATTCATATTCTAATTCCTCCTTTGACAGAAGGTCTATTTTTAAAGCCATTTCGTTTAATAGGATTATTTTCAGAAAATCCACGAGAATCTATTCTTAAACAGAAAGTCAAGCAAACTCGAAATATTTAAACAGGCTCGCAACTGTGTAAACACTGGTACTCTACAATTAGCTTTCAAGGCCATGCACAAACTTTTTAAAACTCTAGAACTTGCTATGCATAGACATGACAAAATGTTTTGAACAATTAGAGTCTCTGACCTTGACTATACTACAAGTAAAAACTGGTCAAAACTGGTTTTCTCCCCTAACTTTACCATGCTGTTTACACAAGCTACATCCTTTTACTTTCAATTTATACATTTTACAAAATTTTACACTGTGAATTTACGTTTTGAATATATTTAATGAATTCGGTTATTTTCAACCATTTTTAAATTTTCTTTTTGCCAACACACAAATTTACATTTCAAATTTATACAAGCAGAGTCGCGCAAATTGTGTAACGGTTTATAATTTTACAATTTGGATTTTATTTAGTTATAACTCTTAAAACATTTAATATTCACTTCTAGCTTACAGTTGAGGCGTAAAGATACGTCTGTCTGTAACGCAATAGAAGTTATAAATCCGTTACAGTTAAAGTATTTTAAATTGCCAAGTTAAACAATTAAAATTAGCAGAATATTCTTGAATTAATACTTAAGGTTTATTTACTTGAAATGCAAGGTATTTGTGCGGTGGTAAAATAATGACATTTAAATTCAATTAAAGCAAATCATAAACTTTATTTTAAAATAGACAGATGAAATAAATTAAAATCACGACACATAAATTTCTTTAACACTCAGTTACAGATTATGAAACCTTTTTTTTTTTTTACATTACTTATAAATTTTTAAGGATAGCAATCCTTCAATTAACAAAATTTATCAATGGCTGAAAATGAACATATATTCGAGTTTACTTGCTTTTCTTGTATAATCAAGTTTAATAATTTAATGTGAACATATTAGCACCAAAAGGTGCGTAATTATAATTATGCTTATTAATTAAAAAGTTCAATGTTCATAATTTAGAAATTCTGCTTCGAAATGTTTTAAATTTTGAAATTAAGTTTTAAAAGTTTTAAATCGCCCACTTAGCTGTGTTAACTTGTCGCAACTTCCCTTCCATCTCGTGGTAAATCTCGGTAAAGCCTGGTCTCATCTTCGTGAATAAACGTCGGGAAAACCATGAATAAGTCTGCAACCCATCTTGTATCTGGTATTGTAAGCCGCCTTCTATGCCATGATTGAAAGAAAAGAATACTTTATATTAATTAAAATAAAAGGAAACTAAATACATCTTCTTGCCATTTGGAGACGTCCTTCCCCGGTTACATCCTGGCCAAATGAGACAGATAAATTAAAAGCAAGCAGCCTTCCTACTTACCGCGCATCCACGGAGCGCATGCATAGCTAGGTTACTTATTTTAAGTTTTTCTCGATAGATGTCACTATCAGCCAGAGATCTCATTAAAAATATTTATCATACATAACAATTTTTTTTACATAGTTATACATTATTACAATTTGGAATTTATTCTCGTTTATTTTCTGAAATTGCAAATTTAATATGTAACACCGTCTAAAGTGTGTTACATCTTGTTTCCATGAATGTTTATACGAAATTCTGAATTATAATAAACAATACAATATCATTAGATTTCCTGAAATGTCATAAGATATAATGTTTATCATTTAATAAACTCAAATTGCGAATCAGATTATTCATCATTTGACATTTTATATAATAACACTTTTCAAACCGGGAGGATTGTTTCATTTTAAAAAGATTTTTGAAACACTAAGCAGAGGCTACAAGGTAATCCTATATCCATGAATGTTTATACGAAATTTTGAATTATAATAAACAATGCAATATCATTAAATTTCCTGCACTGTCATCTAATTTGCTGTTCATCATTTAAGAAATTCAATTTGCGAATCAGATTATTTATCATTTGACATTTTATATAATAACACTTTTCAAACCGGGAGGATTGTTTAATTTTGGACAAGAATTTTGAGACACTATGCATAGTTTATAAGGTAATCTTATTTCATTGAAGTTTTATGTGAAATTGAGAAGTATATTAGAAACTTCAATATCATTAAATGTCCTGGAATGGCATCAGATGTTATCTTTATCGCCATTTAATAAATTAAAATTGCGAATCAGAACATTCATCATTTGACATTTTATATAATAAGACTTTAGAAACCAGGAAGATTTTTTCATTTTGAAAATGTTTTTGAAACACTAAGCAGAGACTATATTGTAATTATATTTCAATGAATGTTTATGTGAAATTGAGAAGTATATTAGAAAATGTATATCATTAAATGTCCTGCAATGTCATCAGATGTTATGTTTATCATTTCATAAAATCAAACAGGGAACATGAACATTCATCATTTGACATTTTATGTAATAAGACTTCTCAAACCAGGAAGATTGTTTCATTTTAAAAATGTTTTCGAACACCTAAGCACAGGATATAAGATAATCCTATTTCCATGAAGTTTTATGTGAAATTGAGAAGTATATTAGAACCTTCAATATCATTAAATGTCCTGGAATGGCATCAGATGTTATCTTTATCAACATTTAATAAATTAAAATTGCGAATCAGAACATTCATCATTTGACATTTTATATAATAAGACTTTACAAACCAGGATGATTGTTTCATTTTGAAAATTTTTTTGAAACACTAAGCAGGGAATATATGGTAATTATATTTCAATGAAAGTTTATGTGAAATTGAGAATTATATTAGAAAATGTATATCATTAAATGTCCTGCAATGTCATCAGATGTTATGTTTATCATTTCATAAAATCAATCAGGGAACATGAACATTCAGCATTTGACATTTTATGTAATAAGACTTCACAAACCAGGAAGATTGTTTCATTTTAAAAATATTTTTGAAAACCTAAGCACAGGATATAAGGTAATCTTGTTTCCATGAATGTTTATACGAAATTCTGAATTATAATAAACAATACAATATCATTAGATTTCCTGAAATGTCATAAGATATAATGTTTATCATTTAATAAACTCAAATTGCGAATCAGATTATTCATCATTTGACATTTTATATAATAACACTTTTCAAACCGGGAGGATTGTTTCATTTTAAAAAGATTTTTGAAACACTAAGCAGAGGCTACAAGGTAGTCCTATATCCATGAATGTTTATACGAAATTTTGAATTATAATAAACAATGCAATATCATTAAATTTCCTGCACTGTCATCAAATTTGCTGTTTATCATCAAATAAATTCAAATATGGAAACAGTACATTCATCATTTGTCATTTTATATAACAACACTTTACAAACCGTGCAGATTTTTTTATTTTGAAAAACGTGTTTGAAACACTAAGCAGATTTTATAAGGTAATCTTATTTCAATGAATGTTTCTACGAAATTTTAAATTATAAAAATAATGCAATATCATTAAATTTCCTGTAATGTCATAGGATTTAATGTTTATCATTTAATCTATTCAAATTGCGAATCAGAACATTCATCATTTGACATTTTATATATATGTAAATAAGACTTTACAAACCAGGAAAATTATTCATTTTGAAAATGTTTTTTAACCACTAAGCAGAGACTGTATGGTTATTACATGTCAATGAATGTTTATGCGAAATTGACTAGTATATTAGAAAATGCAATATCAATAAATGTCCTGCAATGTCATCAGATGCTATGTTTATCAATTAATAAAATCAAAAAGGGAACATGAACATTCAACATTTGCATTTTATGTAACAAGACTTCACAAACCAGGAAGATTGTTTCATTTTTAAAATGTTTTTGAAACACTAAGCAGAGCCTATAAGGTAATCCTATTTCCATGAATGATTATACGAAATTTTGAAATATAATAAACAATGCAATATCATTAAATTTCCTACACTGTCATCAAATTTGCTGTTCATCATTTATGAAATTCAAATTGCGAATCAGAACATTCATCATTTGACATTTTATATAATAACACTTTTCAAACCGGGAGGATTGTTTAATTTTGGACAAGGTTTTTGAGACACTAAACATAGGTTATAAAGTAATCTTACTTCAATGAATTTTTATGTAAAATTAAGAAGTATATAAGAAAATTCAATATCATTAAATGTCCTGGAATGGCATTAAATGTTATATTTATCACCATTTAATAAATTAAATTTGCGAATCAAAACATTCATCATTTCACGTTTTATATAATAAGACTTTTCAAACCGGAAGGGTTGTTTAATTTTGGACAAAGTTTTTGAGACACTAAACATAGGCTATAAAGTAATCTTATTTCAATGAATTTTTATGTAAAATTAAGAAGTAGGCTTATATAAGAAAATTCAATATCATTAAAAGTCCTGGAATGGCATCAAATGTTATCTTTATCATCATTTAATAAATTAAATTTGCGAATCAGAACATTCATCATTTGGCATTTTATATAATAAGACGTTACAAACCAGGAAGATTGTTCCATTTTGAAAATTTCTTTGAAACACTAAGCAGAGACTATATGGTTAATACATTTCAATGAATGTTTATGTGATATTGAGAAGTATATTAGAAAGTGCAATATCATTAAATGCCCTGTGAATGCATCAGATGTTTATCATTTAATAAAATCAAACAGGGAACATGAACATTCGTCAATTGACATTTTATGTAATAAGACTTCACAAACCAGGAAGATTGTTTTATTTTGAAATGTTTTTGAAACACTAAGCAGAGGCTATAAGGTAATGTTATTTCCATGAATGTTTATACGAAATTTTGAATTTTAATAAACAATGAAATATCATTAAATTTCCTGCACTGTCATCAAATTTTCTGTTTATCATTAAATAAATTAAAAATATGGAAACAGTACATTCATCATTTCATATTTTATATAATAAGACTTCCCAAACCAGGAAGATTGTTTCTTTTTTAAAACGATTTGAAAAACTAAGCACAGGATATAAGGTAATCTTATTTCCATGAATGTTTATACGAAATTTTGAATTATAATAAACATTGCAAAGTCTTTAAATTTCCTGTAATGTCATCAAATTTGCTGTTCATAATTTAAGAAGTTCTAATTGCGAATCAAATTATTCAACATTTGACATTTTATATAATAACACTTTTCAAACCGGGAGGATTGTTTAATTTTAAACAAGGTTTTTGAGACACTAAGCATAGGCTATAAGGTAATCTTAATCTTATTTCAATGAAGCTTTATGTGAAATTGAGAAGTATATTAGAAAATTCAATTTGATTAAATGTCCTGGAATGGCATCAGAAGTTATCTTTATCACCATTTAATAAATTGAAATTGCGAATCAGATCATTCATCATTTGTTATATTATATAATAAGACTTTACAAACCAGGAAGGTTGTTTCATTTTAAAAAATTTTTTTAAACACTAAGCAGAGACTATATGGTTATTACATTTCAATCAATGTTTATGTGAAATTAAGAAGTATATTAGAAAATGCATTATCATTAAATGTTCTGCAAAGTCATCAGATGTTATGTTTATCATTTAATAAAATCAAATAGGGAACATGAACCTTCATCATTTGACATTTTATATAATAATACTTTACAAACCAGGAAGATTGTTTCATTTTGAAAATGTTTTTGAAACACAAAGCAGAGATTATATAGTTATTACATTTCAATGAATTTTTATGTGAAAGTGAGAAGTATATTAGAAAATTCATTATCAATAAATGTCCTGCAATGTCATCAGATTTTATGTTTATCATTTAATAAATTCAAAGAGAGAAACCAAACATTCATCATTAGACATTTTATACAATAACACTTTAAAAACCGTGAAGATTTTTTTATTTTGAAACACTAGGCATATTCTATAAGGTAATCTTATTTCAATGAATGTTTATACGAAATTTTGAATTATAATAAACATTGCAATATTAATAAATTTCCACAAATGGCGTCAGATTTTATATTTATCATTTATTAAATTAAAATTGCGAATCAGAACATTAATTATTTGACATTTTATATAATACGACTTTACAAACCAGGAAGATTGTTTCATTTTGAAGATGTTTTTAAAACACTAAGCAGAGGCTATAAGGTAATCTTATTTCAATTAATATTTATATGTAATTTTGAATTATAATGAACAATAAAATATCATTAATTTTCCTGAAATGTCATCACATTTTATGTTTATCATTTAATAAATTCAAATAGTGAGACAGAATATTCGTAATTTCACATTTTATATAATAAAACTTTCTTTTTGAAATTGTTTTTGAAACACTAAGCAGATCCTATACGGTATCTCATTTCAATGAATCTTATACGAAATTTTGAATTATAATAAACAATGCAATATCATTAAAATTCCTGCAATGTCAACAGATTTTATGTTTATCATTTAAAAAATTGAATAGTGAAACAGAACACTCATAATTTGATATTTTATATAATAAGACTTTGCAAATCAGGAAGATTGTTCTATTTTTTAAAACTGTTTTGAGACACTAAGCAGAGACTATATGGTTATCACATTTCAAAGAATGTTTATGCGAAATTGGAAAGTATATTAGAAAATTCGCGACTCTGCTTGAATTTAAATTATTGCTGGTTTTTGTTGTTTTCTAAAATGTAAGTCTCATACTGTGCTGTATTCTAAAAATTTATTAATTAAAAGTTGAATGATAATTACTGCTAACGAATTCTAAAGATTAATGCCATTCATGTGTTATTTAGGTAAATTGTGCAGCCCTCCTTAACAATACTCGTCAGTGTGTAGTAAAGCTATTTTCAAATAAATAAAATGTCTACCGATTTAAAAATAAATAAGTTGATAGAAGACGAGTTAACTCTCGAACTAAAAATTTCAAAATGTAAAGGTTGGAACGGACAGTACAGTATATGTAATAAGAAAGATAGCCAAAGATAAAAATTGTAAAGCCGATCCTGTTATTTTAATGTATTGGATAAATAAAAGTCTCTTAGACAAATTGAAAGAAAATGTTTAAAAATCATGATAAATTAAAGAAGGAATTAAAAATTTTTATGTTACTTACAATAAACGGTGAATTAAGTAGTCAAATAAATTTTAATGCTTTATTGGACACTGGATGTTCAATAAATATAATAAAAGAAGAATTTTTGTTAACATTCCTAAATCAAAAATTAGTTAAGAAAATTGTGAACAAACAGGATAAAGTTTCAGCAGCTAATAATACAGTGATGAAAATTAAAGGTAATTGCACTGTCAAAATTAAACTAAAAAAATTTTATGGCAAGTGAAGTTTTTAATAGCAGAAAGTTTAAATTGTAAAATGTTAGACGACCTAAAGGATTTGGTGGCACTTTCGGAGATAACCTAGATATTTATAAGCTTCCAGTATTCAAAATTTAAGATGCCAAGGCCGGTACCAAATTTTATAAACGCAACTATAGAAGAAGTCAGAAGGGATTATTTATGTGTTTCAAATAAGTAAAAGTTTTTATCATTTTTGTTTAAGAGCGCTGAATCCAAAAGCGATGTGCAGTGATTAGTGTACAAAATCGATGTGTAATGATTATTGAAATGTGTTACAGTGTTTTAAACGTAAAGTGCACAACCAGGTACGATTTAGATAATACTAAAGAAAATATATTTTAATGTTAACTAAGTCGAATTTTAATTAATAAACGGTTAACACATGAACGGTAGATATTGTCCCTTGAATATTCACTTCTAAAATTAAATTGGAAACACTTAAGTTACTACCTTCTCAAAATATATAAATTTTAAAGGTTAATAAGTAATTAAAAAATGTATGGAATAGTTAGCAGTAATTATATACTGATAAACAATCCAATATCATCAAATTTTCTGCATTGTCATCAGATTTTATGTTTATCATTTAATAAATTGAATAGTGAGACAGAACATTCATAATTTGACATTTTATATAATAAGACTTTGCAAATCGAGAAGATTGTTTCATTCTGAAAATATTTTTGAAACACTAAGCAGAGGCTATAAGGTAATCGTATTTCAATGAATGTTCATATGAAAATTTAAATTATAATAAACAATGCAATATTATTAAATTTCCTGAAATTTCATCAGATTTAATATTTATCATTTAATAAATTCATATAGTGAGACAGAACTTTCGTAATTTCACATTTTATAAAATAACACTTTACAAACCAGGAAGATTGTTTCGTTTTGAAAATGTTTTTGAAACACTATGCAGATCGTATTCGGTATCTCATTTCAATGAATGTTATAGGTTATTATGTTTATCATTTAATAAAATCAAACAGGGAACATGAACATTCATCGATTGACATTTTATATGCACTTTATAACACTTTACAAACCGGGAAGATTGTTTTATTTTGGAAATCGGTTTTGAGACAATAAGCAGAGACTATATGGTTATCACATTTCAATGAATGTTTATGTGAAATTGAAAAGTATATTAGAAAATGCAAAATCATTAAATGTCCTGCAATGTCAACAGATTTTATGTTTATCATTTAATAAATTCAAAGTGCGAAAGAAGACATTTATTATTTGACATTTTATATATTAACACTTTACAAACCGTGAAGATTTTTTTTATTTTGAAAATTGTTTTTGAAACTCTAGGCATATTCTATAAGGTTATCTTATTTCAATGAATGTTTATACGAAATTTTGAATTATAATAAACATTGAAATATTATTAAATTTCCCGAAATGTCATCAGATTTTATATTTATCATTTAATAAATTCAAATTGCGAATCAGAACATTCATCATTTGACATTTTATATAATAAGACTTTACAAACCGGGAAGATTGTTTCTATTTGAAGATGTTTTTGAAACACTAAGCAGAGGCTATAAGGTAATCTTTTTTCGATTAATATTTATACGTAATTTTGAATTATAATAAACAATGCAATATCAATAAATTACCTGCAATGTCATCAGATTTTATGTTTATCATTTAATAATTTGAAATAGTGAGACAGAACATTCATAAATTGACATTTTATATAATAATACTTTACAAATCAGGAAGATTGTTTCGTTTTGAAAATAATTTTAAAACACTAAGCAGTGGTTTAAAGGTATCTTATTGCAATGATTGTTTATGCGAAATTTTGAATTATAATAAACAATGAAATATCATTAAATGCCCTGCAATGTCATCAGATGTTATGTTTATCATTTAATAAATTCAAATAGTGGATCAGAACATTCATCTTTTGACATTTTATATAATAAGATTTTACAAACCAGGAAGATTGATTCATTTTGAAAATGTTTTTGAAACACTAAGCAGACGCTATAAGGTAATCTAATTTCAATTAATATTTATACGTAATTTTGACTTATAATATACAATGCAATATCATTAATTTTCCTAAAATGTCATAAGATTTTATGTTTATAATTTAATAAATTCAAATTGAGAATCAGATTATTCATCATTTGACATATTATATAATAACACTTTTCAAACCTCGGTGGATTTGTTTGATTTTGGACAATTATTTTTAGACACTAAGCATAGGCTATAAGGTAATCTTATTTAAATAAATTTGTATGTGTAGTTGAGAAGTATATTTGAAAATGCAATATCATTAAATGTCCTGCAATGTCATCAGATGTTATGTTTATCATTTAATAAAATCAAACACTGAACATGAACATTCATCATTTGACATTTTATATAATAAGACTTTGCAAATCGGGAAGATTGTTTCATTCTGAAAATGTTTCCCTAACCCAAAATTTTCGATGGGCAGGTTGATTACTCCATGCCCTTAAAAACAATGCATAAACTGATGAGCAATTTTACAATTTGGACAAGGGTTCGTAACCGTAGCAACGCTCGACGGAGTCGGTAGTTCTGCTCTTCCAGCTAATACAAAAAGACTGGGAATCTTGTCCTGTGCTTCTATGACGCTGTTGACAAAAAATTCTAAGAGCTGCAATGATTACCGGCTCTACATATACAGGTACGAGCCCCCCATCGGACTTTGAACGTTCACAAATCTTCTGTCTAACTCATTCCTAACACGTTGCTTATGCATTTATTTTATCAGGAATGGTGACTAGTTTTGTCTAAACTGTTTAGATTTTATTCTTTGAAAAAGAATACAGAAGTCTCCCCTTGTCTTCAATAATAATTTATTATATACATATAGATATAATTTTGTATGGATGATGTTCTGCTAGGGACTTCCTTGATAACCCCAGGGTCTGGTGGCGTTGACTCGCCTGTGGGATTTTTGTATATATGTATATGAAAACGGAATTTCAATGAAACTAACATGAAAACAGAGTTGTAAGCTTTCAAATCATAGTTTGATCTTTGCGAATCGTCAACGTTAATATTCAAAGAAGTTTATTCCTATGTAGTAAAACTTTGCCCATAAAACTTCCAAAAAATGTTTATTTAATAAGGTAGCTGTTATAGACCTGGCGGGTAGATGTATTCAAGACTGCTTCAGGACCCTAGAAGGACTAAAAACGTTACTGCGCCCATTGCTGTATGTTTACTACATAGGCTTATTTAGTAGATTTTTTAACAATTAGTGTCCATCTCGCAATCAATTTTTTTTATTGCTAGAAATAAATTTACGTATGCTTCATGAATTGGGCAAATAACACCCGATGATATCTCGTTTATGTATTCGCTATTAGCAGACATTACATGTGTTTATATATCCCATGAAACGTTCATTGAAGACAAAAATATCGAAAGCAATAAATTTAAGTGAACTGTTTCCACATGTAAGCATGTTCTGATATTTGTATTTGGAAAATATTTAATGAATACTGATTATTATATTAAAATCAGTCCGTGCATTTTTATCTGCTTATAAATAAAAGAAATAAAAAAGTTAGCACATTTTTATTAAATTATTTTTAAAGCAATTGTAAATAAGAGATTGAACGCGTTTCTACCTATCATTTATTCGATTTGAAAAACAAGATTATCGGTACACTCATGACTAAAACGTGTAAACCCAATATTTTAATTCTATAAGCCTATACCCTAATTACGAATTGAAAATACCAACTAATTGAAGTCTCCATAAGTTTCCAAGTAGACATACATGACATAAAAACTAATTAAGGCTATTGTTTCTCATATAATTTAAATTTTAGATTTTAATCAGGATTTTAAATCAGATTTTGTTGATAAACTTAAAATTTAATGTTAGTATAATCAATTTTGAGATATATTTTTGTAAAGTAGTTTTTAATAATGGGATGATATGTAATCCACGAAACTATATGTAGAGTTCTGGGTAGTTTGCCTTCGTTTATGTCCCCTGATTTATAACGAATTATGTTTTAATCTAAAACAAACAAAAACTTAGGTAAGTAAAAGTCTACAAAATCTTTAAATATTTGTTCAAACTTTCTGTTATAAATGAGTACAAAGGGGAACCAACAAAGGGCTATTGGAGGAGTAGGTTAGGTCTATTTATGTATCTTTCACTTTAAGTAAGTAAAGGCCTACCAAAACTTTGAATATGTGTTCAAAATTTCTGTTCTCAATGAGTACAAAGGGGAACCTACGTGTAAGGCAACTCTATTTGAAATTAAGTAGGGGAATTTAAAATTTGATAGGTTCGAACCTAATAAAACTTTAACATGAATTAAAAAATCATTTCTAAAAAAGCCAATAATGATATACAGCCTCTCTCAACATATCTAATCCAAATGAAACAAAGGAAAACCTACATGCAAGGACACTTTATAAAAAAAATAATAAACTTATAAAAATAGCCAAAAAAAACAATAAGCCTTTTTCAAGATTGCCTATTTAAATGAGAGAGTGTGCATCCTAAAAGCAAGGATTCTTTATTTAATAGAATAAATGAAAAAGACGTCAATTATTTCTAAAAAAAAACTAAACAGAAAATTAATCTTTTTCCAAGATTTACCACGTAAATGAGAATGAGGACAATCCTCATGCAACGACATTCTATTTGGAAAATGGAAAGATAAAACCTCAAACCACACAAACAATTTAGTCCCTCTCAACATATCTGATCTAAGTGGTACAAAAGAAGACCTAACCTAAAATTACAGTACTCTGATGAATAAATATAAAGGGAATAACAACATTTTAAATATCTAACAAAAAGCCAAACATGAAATAAAACTAGTTTCACCATAACCTGTCTAAATGAGACAGAGAATAACTTACACCATAGGACATTTGCAAATACCTCCAAGTAGGTCTGGGTACTAAACCTTCGTCTATGTTCCCTGATTTGTAACGAATTACATTTTGATGTAGTTTGTACATTGAGAGCAAGCTAAACTTACATCGAATTCGCTTTTGAATTATGTTTAAATCTGACTGAATCAACGTTTCACAAATACGTTAATAAATGTAATACGCTATTTTATATCTATTAGTATCAATGATAATAAATCTGAATACACATTTGTAAGTGTTTATGTTAAATTAGTAAGACCTAAGCTATAATTTGTAATGTCATCAGATTACGTTCACTTCATTATATCAATTCAAAACTTTGCCTCATCATCATATGACCAAATTGAACACTGGTTTTGAAAATAGAAACTGAAAATTGTTCGCAAACTCATTTAACAAATACGTATTACATTAGATATTGTTTGTTTCAAGTTTCATTCCCCAAAACTGCAGACACCAAACAAACACAACATCCTAGTACTGGTTATAAATGTCAGTTTTAGTCTACCAAATGAATTATTGTTTAAAATCTATGAACCTAAAATAAAGGTTATTTATTTATGGTTGTAACAATAATTAATAACAGTAGGCCTACAGCTTTATAAAAATATAATATCCTCACAAAGACACCTTGTTCGCTCACTGCCACAAAAGCTAAATATGTAGCATCAGGTTTCCAAAAGTAAGTAACACAAAGGCATATTTGAACATCTTTAGGTCTAACAAGAAAGTAAACATGTGTTTAGAAAATCGGTCAAGACATTGACTCAAGTTAAATAAATCTTTTGGAAATGGGAAATAAGCTACAAGAAACTGACAGCCATATTTATAATTCATATGGAATCACACCTAAATTTCAAATTTCTATTTCTTATGTCAAGTAGTAAAAAATTTAGGAGATAAATGAATTTAACAATGAGCAGGCTAGATATTAAACATATAAAAAACTAATAAGCTAATTCTCAATATATAAAAAGGAAAACCTTGTGAAACTTCTTTATTCCTACATAAAATAAAGGAATTAGACTTAAATCAGTTAAAGCATAACCAAAATACTAAATAAATCTTCAAAATGTCTATTCTAAATTAGTAGCCTACTAAGGTAAACCGGAAAGTAAGGCAATTTTGTTTTAACATAAATAGAAGAAATTAGAACTTCAATCAGTAAAAGTCTAACAAAAATACTAAATAAATCTTTTAAATGTCTATTCTAAATTAGTAGCCTACTGAGGTAAACCTGAAAGTGAGGCAACTTTATTTTAACATAAATAGAAGAAATTAGAACTTAAATCAGTAAAAGCCTAACAAAAATACTAAATAAATCTTCAAAATGTCTATTCTAAATTAGTACTGAGGTAAACCTGAAAGTAAGGCAACTTTATTTTAACATTAATAGAAGAAATTAGAACTTAAAATGCCAAAAAAATTCAATATATCTTCAAAATGTCTGTAAATATATCGCGGTCTATCGCGACCCCCTTGTGCTGGTCGCACCCTTGAGCTAAGCTCGCACTAAGAAGGCCTACGGAAAGAACGGGATTTTTTTTAGGTAGTTGCGTCTACTAGATGGGGGATTTTTTTTAGGTAGTTGCGTCTACTAGACGGGACTACGCCAACCGCACACTTATTGCTGGATCTGCACGGGAAGACAAGACCTGGCTACCGACTAAGTTTAATAGTTACCCCATCACTCCAACGGCGTTTTAAACCTGTTACAATTGTAAGAAAATAATAACATTTGGTGTCATAGTAATATATAATACAGGGATTACGATGGTGAAAAAAATGTAATTGTATAAAATAGTTTTCTCATCTTAAAACGACGTTAAATTAAAACCTCCCTGAACAGAATTACAGTTTCATATAAAAAAGTCAGTCTGTGAAGTTTTTAAAATTTTTTTTCAGGTGCATGATGTCAGCGGGAAAGTTGGAGATATAATTCAAAATTTTATTTCTTTGAAAAATATATTTCTCTACGACGACCGGTTTGGTTGTGGTGTTAGTGAATCTGAGAGCAAACATTAGGTGTTATTGTCCGAAAGTGTGACTTGCTAACGCAAACGAGTAACCATACTGGATTTGGGGGGGGGGGGGTAATCATGTTTAGTTATTCGTCTCTATCGAATCTATATGAAAATGTTAACTTACTTTATTGACAGTTACAATTATTATATTAGGTGTTTATATTAAACCTATTATTTAATCATTACTTAGGCCCACAGTCTAGTAGTAGCTTAGTCATTATTATTATATATTTGTTATTAATGTACTGTGTGAAACTTATTAGTAATCAGAATTTATTGATAGTTACAATAATTATTGTATACGGTGTTTATATTAGGCCTATTATTATTATTATTATTAGTCTGACACCGGAAACATTAGGTAGTATTATTAAAGAAAAGTTATTTCTTGAATTTTATAGTCCATTACGTTCGGTTGAATCTTATTAATCACTTAAACAATAGTTTATGACTATCCGAACTTTGAGTTTAGTAAATTTGTTAAAACTTACTGAGACAGAACGTATTCGATCGATATGTGCCGATCTTCATCAGTGTCCACCTTGAATTTTATAGTCCATTACGTTCGGTTGAATCTTATTAATCAGTTAAACAATAGTTTAAGAAACTGATGAAGATCGGCACATAGCGATCGAAAACGTTCTGTCTCAGTAAGATTTAACAAATTTACTAAATTCAAAGTTCGGATAGTGATAAACTATTGTTTAAGTGAAAAAAAAGTTATTTGTATTAGACACTGTGTACAAACATGGATACTACTGGGTTTTGTTGGCAAGTGAGCATTGTATAAAAGCAATGCAATAAAATGAGCAATAAAAAAAAATGATTGCTCAAAGTCCTACCCCAAACCTCCCCGTGGTAGCAGATGGAAACTATCGGTACACTAACATGTGGTGCCCAAATGGTTACCTGTATATTGTAACAACCTATATCTTTAAATGTGTCATAATAGACATTTAAATTCAAAGATGCGATAGCTAAATTACTTGTAATTAAGTTAAAAGAAACAAAATATTATAGAAACCTATTAATATTGCAGTTAACAGAGAATATTCTGGAAGTAATTCAAAGAAAGTCTTTATACAATAAAACCACGGGGGACACAATCCCCCATTACCAATCTCAGTAGATTCCTCGAGGAGCGTGTTGCTTCTCGAACCCTTCAGAGAGCATGTTGCTCTGACCTATGGAGCATCTTACTCTGTCCGAGTAAATGCTCACCTATGGGTTGTATTATGTAACACGTAGGATTGCATAAAACGTGTGTAAGACTGGTCAAGGATCATGTTGTTCTGAAGAAGGGAGCACTTACTCTGTCCGAGTATATGCTCACCTATGGGTTGTAGTATGTAGGCCCTAACACGTAGGATTGCATAAAACGTGTGCAAGACTGGTCAGAGAGCAAGTTGCTCTGAAGAAGGGAGCACTTACTCTGTCCAAGTAACTGTTCGCCTATGTATTGAATTATGCAATAAGTAAGATTACATAATATGTGTTTAAGTGAAGAGGTAAAATGTGTAAAAGTATAAAAGTACAATAAAGGCTTTCATTCAATTCGGCTTTATCTTCTTACAAGAATTCACTTCGCGATAGCTGTCCAATCAGCAAACAGGCAAATCACTCGGCCACGACATATTTGGTGTCAGGTGCGTGTGGTAGTTAGTTGCAGATTTGTGGATTGAGTAACGCCGGCAGGGACGCCTAAGGGATAATCTCCACAACTCAACTGCTGAAAAATTTAGGAAGATAGAAAACAAATTAGGATGGGGAAAGAGAAGAAAGAAAAACAAAAAAAATTTATTTTCTGTATTTCTGTAATTAGAGAAGTGTGTTCTTGTAATAAATAATGTTGTGTTTTAGATTAAATGAAAAAAATGTAAAGAGTTGCATAAGTAGTGTTGACATTGAGGTCAACTGTATCTGGAATTAACAGATGTGAAAAATGGGAATAAGTAGTGTTAACATTGAGAACTGTATGTTGAAATTACATGTAATGGAATTTATGTAAAATTAAAGTCTTAAAAAAGAAATGTTAACATGGAAGTAAACTAAATGTTCAACTGTTGATGAAAAGAGATAAAGATATTACATAAAAAAGTAAAAGTTTAGTAAAAATTAAAGAAAAAAAATTTGTAAGAATGATTTTTGTATGTAAAATTTAAGTGCTGATAGAAATTAGAAAATAAATTAAATTTTAATTTGTTTGAGTTGCATTTAGTGATGAAAAGTAAAATCTTAAATACAAGTTAAGTGAGGTAATTTGAAATGTATAAAAAAAACTAAATAATTTTTTCTATATAGTGAATAGTTTACTATTGAAAATAGTGATAGTAATTTTCATAAGTCAAGTATGGAAAGGTAAATGACGTTAAAAAAATGTAAATAATATTTAGAAAGATATGAATTAGTCGTTGGAAATATTAAGTGTAAATAGAATAAATTAAAGTTAAAAAATATATATGAAGTTATGATTAGTTAAATTTAGAGAGACAAGAAAGAGATATTTGAAAAAAATTGATAAGGAAAGAAAGAATTAATGTGAAGTGCTAAGTATATGATTTTATGAATTAAAAAAATATTTTGAAAGGGTTTATGTAAAATAAGTAAATTATTGGGTTAGATTTATGACCATACACAATTGAAGGTCTAAAAACCTAGCATTAAAAAATAAATATATACAGACAGTAATTAGTTATTTGCAAATAATATTTTATTCTGAATTACACGTTGTTAAAAAAATTACTAATTATTATTTCAGAGATAATAACAAATTAATTTAATGAAGGATAAAAAGCAACAATTATTGAACATTATTGAAAATGTTACCAACTGTAACTTTGATAAAGTATATTTCTCTATGAGAAAAAAATGTTGGCGGTCTTCCTTCCAACCAAGGCATTTAACTTAAAATTCCAGCCCTCTACGGCGTTTCTACATGAGGTGTATATAGCTGTACATATTACTATACAAGCTATGTATAGCTGTATAAGTCCCTCAACAAGCTGTATATAGATGTACAAGTCCCTACACAAACTGTATACAGCTGTACAAGTCCCTACACACGCTGAATATAGATGTACAAGTTGCTACACCAGCTGTATATGTTCCTACATAAGCTGTATATATTTCTACACAAGCTGTATACATTTTTACACAAGCTGTATATAGCTGTACGTATTGCTACACAAGCTATATATATGTGTACAAGTCCCTACTCAAACTGTATATAGCTGTACAAGTCCTTACACAAACTGTATATAGCTGTACAAGTTGCTACACAAGCTATGTATAGCTGTACAAAACCATACACAAGCTGTATATAACTGTACAAGTTGGTACACAAGCTGTATATAGCTGTATAAGTTGCTACACACGCTGTATATACATGTAAAAGTTGTTACACAAGCTGTATACGTCCCTACCGAAGCTGTATATATTAATACACAAGCTGTATAGCCTACATTTCTATACAAGCTGTATATAGTTGTACATGTTAATACACAAACTGTGTATAGCTGTACAAGTTCCTACACAAGTTTTATATAGCTGTACAAGATGCTACACATGCTATATATAACTGTACAAATCCCTACACAAGCTGTATAGGCCTATAGCTTTACAAAACCCTACACATGCTGTATATAGCTCTACAAGTTGCTACACAAGTTATGTGCAGCTGTAGGACCTACAAGTCCCTTTACAAGCTGTATATAGCTGTACAAGTTGCTACAAATGCTGTGTATAGCTGTACAAGTTGCTAAAAAAGTTGTATAAATAGGCATATTTTTTCAGGTGGCTCCTGGAACTACTTTGTTAAATAATACACAATAATATATTGCAGGAAGATCCACCAATGAATTAAATATCTGTACAGAACTATTGATATTTAAGACTTTAAATACAAATGCTATATACGACTAGGTGGGGCTTTAAAAATAAATAACAATATACATTATTTTGTCCAAAAAAATGAATTATCTGTAAAAACCAATTGATGCAGAAGAACTTATATGAAAAACTGTAGGCAACATAATGTGTGTTTAACATAAACAAAAAATAATAATACTTTGTCCAGGAAATAATAAAATATCAGTACAAAACATCTGTTACTAAGGACTTCAGGTCACAATCTGTAAACATTTCTTCTATTTTGTTAAACATTACACTATAATATGTTACAGGTAGATTCACCAATAAATGAAGTATCTGTACAGTACTACTGATACTTAAGACTTTTAATAAAATAAGCTATATGAGATAGGTAGGGTTTAAAAATAAGGAATTTAAACAAAAAACTGTAGGCAACTGGATGTGTGGTGTTTAAAACAAACCAACAATAACAATTATTTTATCCAACCTAAAAATGAAATATCTGTACAAACCAATTGATGCTGAAGAAATTAAATAAAAAACTGAAGGCAACCTCATGTGTGTTTACATAAACAAAAATAAATACCATTTTGTCCAACAAATAAGAATATATCTGTATAAAACTTCTGTTACTTTGGACCTCAGCAATCTGACGTCACAAGCTGTAAAAATGTCTGCTATTGTATTAACCATTACAATTTATTATGTTGCAGGTAGATCTATCAATGGATGAAGTATTTATACAGAACTACTGATATTTAAGACTATAAATAAATAAAACTATAATGGACCTGAAGTGTCTTTAAAGAGCTACAACAATAAAAAATAGAATATCTGTACAAACCAATTAATGCTGAAGAAAGTAAATAAAAAACTATAGGCAACCTGATGTGTGTTTAAAAATAACCAACAATAAACATTATTTTGTCTAATAAAAAATGAAATATCTATACAAACCAATTGATGCTGAAGAATTTAAATAAAACATTTTTATCAACCTGATGTGTGATTAAAAATAACCAACAATAAACATTACTTTGTCCAATAAAAAATGAAATATATTTACAAAACCAATTGGGGCTGAAGAATTTTAATAAAAAACTGTTAGCAACCTGATGTGTGTTTAAAAAAAACCAACAATAAACATTATTTTGTCCAATAAAAAATGAAATATCTGTACAAACCAATTGATGCTGAAGAATTTAAATAAAACATTTTTATCAACCTGATGTGTGATTAAAAATAACCAACAATAAACATTACTTTGTCCAATAAAAAATGAAATATATTTACAAAACCAATTGGTGCTGAAGAATTTTAATAAAAAACTGTTAGCAACCTGATGTGTGTTTAAAAAAAACCAACAATAAACATTATTTTGTCCAATAAAAAATGAAATATCTGTACAAACCAATTGATGCTGAAGAATTTAAATAAAACATTTTTATCAACCTGATGTGTGATTAAAAATAACCAACAATAAACATTACTTTGTCCAATAAAAAATGAAATATATTTACAAAACCAATTGGTGCTGAAGAATTTTAATAAAAAACTGTTAGCAACCTGATGTGTGTTTAAAAAAAACCAACAATAAACATTATTTTGTCCAATAAAAAATGAAATATATTTACAAAACCAATTGGTGCTGAAGAATTTTAATAAAAAACTGTTAGCAACCTGATGTGTGTTTAAAAAAAACCAACAACAAACATTATTTTGTCCAATAAAAAATGAAATATCTGTACAAACCAATTGATGCTGAAGAATTTAAATAAAAAACTTTAGGCAACCTAAAGTATGTTTAAAACAAACCAACAATAAACATTATTTTGTCCAATAAAAAATGAAATATATTTACAAAACCAATTGGTGCTGAAGAATTTTAATAAAAAACTGTTAGCAACCTGATGTGTGTTTAAAAAAAACCAACAATAAACATTATTTTGTCCAATAAAAAATGAAATATCTGTACAAACCAATTGATGCTGAAGAATTTAAATAAAAAACTTTAGGCAACCTGAAGTATGTTTAAAACAAACCAACAATAAACATTATTTTGTCCCATAAAAATGAATTATCTGTACAAACCAATTGATGCTGAAGAATTTAAATAAAAAACTGTGGGCAACCTGATAGGGGTCTATGTGTTTTAAAATAACCAACAATAAACATTATTTGTTCCAATAAAAATGAAATATCTGTACAAACCAATCGATGCTGAACAATTTAAATAAAAAACGTTTATCAACCTGATATCTGTTTAAAACAAACCAACAATAAGCATTATTTTGCCCAATAAAAAATGAAATATCTCTACAAACCAATGTGTGCTGAAGAATTTAAATAAAACACTGTAGGTAACCTGATATGTGTTTTAAAAAAACAAACAAAAAACATTTTGTCCAATAAAAAATGAAATATCTGTAGAAACCAATTGATGCTGAAGAATTTAAATAAAAAACTGTTAGCAACCTGATATGTGTTTAACATAAACAAAAATAAATGCTATTTTGTCAAAAAAAATATCAGAACAAAACATATTTTTCTCAGTGTTTCAGATCACAAGCTATAAAAAGATTCTGTTATTTTGTTAAACAATGCAATATATTATGTTGCAGGTAGATCCAACAATGAATAAAATAGTCTATCTGTACAGAACTATTGATATTAAGGAATTTAGAATAAAAAGTTTAGGCAACCTGATGTGTTTTTAGAAATAAAAATTAAAAATTGTTTTGTCCAATAAAAAATGAAATATCTATACAAACATATTGATATTTATAAATAAAAAAAAAGCTTTAGGCAACTTGATGAGTGTTTAACCATAAACAAAATTTTTTATTATTTTGTCCAACAAAAATGTAATGACCGTAGATCACTTCTGTTACTCTAGACTTAAGACTAAAAGCAGTGGAAGACCATATAGTTGTAATAAACAGTAGGCCTACAATATATTGTTAGAAAGATGTAAAACATTTAACTGTGTCATTAGATAGTACAATATATTATAATGCATGTAGATCTAACAAAAATATTATATCTGTACAGAACTGTTGATATTTAATACTTTAAGTAACAAACTATAGGCAGCTTGATGAAATTTTACCAAGAAACAAAAATATATAGCCTAGGACTTTGTGCAGCAAAAAAAAAAAAAACGAAATTTCTGTACAAAACTTCTGTTACTCTAGACTTCAGATCACAAACTGTAAAAAACTTTGAAACTTTACAGGCTGCACAAGTAGCTTGATTGAAAATGCAGAAAATAATTGCAGTTTTTTCCTTCGCACTGCCACCTTACGGTTAAGAGATTTTAATGCGTCGACTTGCGGTAAAACTTTCTTAACAAGAGCGTCACTGTCTTAAACTGAATAATACAAGTCCTATGAACTTGCGGTAATACCTGGAAAACGCTGTGCTTGACGAAGGCTGCTTGAATAGACTGTTGTATAACTGCGACTCACAAGTCCGGGTTTGTTCCTTTGCTGGCACAATGAAGGTGATTTTACTTCAGACAGCTGTTACATTCATCAGTGCCTGCAACATTTCGAAAAGTATATTATTAATTACAGAACAAACTAAATGCACTACACTACACGATATAACTTATATTTACAGATGTTTATAAACATACAAACATCGGAAAAACAGTCTTAAGTAAGTAGCAAGTGACAGTCAAGTAATAGAACTATTTTCCTGTGGGCATTATTTATTATGTTTTAAATACTTTGGCTCGATTTAAATCAGGTGTATATTAAATAAAACTATGCACACTAAAACTGTTATTAATCTAAAGCTACTTACGGTGTTATTTCGTAACAAACTACTACTCATACGATAGAAAACCGTTTGCACAAACAGGCAACCTCGCACTGTTCCCAACTGTGGAATGTTTTGGTATTCTACTGAAATATGTTTTGCAATAAAACTAAATTTAGTTTTATGATAAAGTTTAACCCAATATTTTAATACTTTATTAATATTTACAGAACAGTTTAAATGGAATACACTACATATATTTAGCGATGCTATAAAACAAACGAAAACCAGTAAAATTAGTCTAAAGTTACTGTATGAACCTAGAGTCGGCCATGTTGTAGATCTATTTTCTTGGGCATCTAAATTATTTGTAATGATTTACTACCTCGGATCAATGTAAAATGGATTAAAATTAAATAAAACTATTCACTATAAAACTGTTATTAATCAAATGGTACTTTAAGCTTTGTAGCAAACTTAACTCAAACAATAGATAGGCCTAAACATTACAGTACGTACAAACTGACAACCCAACACAAACGCCACTTTACAACGTTGCAACTTATTTATGTACCCTACTACGATATTTTTTACAAGAAAATGAAATTTATTATTACAATGACATTTCTGTTACACTTTGATATAATTACAGAACAATCCCAACTCACTACACTACATACTTACTTTATAGATGTTTCTAAATATATAAAAACTGTAAAACACTGTAAAACGTCCATCACCAACTATGCCTCAAACCTTTGTGTAACTAATTTCTAGGGTTTCTTAATAATGAATCTATGTTGATTATTAAGATTAAAACTAATTCTTGTATTCTAACCTGTTATATATACTACAATATGTTATACTATAGAATGATATCTCTTCCAACAGCACACATCTAGACAAACTGCTACTCTAACCCTTCCACTTCAATACACACTAAATACCATCATTGCTGTTTCTGCTGCTCTAGTGGGAACTTTATGAACTAGAATAATTGTATGCAGAAATATTTTAAATAAATACATTAAACGCAAACAGGGTAGAAATTGTAATTAAATTTACACTTAATTTTTAAAAAACTAATGATATTTTCATAAAAATAATTTCTATTTATATTTCCATCATTTATAATTAATGAAGATCCGTTTGAAAAAAAATAATAAAAAGAAAAGTAGCCTACGTTGGTAGACTTGTATCATTAGATTAGCCTAAATCTAACGACAATTTATATTACTTAATAAGTTTTATATTTTAAATAGTGCCAGGCTTCGTAAAAATAGAATCAACTAAATACAAAATGATTATACAGAAACTACAAAGTTATAAAATAAGACCATAAACTTGTGCAAAATGAAACCTTTATTAAAAATTCCTATTCTGAAAGTAGCCAGAGGAATAAGTAGATTATACCAAACTTGTTTGCAAATAAATAGTACCACAAAATAGCATTTGTGTTTATGCCTTACATAATATGAAATATTATTCCTGTCCAACTTTGAGCTGATAGTTCACACTTAAACACTAGGGCATATATTAGCATGTTACAGTTGCATATATTTGCACTTATTGACTACAAATAACTGCTACTATAAATAAAACACAAAACTCACATATTAATCACTTATTGACTCCTTCGCGTTTCAACGACAAAGTCATCATCTTCAGTGAGTGTTGCTACTACAAACTCTAACTTACAACTACGGTGAAAGTAAGGTTACACTTCTATATTTATACAGTGGGCGTTGCCACGCCCACCTGTCAAAAAACAGTTATTAACAATACTTCAAACATGATACATCAAATAGAAGTTTTGTACCTGAGTAAATAAATGATTAATTTGTGAGTTTCTTGCATGTCATTTATTTGTTTTAACATAACCTCACAAGCTAAGCTCAAAGAATAATTGAATAAGTGCTACTATATTAGTATAAGTCCAGGTGTTTAAATATAAAATTAAACTTTAATTTAACATGATAAATTTTCAGTGTCACCAAACACCAAATTCTGTAGAAACAATAATTTAAAGTATATTCGCAAACCTATTTAGCAAATTTGTCTAACATTATAGGCTATGTTTGTTCAGATTTATCCCCCCAAAGAGTGCAGACACTAAACTAAACCGACAGCATCTTGATTATTAACCACAGAAATAAGTGAAAAAAAAACAGTTCAAGTCTACAAAGAAACTAAATATTTCAAAATGTATGAACCTATAATGAATAATGTTTATTGGTTTTAATATTATTTATAGCAGTAATTCTTTAAATGATAAATATCCACACAAGGACACTATGTTTACCCACTGTGACAAGAGCTAAACATATAGCATTAGGTTTCCTAGAGGAAGTATATAAAACTAATACTTGGACATCTTTATGTCTAGCATAAAAGTAAACATGTGTTTAGAAAATCAGTCAAAACATTTTTCCAAGTAAACAAATCCTTTGGAAATAAGAAATACAAGAAAAAGAGTCTTTAATTCATACACCTAAGTTTCAAATTTGACCTTAATTCAAATAGTAAACAAAAAATAGAAAACGATACATGTGTTTTTAAAAAGAAATACAGATTATAAGAAATTTGAACATAAATTAATTCTAACAAAAAGCAGAAAAATATTGAACCTATTACAAAATTTATATTCTTAATAAGTAAAAACTGTAACCTTTTTGTAAGACACCTTAATTTGAACATAAGTAGAAGAAATAAGGAAATAAATCATTAAAAGTATAGCAAAACAATAACCTCTGTTCAAACTTTCTGTTCTCAATGAGTGAAGAAGACCAGGTATATACAACACCATTTTTTTAGAAAATAAGAAGAAAGATAAATGAACTTGAGTCACTTAAGGCATAACAAGAAATTAAATATATGTTCAAAACTTCTGTTCTCAATGAAAACTGAGAGAAACATATTGAAAGATCATTGTTAGGAACAATATTGAAGGAATTACAACATAAATCAGTAAAATCATAACAACATTAGATATACCTGTGTGTTCAAAATCTCTGTTTTCAATAAGTAGCCTAATAAAGGGAACTTTAGTTGAGTGTAGACTAAATAGAATAAATTATAACTTATGTGAATTAAACTAACATTAACCTATGTTCAAAGCTTTTGTTCTGAATGAGTAAAGAGGACAATACACATAAGAGACACTTAATTATAAAATAAACTTATATTAAATATAACCTATTCAATATTTCTGGTATAAATGAGATAGAGGACAACCTACAAGCAAAGGAACTTTATTTAGAAATACATAAAAGAGATAAAATCCAAAATTATTTCCACAAAAAGCTTTACAGATTAAGTAAGTACCCAAATTATTAAAATCAAAAGATAATTAAACGCATTTCTAGATTTCTGATCGGAAAGATACAAAGGTCAACCTACATGCAAGATGACTTTCTTTGAAGAAAATAAAACAAAATTCAAATGATTTCTAACAAAATGCTACACGTAAAATTAAACCCCTTTTAAGATTTCTGAATGAGACAGATGACAATCTAATGCAAGGACACTTAATTTTTTTAAAAAGTAAAAGAAATAAACTCCAAATTATTTCTAACAAAAAGTCTTACAATGAAAGCCTTCTTTTGCAATTCATTTAAGGAGATTTTAATTGAAAAAATTAAAAGATATAAAATCCTAAATTATTTCTAAAAATAAAGTCTTGGGATAAATTAAACATCTTTAATATGTCTCATCTCAATGTGACGGAGGACAACCTACATGCAAGGACAATTTATTTGAAAAAAATAAAGATAAAAAAACCCAAATTAATTCCACAAAAACCTTTATAGATAAAGTAAGTAGTCTACCTAAATTATTAAAGGCAAAAGAGAATCAAATTTATTTAAAGATGTCTGACCTGAAAGATACAAGAGTCAACCTACATGCAAGCTAACTTTCTTTAAAGAAAAGAATAACAAAATTCTAATTATTTCTAACAAAAAGCTACAAGTTACTTGCATTTTTACAAAAAAAAGCCCTAGGAATATATTAAGCATCTTTAACATATCTCATCTGAGACTCATAATCATCTGATATCTCATAATGGGACTGAGGACAATCTACATAAAAGGACAATGTATTTGAAAGGTATAAAGATAATTAAAGACAAAAACCTAAATTATTTCTAACAAAAAGACTGATAAATTTAGCCTCCTTTAAGTTTTCTGATATAAAAGATATAGAGGTAAAACTACATGAAAAGTTACTTTAATTTAAAAAAAAAAGAAAGAATACATAAACTATTTTTAACAAAATGCCTTACAGATAAATAATTTATTATTATTTATTAATTAGGCCCTCTCTATGACTTCTGATGTAATTGAGACAGAGAAAAACCACATGCAAGGACTCTTTATTTTTAAAAAATTAAAGAAATAAAATCTCAAATTATATTTTACAAAAATCAAACCACTTTCTAGATTTCTGGTCTAAATAGAGACAGAGAATAATCTTCATGCAAAACCAATTCAATTGAAAATAGGTTAAAGATATAAAATCCAAAATTATTTTAAAAAAATGCCAAACAGACCAAATATCCACATTGTCCACATTAAAAATTTCTGTTTGGCTTTTAAATGAGACAGAGGATAACCTAGATGTAAATAGGCTAATAGTGCTTTGTTGAAGTTGATTTTTTTTTTATTTGTAATTTTTGGGAGTCAGCAGCAAATTTTAGTTACATTTCGAGGCCCTTTGCGAGTTATTATTAGTAACGCTTCACGTGTGTTGGGGAGGGTGGAATTTCTGTTTTCCACATTTTTTAATTTTTGGGGGGTGAGCGAGAGTATTCATATTTTTTTCGTACTCCTGATGACTTTCTGCGTCAGTTTCTTCTCCCCTCCACGGCACACCTAGAACGTTACAAATTCAACGTTTTGGTTATATATTATTTTATGTAACTCGCAAAATGCCTCAAAATGTAACCGAAAACTAAACTTGCTGATGACTCCCAAAATATAAATTTGTTGGCGATAGAAATAAAAAGAGTGTAAATGTTCCATGCAATATTTTCTGTTTTGTCTGTAGAATGGTGTCTGTAAGTGTTAATTTTGCTAATTACTCCAAAAAATAATGTGTTGCGAGTTTATATTTCTATAAAGTTTGTGTGCCGGGTGAAACGTGGAGCCGTGGTGCTATTAGTGCTTTGTTGAATATTTTTTTTTTAAATTTGTATGTTTAGGGAGTCAACAGCAAATTTAATACATTTCGAGTCACTTTGCGTATTACGCCAAAAAAATAAAGCCAACACGTTAAATTAGTAATTTTTCACGTGTGCTGGGGAAGGGGGATTTATATTTTCCAGAATTTTAATATTTGGGGCGTTAGCCAGAGCTTTCATGATTTTTTTCGTAAGTTATCCCTAATGACGTTTTCCTTCCCCCGGTATAACTTTCTTCGATAAAATCTAACTCGTGGGAACTGGAAATTTCTTGTTTCTAGTTCGTGGCCTACAGTATTTTGTAGGCGTACAGGTATTATTAAACTGTTTTAAAACTATAGTGTTTTATTAGCTTGTGATCTGCACAATTTTATACAGGAGTTACTTTCTCGTTTCACCCACCTGCAACTTATTATTTAAAACAAGTTTATTTTAAAAAGACTGTTTCTTATAAGCCTATTTTCTGCAAAATTTTGAAATCCTTTCTGCAGTGATAATTTTTTAAATTAAATACTATATATTGTATTATTTCATTTTTAACCATAATATTGTCTTTGACTGCAGTTTTAAGAAATACGGTAACAATTTTGAACAATGGTTTAGTTTTGCTACATTTAAACTGGTAAAAATTTTATTTTATGCTGTTAACTTTCAAAACCAAAATAATATATATTGCTTTGGGTTTGCTCTTTGGGACTAGGAATTGAAGTTTACTTTTAATTTAGTCATAACTGCAACATACATGTAAACCTAACAAAACACTAATACCAACGAGCATAAACCTGTCGATGATCTATCGACTAGTGAAAATACCCTTGGGACACAAGAACAACATGAATAATTAAATAACATTGAATATAAGGTACAAGCCAAATTTTGATAAGCTATTAATGTCTAAAAACAAATTAAAAATACCTTTTTAGTAGTCCAAAAAGTAGGCTATGTAACTGTACCCTACAAATCCTTCAAATGCATAAATCAAACAACTAATTACATAAATACCAATTACAAAATAGCCTAGTCTATAATGTCTTATTAGTGTAGGAAGCTTAAAGTGGAGGCGTGAAGAAAATCTTTAGGAAAAAATGTTTTAAAAAATTTATCATTATTTTAGACCAGGCAACGTACATTTTAACTAAAAAGTGTTCTTTTTTACGTTACAGTTTAGGAAGAAATATTTTATTTCACTGCTACATCTATTCGTCCCAGTTGTAAAATGTGAATTTAAGCATTAAATACGTCTTTGTAAGTTGTCTCGAAAGGGCTAGGCACTTGCGGAAGACACAAGATGCCATATAGTGCTTAGAAGGAAGGGTAAACATCTGTTGCTTTCGTAAACCAAAATTTTCATATTCAACAAACCGTTTATCAGAACATAAAGACAAAAATGTATACAACGTAAATAGCTTAGCCTATAAGGTAATCAGGTACTATGTGTCGGTTCATCGAAAATGTTCAATGATGAACCGACAGGCATAATACTTGTACAGTATATATAGTTTACTTGTAATTAGAGTATATATAGTTTTTATTATTGTCACTTGGCAAAAAAGCTGCTACATTCTGATGTTCGTCAGCAAATGCGTTTCACGTTAGATAATTGCATTGTTCAATGCTGTGAGTCATGAGCAAGTCTGTTGATCGGTTGTTTTGTAGTATTGTGAGTCTGTGGTGTCATTGTTTATAGAGTAGTTGTTAATTATTTGTTTGTTTATTACGTCTTTGTTGTTCATGGGTATGTTGATTAGTCTGTGTGTCAAGGAGTGGAAGGCGGCGTGTTTGCGTTTGGAAGTGTTGTGTATATTTCTGAAGTGGGGGGGGCTGTATTTTGAAGTGAGGCATGCAAATACTTATTGCATGAACATACAACTTCACGACAGTATAATTTCCGTCAGGTTACGCTATAAGTTACCTCAAAATGAATCAAATGATAACATGATTTCATGCAAAAACTTATTTGTGTTATAGGTTATGTTGTAGAAAATAGGTTCCCAAACTGGGGGACGTGAGGCAAGTCAGAGGAGGCGCGAGACAAATTGGAAAATAGTAAGACAAATCCTCACTTATTTAAAATTTAAGTACACAATTTATCAAAGATTAAAACTAAATTTTCGTTTCAGATTATTTTTACACAGGTAATTTTATTAAACACGATGCTCAGAAAATTCTAATGAAATGTATGTATTTATGAAAGAAATATGAGTAAAAGTTGTGCAAATTTTGTAAACTTGAAATTAAATCAACATGACAACTTGAAAAGAATAATAGGCCTAATACAAAAGTGTCCCGAATCGAATATTTGCCGTTCAATGTGACCCATAGCATTTATTCATAGTGTAAAGTGGAAAGGGCGTGAGAGGCTTTCATTTCAAGAGGAGGGACTTGCTACCAAAACGTTTGAGAACCCTGTTATAGAACAACTCGTAGATTATGTTACATTACTTATTGAACATTGTTAAAGAAAAAGGTTGTTATTAGGCCTAAATAGTTTTGATTAGTTACTAAATATAATAATTTATTTAAATTTTGATAAATCTCAATACAAATAATTCAATATAAAGATAATTATAAGTTACGTATTTCTAATCTAGTTTTTGAAATGAAAATATTCTTAGGCGCATCTGATAATTTTTAAGAGCTGATTTAAACTGAATTTTTTTATAATGTGTATTCAGAAAAGATGTATATATAAATAATAAAGTATAAAATAACAAGATATAAAAACTGAATAAAAAATAATAAATTCATATTTACGTTGAACATTTTACAAAATTATTAGCTCTAATTTGTAGTTTGTAGTTCAAACTTTGGTGTTAAATGTAAAAAAAATCTGTATTGTTTACTATAAAATAATGTTTATAATGTTATATTTTCATTTTATTTCTTGAAAATTTTGCAAAATTATTAGCTCTGATTTGTTATTGGTAGATAAAATTCTGGTGTTAAATGTTGATATTCTGTAATATTGTGTCTTATAACAAATGTTTATGCAATTTCTCAATACCCATGATTAAATGCCTTTCTTTATTCAAAATGTCTAGACGTGGCTATTTATTCAAAATGTCTGTACACGTGGCCATAATCCTATTCCCTTCTGCCAGAACTAACGACAGAACCAAACTTTTTAAAAAAAAATGTGTGTTTGTTGTTTTCTGATTGTGAGATAAAGGAAGATAATTGTGATCTGTGTTTCTGTTTCCATTTTGAAGTCTGTGTTACGTATTTTGTTTACAGAATAAACACCACAGACTCACAATAATACAACACCTGGGAAACAACCTCAGCATTGATCAATAGACTGACTTATTGTGAAACGTGTTTGCTGAGATATAATAGTAAGAAATGTTTTTTAACCAGGTGATATCAATAAAAACATTTAAAAAACGTTAATATACACAACAAAAAAAAACCTCAAGTTATACCATATTCAAAAGAAAATGCTTTCTGTTAACATTATTGTTTACAAGATGAGGAGTACACTCAAAAAAAGCTCTAGTGTTACCATATTTAAAAGCAAATGCTTTATTTCAATAATATTATTTACATTTTAATTCAACTTTCAGATCGTTTCTCAGTTCCTCTTAAAGTTTAGAGGAAATTAAAATTTTAATTTTAAGCCAATATATTTCAAAATAACAACTTGAGTTGAAAGAAGATAAGCTAATGACATAACTGTAAACATAGTATCTTTTAGCTTTTATTGACAGTTTATGTTTTTGATATACAAAAACAAAACTCGTTACTCGCATACATCAATATATAGATTTTGTTCTTGTAACTTATTCAATAAGGGGGGGAAAGGACTGTTAGTAACTTCTATGCGAGTATTGAGTTTTGTTCTTATATTCAATAAGGACTGAAAAAGAAAGGGGGCCTATTGTCAAAACATATTTGGCTAATTATAACATTCATGCCTTGTGAATTTTATTCTTGTAATAGCTGTTAATAGATTTGTAGATGTTTTCTGAGCTTTCAGTTTTAGCACTATTTTAAATCAAATTGGTTTTACTATCGAAATTAGACAGTCCATTGTGTTATTATAATATAAAAAGCTTCGTGTTGAAGGACGTCTACAACATAGCTCTCGTCCTTCAGATGCGTAATGACAGCTACAGTGATGAAGTGCGAAGTCGTCGCAACGACGTCATACGTCCTTCCCTCGATGTTTTGTCATACAGCGTCAGTTGTGTGTAACCCACCGCCAACAACTATTTGTGTGCGCAGAATGTGTAATGACAGCTACAGTGATGAAGTGCGAAGTCGTCGCAACGACGTCATACGTCCTTCACTCGATGTTTTGTCATACAACGTCAGTTGTGTTTATCCCACCGCCAACAACTATTTGTGTGCGCAGAATGTGTAATGACAGCTACAGTGATGAAGTGCGAAGTCGTCGCAACGACGTCATACGTCCTTCACTCGATGTTTTGTCATACAGCGTCAGTTGTGTTTATCCCACCGCCAACAACTATTTGTGTGCGCAGAATGTGTAATGACAGCTACAGTGATGAAGTGCGAAGTCGTCGCAACGACGTCATACGTCCTTCACTCGATGTTTTGTCATGCAGCGTCAGTTTATCCCACCGCCAACAACTATTTGTGTGCGCAGAATGTGTAATGGCAGCGACAGTGATGAAGTGCGAAGTCGCCGCAACGACATCATACGTCCTTCCCTCGATGTTTTGTCATACAGCGTCAGTTGTGTTTATCCCACCGTCAACAACTATTTGTGTGCGCAGAATGTGTAATGTATCGTTATTTTCAACTGTCTTTAAAATAGGAGGTTTTCTATTCGATCCGTATCCAAACTGAGTAGGAAAATGGTGCAATGTAGCTCGTCGTCGTCCAACATTGGTAGCGGTTTCTCTTACTTCTTCAGGTATAGATTTGTCGTGCGTGGTCGCGCACGAAAACATTGTGACCTTGGATCAGATTGTCGCATCTTTTAAGCATTAAAGGACGAGATCCCATAGAGCTACTACGTTGGGCAACAACTTAACGAATATATAACGATATTTGCCAACTATAATGCTTTCCTTACACACTCGAGTCATTCACAACACACCATTGCTTTCTTTTGATACTAAAAAAAATTATAACAAATAATAATTTGAATTTATTATTTTTAAATATTAGTGTTTATTAAATTTATTGTTTGGCGACATTTTTGTTCTTTGAAGAGATAAAATGAATGGAATATTTTCTGGATCTAACAAATAAAAAAAACTCACTGAATTATTTTGAGTTTTTAATTTACTAAAATATTAACTACTAATTTATATGTATTAATAATACAATTTTATAAATTTCCGGCTAGGTTCTTGGTTAAAACAAACATGATATCATTACAAGTTAATAGTTGTTAGTCTTAAATTTATTTATCTCTAGGCGCGAGGTCACTGTGTTTGGCTTTAATTTAATTTTACAAACATTTAAAAATTAATTGTTACTTACTGCAAATTGAGTTGCTTGGATGATCCTCAGACCTCCCGTGTGTTGTAATTGTGATCCATTTTGTGCCCAAGGATTCATTTTCTTTTCTCCTTTCATCTCCGTCTCCCAGGCTTGGCACTTTTTTCAGCTCTTCAAAGTTCTCCCCTCTCCCGCTCACAAAACTTGACTGATTTTCTCTGGCTCCGTGGACGTTTGCCTTCTCCGGCTCCCAGACGTCCCCCTCGACCACTGCCCACTTCCTCGACTCTAAGACTGCTTCTCCCTTACATTGCTACTCTTTCTCCAATTATCACTTGTTTTGGAAAGTACAGCTTTCACGGACAAAGAATTTAATTTGATAACTAAGGTCTTATAGGTTAGCTCGTCATCAATCTTTCTGTCAGCTCATTGTTATTGTTCCCAGTTTAGAAGTTTCTATAATTTTGAATACCTTTTACCTTTTAAATCTATCGGTATCTGTTAAACATAGCAACACTTAAACGTATCGATTGCAATAGATATAGGCTACTACTTATACTCAACTGCTAGGTTTGAACAATGCTTATTTATTTACGTACATTACAGTATGAGGCTATGCATAAGTCGTCTAATTAGCTTTCTGCCTAGTCAAATAGTCTCCCCAAGTAAAATAACATAACACCCTACTTTCAACTAAAACTTATCTCTCACATTGCCACATTCAACAAGTTTGTAGTTACTATGTCTTAAGTTATTCATCCTGTACTCGACAGAATAGCACTTCTCTGTGGCATTCCTTACTTTAATCCTATCTATTTTCACTGTACCACTACAGTCAATAACACTTAAATTGGCTTGAAACAGGAAAAAATATATTTTCCCCTTGATATTAGTTTTAAAAATGTTTGAATGTAGGATATAACTTTCCATGAATAAAACTATGCTACATATTTCCATTCTTATTCAATTTATTTTAAATCTGTGCCATACCTTTATTTAGGGTTCATGACTACACAAAATATTATATCTAACTGTTATCTAAAGTAGATTTAGCATGTAGACTATGATTTAACAATTATCCATCATTCTATAATCTTTGGTTATCCAGCAAATGTATTTTGTCCTTTACCCTAACATTACTGATTGGGCAAAACACCATTGAAACATTAAAAAAAAAACATTAGAAAAAATGTTGTGACTAGTTTTTCAAGTGAATGGGTTTGATGTTTAATTGTGAGATCAGTTTATTATATTATAGACTACACTTGGAAACATTTATAGGCCTATACATTTTTCACACAAAAGGTCTAGTATCATGTAACATGTTTCTGGAACTATGTTATCATGGTCAGTAATTAGCATTCACTGATGTATGTTATTAGCTAGTAATGCCTACATGGTTGCCAAAACCTTTATGTTAGAGTAGATATTTTTGTTGTGAGATTTGTGTACTATTATTATTAAAGGAGAGTATAATACTATGTATGATATAATAATCTAAGGTTTCTCAACAGCTGAAAAAATTGCATTAGTTCTGAAATGTATGAAAAAAGAAAATGAAATATTGTGGACAATTGTGCCTATTTCATTACAGATATTACAAGTGAGATATTACCAGAAATGTATTACAAAAAAAATTATGAAAAAGTAAAATGGTAACCTAACAATCTAAAGGCATATTTGATGCTGAATAATTATGTAAACAAGACAGAAGGTATTTAGAAATTTAAAGCACTTCAGCTAATATGTCTCCTATAAAAGAGCTTTTATTTTAAACATGTATTGTTTCAGGATTCTTAGTAAAATTGACTTCTAAGGTGTCTGATGAACCCATACTTAAAAAACCAGCTAAGGCATCCGACGAACAAACAATTGAAACACCAGCTGAAGAAGATAAACTACCCCCTGGCGGCAGTGGTGATGGTGGTTCAGGTTCAGGTGTAGGTGAAAAAAATGATGGTAAAATGCCACCGTTAAGATTTTGTGGTTGTTCTCTTACGGATCATGATCCGTTTAATTGCCCAATGTATAAGGACGTTCGATATGTGAGTATTTGTACTATACGCAATGAGAGGGGTCAAAAAGAAGATACTTGTCCCTCAAACAAATCTGTATTCTAAAAGTGTTGCATCAAAAAATACAACAAGCATGTGCCCTCATCCCGAATTTGTTATTTTTTAAAAAGAACTTGAAAGAGTTTTTTCAATATATTTTGGTAAACTAGAACGTGCACAGGGTATTATTATGTAAATACTACCATATATTACTCTGTACATTATGTAAAATTAAATAATGAAATCTGTGTGTTAAGATTTGTATTATTGATTTATTCTGTTCCTTTACATTTTCAGAGGATATAAGTTCATTAACGGTATTAGAGGAGCAATATTCCTTGCATCACTGTATATATGCTAGGGGCTACTGCTCAGGGCATCGTCACAAGGATTACTACTTATTTAACATGAGTAATCACGATCTGCTGAGTAGTAAGCCTAATCACATACTCAATAACGCAAGCCGAGTTATAATCAATTTGTATTAATTGTAATGACCTATCATAAATTGGAGAGTTCAAAATCTATATTGTTTTAAGCAGGCACATTTATAACGACCTATCATACATTAGGAGTCCAATATCTATATTATTTTAAGCAGGCATATTTATAATGGCCTAACACTAATTAAAGAGTCAAATATCTATATTGTTTTAAGCAGGCATATTTATAATAACTCATCATAAATTAAAGAGTCCAATATATATATATATATATATATATATATATATATATATATATATATATATATATATATTGTTTTAAGTAGACATATTTATTCTCAAACTGAATTTTAGAAGAATTTTTTAGAAAATTTTCTTTTGAATAACTATGTAAATACGTTTATACATAGGAATCAGAAAGAGTTTCGTAACTTGTCACCTCTCTTATACATAGTAGAGCCCCTAATTTGTCGCTTGTTTATAGTAAAGCACCTAATTAGTTACTTATATATAGTAGAGCCCCTAATTTGTCACATATATAGTAGATCCCCTAGTTTGTCACATATATAGTAGATCCCCTAATTTGTCACATATATAGTAGATCCCCTAATTTTTCACTTATGTATAGTAGAGCCCCTAATTGGTCACTTATATGTAATAGAGCCCCTAATTTGTCACTTGTATATAGTAGATCCTCTAATTTGTCACATATATAGTACATCCCCTAATTTGTCACATATATAGTAGAACCCCTAATATTTCACTTATATATAGTAGAGCCCCTAATTTGTCACTTATATGTTTTAGAGCCCCTAATTTGTCAGGTTGGGGACCGAAGAAGGACGAATTACGGAGGTCGTGAAATTACAATGCAATTGTGGATAAACATAGCACATAAACAGGCATGCAATTTAATTAATGTTGGCTGGAAAAATCAACAACACAATAAAAACACTAGTAGCCTCAGTATAGTTCGTATTAACAAATACAGTATATTACTCTATTTTCATAAAAGAAATAGAAAAACATTACAGTACCTTGTAAGAATAATAGTACTAGCAAGAATAAATTCAGTAAATATATTAAATCTATTAGCGTTTTAGTTTTTTTAAAAATTCTGCAATATCATTTGTATTAAAAACGTTTTTCTGATGGCGCCTTATACTACATGATAGTGCAAGGCTATTCTTGTTGATACTGTGACTAGTTGAAGAGGTTCTACTGTATTTTCAAACATCGAAAAACCGGAATTTCGGAAAAACAGTATATATATATATATATATATATATATATATATATATATATATATATATATATATGTGTGTGTGTGTGTGTGTGTGTGTGTGTGTATGTGTGTGTGTGTGTGTGTGTGTGTGTGTGTGTGTGTGTGTGTGTGTGTGTGTGTGTGTGTGTGTGTGTGTGTGTGTGTTTTAATTTTCTTATGCAATAAAATACATTAATAAATACATACTTTTGGGTCAGAGTATGCATACTGAATTGAATGTGAAGTCGAATACTTTTAAAACACTAATATATTTTATAAACACTATAATTACAGGGGTTTTAGGGGTGGAATATTATTTTGATACTTGTGTACATGTTCACCAAAACACTTCAGTTTGGGTTCATTTGTTAAATCTAACTTCTTACCTTGGAAAACTGTTAATGAACAATAATGCTGTCATGGAATAAATTTAATATCTACTAAGTATTTAGATATGTTTTTACAAATAGAAGTAACAGAAACACTTCCTTACTAACTTCACATCAACTACTGTTTTTTCTATTTTAAAAATGTTGATATTATAAAATTAATTAACTTATCCCTAATATCTCCATATGAGATGGTAATGAACTTGTGTAAAGTTATAGAATGTTCAGGCATTTTCACAACAGTGATATGGATTTGTTTGGCAGCATATCAGAATTTACAAATAAATACAATTTGTAACATAGGCTAATATACATATTTAAAGGATTACACTTGTTCAAGTTCACCAAGCTTCAAGTGTACCTGAGATAAGTTAACTTATTAATAAATTGTAAATGTAATGAAAAAATGAAATTATTCTGTTTGAGTGGAACTTAATCCGCCCTGAATTTACTCAAGCCTCTCACCTTCTATAATATACAAGCACTGTTACCATAAACAATTTAACAATAACAAATAGGCTTTATTCAACATAGTATCATGAGTTATAAAATAAACAAGAAAACACATTCAGTAAAAAAATAGGCATTTCAGTAATAGCTAATCATCATACTTTGTAACAGAAATGTACATACAAGTTGTATATTTTTAGATTTGTTTGTAATTAGGGTTTATTGTAGGATAAAGGCATTAATACTCATAAGTACAATACATTTTGTATTTCAGTACCCCATTAAGTGGCTATTTTTACCATTAAAACGGAGAAAAGTGTGTATTATTCATATGACCATGGAAGTAAATGAACAAATTTTAATAAATTATTCTAACTGTATATCATACATTTCTTATTAGTGTATACACAAACTGAATTTATTATAATATATATTTAAAATTCATTACTACTTATAATAAGAAATTATTATAGGGTAATAATGTATTGCCATTTAAATACTTAAATCATTTGTAGACCAAGACCATGGGCACCCATATGAAATGTTTGTGGAGGGCTGGATGTGAATTGCATTGCAAATTAAAAATTCAAGTAGGCTTATATCTTTGAAGGCTTTATCAGTTTTCATAAAATGTAGACAGAAGCAGCCACTTATTGTAATAATATTTGTCAGAAGCATATTTGATAACAATAACCGACTGCATAATCACGATGTACAGAAGTGCCGCATTGAACTCACTTCACTGTTTATGGTCACAAGTGTTACTGAATGATTTGTAGACCTAGCATTAAAGTAAGTAATTTTAATTCTATAACTACAACTACAATGTAATTCAGGGACATGAAAATCATAGGTGATTACTTACCAAAGTTTGCAACTCCAATTTTGTAACTAGGTCTCCCACTTGTTAAGCTATATTTTGTGAGTAGTCTATAGCCTACATGTCGGCAGATTATTCAGATTTTTTTTAACATTAATAAATTAAACATAATTTTCAAAAGATTATTGAACTACATAAAAAACTTCATAAAACACAAACACATAAAACAATTTAATCTTATCTACACTTTCAAATATATTTATTTTTCACAAATAATTCCTCAACATGAGATTGTCTGTAATCGTCCAGTAAAATATTGTTTATGAATAACTCCTATTCATAGTTTTTGTTGAACAAACTGCCGTAGAATCTTAAGATCTTGGTGAACTTCCTGCTTAGATCTTCGTGGTACATGTTTGAAATCTTCATCATCAGTATCTTCTTCTTCAGTAATCTTTGATGTTGAAGCAACTCCCTTACAAATGTCTTCAGTCACTCCCGCTGCGGTATCTTCACTCAGTGTGTTATTTTAAAGACAAACCAAAAGCCTTTACGCTCTCTTTTGACTCTTTCGCCTTGATTTTCCTTAACATTTTTTAACTCACCTTTTTTAAAGTAATATTTCAGAAACGTGATTCCAAGATTTTGCTACAAGATTAATAGCATAGAATAAAGAAGTTTTTTAGCCAATTCATTTGAGATAAGGGTTTGAAATTCATCCGTGTTATCTATTATTCAAGCATGCATCTCTCGTTGGTAAAAAGCTTTCAGAAGTGATGTAGTATTGGCCGAAAGGTAAACCATTTTGTTATGTTTCAGCGCAGTGATTGCGTCGCTATACGCAGTACAGTTGTCAATTACAAGGACATAGTTGTGTTTCAGCATGATATCCCATTTAGTCGGCCATTCATCTAAAATGTTTTGATATGCAATTGGAAGCTTTTTGGCATGTACCTCAAAACTGCTTGGAATTTTAGATTTCCCGATAGTGAAAGAGTTTTTTGTCTAACTATTTTAACATAACACAGAACCGTTATACGTTGTTAACATATTAACACACTAGCATTTTACCATTTTTGAATACATAAGATGTTCGAGCAAAACCCGATAGTAAAGTCCTGTTTCGTCTGCATTGTGTACGCAGTTAGAGAATACTCAACCAAACTTATTGGCCATTCGTACTGTAACCTGTCATCAGCTCAAACAAAATCAGCATCTTTCTTTTTACCATATGTTTTCTCATAAACAATGTTTTCTCTCTTCTTTCATCGATTCAACCATCCATCTGTGGCTTTAAAATCCTGCATTCCTATTTCTTGTAAGACCCTCTGCTTTTTGGCGCACTAATGGGTTGCATTAACACAATTAATGTGTGTTACTGAGGCGAGAGCTATAACCACGGTTTCCTATCGTATGTCGCGATGTCAGGCCATATTAAAACCAAAGTAAAATAAAATACAGACAAAGTGTAACTATTACTGAGGTTAGGGTTACAAACATGGGGCCCCATCGTATGTCGCGATGTCAGGCCATAATAAAACCAAAGCAAAATAAAATACAGACTAAGTGTAACTCTTACTGAGGTTAGGGTTACAAGAATGGGGCCCCATCGTATGTCGCGATGTCAGGCCATAATAAAACCAAAGCAAAATAAAATACAGACAAAGTGTAACTGTTACTGAGGTTAGGGTTACAAACATAGGGCCCCATCGTATGTCGCGATGTCAGGCCATAATAAAACCAAAGTAAAATAAAATACAGACAAAATGTAACTGTTACTGAGGTGAGGGTTACAAGCATGGGGCCCCATCGTATGTCGCGACGTCAGGCCATAATAAAACCAAAGTAAAATAAAATACAGACAAAGTGTAACTGTTACTGAGGCGAGGGTTACAAGCATAAGGCCCCATCGTATGTCGCGATGTCAGGCCATAATAAAACCAAATCAAAATAAAATACAGACAAAGTGTAACTGTTACTGAGGTTAGGGTTACAAACATGGGGCCCCATCGTATGTCGCGATGTCAGGCCATAATAAAACCAAAGTAAAATAAAATACCTACGAAGCGTAACTGTTACTGAGTATAGGATTACAAGCACGGCGAGCACGGGGTCCTATCGTATGTCGCGATGTCAAGCTATATTAAAACCAAAGTAAATTAAAATACAGAGAAAGCGTATGTGTTACTGGGGCGAGGTTTACATGTGCGGTGAGCACGGGGTTCTGTTTTATGTCGCTATATCAAGCCATAATAAAACCAAAGTAAAAAGAATACAGACAAAGCGTATCTGTTACTGAGGTGAGGGATACAAGTGCGGCGAGCACGGGGCTCTGTTTTAGGTCGCTATATCAAGACTATATCGATGGATCTTACTAATACATGAGTATGATTATGAAATAGAATATTGTAAGGGGAAAGATAATGTGGTTGCTGATGTTATAAGTAGAAACCCATGTGATATAGAAAAACAAGAATATGGTCAGAATCAGAATGAATCAGTTATAAACTTAATAGAGAGGATTATGAATAAACAAATTGTTAATAAATTAACAAAATTCCATGAATTTCACTTAAAAGACAGTAAATTAAAACGCATTTTCGACAACATACAAGGATACCAAAATAAATTCAAAATTGAAACACAAGTTTTATATAAGAACTGTAAAAACCAATGGTAAATAGTTGTGGCAGAGAATTTAGTTTTAGAGCTGGTAAGAACATATCATGAATATTATTTGCACATACGATCCAAGAAGTGTTATTGCATTCTACAAGAAGTATTTTCATGGAAGAAAATGTACAAGGCTATTAAAAATATTTTAAAATTTTGTGATAACTGTCAAAGAGCTAAACACACCTATCAAATTAGTCATGGCATAATGAGAGGAGTTAAAGTACATAAACCAAAAGAGCAATTGTCTATAGATTTTTGTGGACCTTTCCCTAAGAGTGAAGGATAAAAAGCATTTTAGTTATTTTAAATATTTTCACAAAATTCATTAAAATTTAGAAGATTAGAAGAGCAGATACAGTGACTGCTATAAGATGTTTAGGTAATTATTTAAAAAAATATGGACAAATAGATAGAGTTCAGTCAGACCATGGTACATAGTTTACAAACAAAAGGTGGTTAATGTTTTTAGAAAATCAAGGTATAACACCAATCTTTTCACCAATACGAAGACCACAGAGTAATATAGTTGAGAGAGTAAATAGGGAGATAATGAGTTGTTTACAAACATACTATCATAAGAATCATACAAAGTGGGCTAAATATATAAATATTATTAATGAAATGCTTAATGAAGTACCACATGAAACTACAGGTTTTACACTTTTCTTAAATCTTCCCCTTTTTCAGTCTTTCTTGCTTCCCCCCCTCAAATTATATGCAGATCTATTCTCCTCACCAGACATACCTGAAATATTGCTTACCTCTCACACAAACAAATATTCAAAATTTCTTTTTAAAATTAAGTTCAACAATTAAATTGATCTGTACTAAGATTTAATGATTAATAACTTAAACCTCCAAATTATTTATAAATTTTCTCAATTTATTGTTATTAATTTTTTTTTTATTTGTGTGCACTTTTTCTTTTCTTTTACTTGAAGGCTCAAAATTTTCTTATTTAGTAGAATAAATGGTTTATTTGCTGGGCGCCAGTTAGAATTACAAAATAATTGTAACCCTAACAGTAAAATTTAGATTCCTATTACTTTTATTTTTTATTACTTACCATTTATAGGTATAAATAAAACACTTTCTTATAATTCGATTAATTTTTGTTTAATTTATTTTTTTAAAATCTTATTATAGTTACAATATTTTTTTTAAAATACGCTTTCTCTATTTCCTAATTTAGTTAAATATCACAAGACTCTTTCTTTCAGGTTATTCGGTGGGTGTTATGACAAATTAAAATTTAGTTTATGCAATTAATGTTGTAATAAATTTTAAAAAAGAAACGCCTAGGCCTAAAGTTATTAATTTTGAATTAACAATATAATAGTTTACAATCTTTCTTAAATTTAATTACTTATCTGAAGTTTAATGTTTTTGTCCAAATTTCTAGCCTTTTAAATTTATTTCTATAAACAAATATTTCACCACTATGTTTTTTTAATGCTTCAATTCTTCCTTCAAATAAAATTTTGGGAAACAAATTTTTGCTTCCAGTTCCAATGAAAGCTTCTCTAACAATGAATTTTTTCTAATTGAAATTTCTAGAGAAAAAATAAAACTTTTTCCTTTGTTGAAAGATCTGTTATTTAACCCACTGATTATTTGATCTTCATGTCCTTACCTGGACAGTTAAGTTTTATCCTCTATGCAATAATTTTTAGGTCTTGTACATTTCTATATTTGGGAAACATCAGCTGTTAATTATACTAGCTGTCATCTTGGTTTTAAATTTTTTATGATTATTTTTTTAGGTTATGGCTCTATTGTTTACGTTTTCTTTTTTTCATCTATTTTTAAATTACTTCTTTTATATTCTGAATTATTGTTATTTATTACTTTTGTGTTTTTATGTAAACATGTAGGCTATATATATTTAGTAAATTAAAAACATTTCAAAAACAAGAATGATTTTAATGCATATATTATTCCTAAAAGAATAATATAGAAGAATACATATATATATATATATATATATATATATATATATATATATATATATATGGAAGAATAATATATGCATTAAAATTGTTTTTGTTTTTAAATGTTTTAAATTTATTAACTATATTACAAGAAAACATATCACCAGATTTAGTATATATATATATATATATATATATATATATATATATATATATATATATATATATATATATATATATATATATATATACACAGACACGGCCTGTAATATATATATGTATATATACATAAAAACAAGAATAATTTTAATGCATATATTATTCAAAGCTTTTCGCCGATAAAACAGTACCACCATCTTGAAGAAAATATTTATTTAACAATAATTATCTGTTAGATAATTATTTTCCTGAAGATGCAGATAGTGTCTTATCGGCGAAAAGCTTTGAATAATACATGCAATAAAAGTATTCTTGCTTTTGAAATGTTTTTAATTTATTAACTAATTACAAGAAAACATACCACCATATTTAATATATATATATATATATATATATATATATATACATTTATATATATATATATATATGTGTGTGTGTGTGTGTGTGTGTGTGTGTGTGTGTTGCAACGGACCGGCCCACCTCAACGCTCCACCGTCAACCCTTCCGTTGACCAGCACCGAGCGCATGGCCGACCACCAAACGCCCATTGCAGAGCAAGAATTTTGAAACGAGCCGCTCGCAGCCAAAGCCACGAACGCTGTGCAGTGCTCGCCAAAATTTGCCAGAGAACAAGTCACTGGACTTAAAAAAGAAAAAACCTAACTTGCTGCGGATTTAACCCTTAACGGGTGAGTCATCCCGGGGGAGGGGTTCTTTTGAAAGACATCTAAACAGCGAAATGACCATATCAGTTGTAGGAGAGTGCAAGAAACTTGCTTAAAAGAATACTCAGTTTGTTTGCAAGTTAGTTACAAAATATTTATTTTTTAATTTTAAAATTTTAAAATTTAAATTTGCATCGCACAGTCTGTAACTTCTTTGACTTAAAATATCTTTTGTGTCGGTTCTCACACTGTTAAGAAACCATACTCTGCTTATTCTATTTTACATTAAAGTTTTAATTAAGATTTTACGATTTTAGTTTGCTTACAATCGGACTATACCAAAGCGTAAAACTTTGCTCTACTTAACGTTCAATCTTAATTGTCAAAATATAACCCTTTCCAGCCTGAAGTTCTTGTTCTTATCTTCAAATTAAAAATTCTCTTTTCCCTTTAGTGACTTTTTAACAATCTTTGACTGCTTGTCCTAATTTTATTTCAGTGTCCCTGGTTATGTAACCTGAAATTTTAAATGTCAATATTTGGTTTTGTTTACTTAAATTTTTACTTAAAAGTTAATTGTTACAGTTTACAAATTTTCGTTTTAACCCTTTTGATTCTAGCAAAGCCTTACTCTTCAATACACTCCGAAAGCTCCCTAACTTTTACATGTTGTTCAACAAGTTAAATTTTCTAAACACACTACTTATTTATGGCAACATTCTATATAGCTATGTAAGTGATAAAGTTTTTCCTATATCTCTATCAATTTTAATTGACCTTTTAAAGTTTAATTTCTACTTGCTTTAGCAGGTAAAGTTTTAATCAATTTTACCAAACACCCTAAAAACACTTTCATAAATTATATTAGATTATATAAAAACCAATTATCAAGCACATACTGAAACAAAAATTACATATAAAACATATAGCCATATCTTCCACAAGATTATCAAAATATTTACTGAACAACAAATCATAATTAATAAAAATTCTTAAAACATCTGCTGAATAAATTCAAACATTTTCCCAATTGAAATTACAATATTTAATACATATTTTAATTAAAACGTTTACTGAAACATAGTTAAAACCTTTTTAATCATATCCTCAATCATTTACAAAATCTACAAATTTATTAAAATTTATTTAACCCTTTCTGCATGAAAATTATACATACTGAAATTTAATTAAAATTTATTTGAAAATTTATCAATGCAATTTCTGAAGGAAATTGATATTTAATAAATTTTGAGTAACCTTTGCTAAATGGTTACTAACCCATTTGCATAAATTATATAACTTATATTTAAACCAATTTGCAAAAATTTCATTTTTCCTTTTTAAGTTTCTACATCACCGACATATTATTTTACATACATATAAATCATGAAATAAACAAAATACACTTATAATTCATAAAGAAACAACTTATTTTAATATATTAGCTAGCCTCACTCACAATTTTAAAATCTCTTGTTTAACTTAACCATTTTGTTGCACTCTTAAATATTTAAATTCTACACGTATCAAAATCACAACCCTTTATTTTTACTCAAACCTTGGTTTGATTTAATTTGTTTAATACACATATATACTTTCACCCTTTTCTAAATAAAATCAACAGTTTAAATTAAATAGCTTCAATTTATGGTATAACCCTTGTTTATTTTAAACGAGAATAATTTATGTCAATTTGTTCCATATTTAAAAATTTCATAATGACTCCTTCTAAATAAAATAACAATTCAGTTTAACCTAATTATATGAAATAACACTCCTCTTTATAGGTGTACTTGAAACTAAAGCATGACCTTCAAGTCAGCTGTGGTAAACAATTGCCTTTGTCAGCCATCTTAAATATATTTACTTTTAGCATATCATAATTAATTATTTACAACCCATCTCATATTTAATTTCCTTACACCTTCATACGATTTGACCCCTTTATAAATATTTTAAATCCCTTTATTTGAGTTATTTATTTAAAAACCTTAACCCTTTACAATATTTCTAACCTAAAATTTTTATTTCCCTTACTTTCATGAAATGCAACATAATTTCTGCTTTTATGGCATCGCCATCTTGAAACCCCCTCTTTAAAACAAAGCCACCAGTATTTACTTCTGAATTTCAAAGTTTACTGTTAATGGTTTTAAAATTTATTTAAATTTTATAACATTCTCCCATAAACAAAATTTTTTCAAATTAAAATTTTCTAATTTGCAAAGGGAAGTCAAAGTAGATCTGACCTGAAATCCTCCACAAAGCACGGCTTGCCCATTTCTCCCTCTCTTCTTCGTCTCTCCCTTTGTTCTCCAGCGGGGTGGGGAGGTCCGGCTTGGATGTTGCATCTTTCCGACGCTGGTATACTTGGATGATTTCCCATGAGTTGCCGCCATCTTTGGAAGCCACCTTCCCTTTGTGCTTCTGGTACGCCTCATGTAGATCTGCTTGCTCCACCCTTTGTTTGAAACTCTCCCATCTTCTTTCTTCGATGCCTTTAGCACCTTTTTTAAATTTTAGACTGTTACTAATAAAATTTTTAGCTTTAAGCCCTTTTCTAACACTGTTCTTAACTGGGCATTTTATAACACAGAAAAGAATAAAAAAAATTTTTTAAATCGTTTACCAAATTAGTTGAATTATGTTTAATTTAGTTTGAATTTTAGTATTACTTTTTTAAAAACTGTTTGCTAGGTTAACACTGTTCACATCGCCTTGCCCTTTGTAGTAAGGCTGTAACACACACATTTTAAGACGCTCGCACATTCTTGATCGAATTTTATGGGGAATACCTCTTTCGGCGCGATCTTCAGTCCGAAAGGGCCCCATTTTCGGAAACACAACGTCACAACATTCCACGAAAAGAAATTGCCTTAGCCACTCATCGTTTTTAAGCAGTTAACCGTAAAATACTACTGTTCATTGTCTTTTTACCGGAGCTAAACCCTAACACGTCCGTACACTTCAAAAGTCCTGGTTTCGCTGGGGTGTAAGGTCGCTAACATTTCTTCTCACGGTGAAAGCCCCCCCTGCAGGTCTGTTCCCACGAGCCTCTCAACCAATAACGATGCTTATCGATTTCGTCATAAAGCGCGCGCATCGTCTTTGTACTTAGCTCAACGGCTCGCAAAAATCAATACATTTGATCGATCAAAGCCTTTTTTCGTTCTAGCCGTATAACTCTTTATGGGTGCCTTTAATGAAATTTTCTTATTCTCTGTTTTTGATTTTTCTCGTCTCGCTTTATCTCTGGAAATGTCGATGGTAGTTCTAGGTCAATTTTGACAATTTTCCCCTTGCAAACGGCCCTACATTAAAGTTTCTAACCCCTCTTACGGTGGCTTGGTTTGTTTTATATAAAAGAAATTTAAACTCTTTATTTTTTAAATTTTATCTTTTTGCGGTATGTATTCCAAGAGAATACTGCCCGTCGCAGTGTGTGTGTGTCTGTCTGTAATATTAAGTAATAAAATGTAATAATGTATGTAAACAACTAATAAATGTTTTTTTGTGTCCTGCATTATCAGAATAAATATTTGTATTACATAGAGTATTAAGTAGGTATCAAAAATAAGATAAAAATTTTTTTCTTGACATTTACATATTGAATACATAATAAGGCCACTTAAAGTATTGATCGGGCCGTAGATTGACAGGCGCTGGTCTTTATGAACTTCAGAATGAATATAACTCGTGACAATGTACATTAGTCAGATCCATTTATCAGGCCGTGAATGTAACATATCTCTTGTCAGATAATCCACCATACTTCAAAGCAATAGGCCTACGCCTCGATGATTCATATTAACGGTACTGCGAACAGCTGTTCTGATAGGCACTGCTGACAACGTGGATGTAGCGACAAAGTGATGGTGGGAGGGGGTAGTATACTGACGCCTGGTTCTTAATACGCAAGATTAAATTTTTCTTCAATTCAAAATTCTTGTAGATGTTTTTTTAAAAAACAAGCCATATTAATAAGTAGACCTATATATTACAGAAAACAACCCCAAGATGTACAACACAAATATGGCAATTTTTTTACTCTTTTGCTAGGATTACAAAACTAGTACAATTCTATCCTAAGCTACAACCAGTCGAATGCTTCCAAATCTGTCATTAAAAAAAATTTTGTTTAGGCTGTGGAAAATTTATTTTCTGCAACAAGGCATGTACTCCTCATTTTATGTGCTTTGCCATCCACTACAGCTACTGTTGAACGATCTTTCAGTACCCTTCGAAGGGTAAAGACCTGGCTGAGAAGTATGATGGGAGAGGACAGATTGACTGGGTTGTGTTTGATGAGCATCCATCGGAAATTCTTTAAGGAAAATCAGGATTAGATTAAAACAAGAGTTTTGAACAAATTTTCTACAAATCCAAGAAAAATGATACTAGTAGTCTATAAGACATGTAACTAGAATTAAAATATTTTTTCAAGTAAAAGTTGCTATAACATAGTTGATGAAGCACTGTTATCATTATATATAATTTTCCTAAAATGTTGGTTTCATTCTCCTTTTCCGTGCTAAAGTGTTACAACCTGAACGACCCTCACACCCCCCCCCCCAGTTTTGATCCTGGTTACGCCCTTGCGAGAGGCCGACGACAAGGGGAGAGTGGAGGTGCTCGCAGGTCATTTTCAAAAACATTGACCCTTGAAATTCCACTGAGTCATAGGAGTGACTCATTGTGTTACTTAATACTTTTCAATGTATTGTCGTTGGGCCTACAGACAGGGGAGATCCTAGAAAAATATCTGTACTATATATAGAATACACACACACACACACACACACACACACACACACACATATATATATATATATATATATATATATTATAAGATAACGTATGAGGCTAAAGAATAAATTCAGTTTATATAAAAAAAAAGTAGTCGGAAGAAACATTAAGCAAAAGCGACAAGGATAGTTACTAAAAATACGGAAAAAGTACTTAACCATTGTTCTATTTCGAGTGTAGTCATAAAGGACTGTGGGAACTTTTAACAAAAGAAGGGTCCAAGTAATTTAAGATAGGATTTTACAAGGACCAAAATACCTGGGTTATAATAACACTGTGGCGTTAGAGAAGGCTCTTGGTTAATGGGTGTGGGGATAACCAAATTAAGTAAAATAAGTAAGGTGGGAGAGATGATGCGAGGTTGAAAAAGGAAGTGATCGGGGAGTCTTGGAGGAACTCCAGAAGAGGGCAGACGTATTGGGGGGGACCAAGTGTCAGCAATGTTAATAAGGGGTAAATTATGTTTAATATAATTAAGGCAACTGTAATTTTTGTATGTGTATAATTTAAAAATGTGACGTAGGCCTACATAATTTAATAATAAATTAGGAAAATAAGTGAGTTAGGTGAAAAGTGCAGCGAAGCAGATATCAACGGTCAACAGCCCAAGAACTCAACAAACAATAAGTACTTTCTTTTTACATTAAAATTAGCCAACAGAGCTTTATAAACAGTAAATTCAGAACAATTTTAAATTCATTAGTATAAAATAATAATCTAGTTTTTTCACCACGTTCTAATTTATAAAAATATCCATAATAACGACCTGAGAAAAAGACCTGTAATTATTAAACTTTATTGTAATAAATCTAAAGCCTCAAGAGTCAACCTTTTTTGTAATTGTAATATTAGTTAAGGAATCAATCTTGTCACTAAATAGTATTAGGGTAAATGGGTATAATGTGTATTAATTAAATGTCAAGAATAAATGCAAGTGATGTTATATTTGATATTGGTGTTAATTAATTAGAAACCTAAAGTTGAGACAAAAGACTGTTATGGTAATTTAATATATAACCTAATTTCGATTCTAATTTCTGTATGCGATAATTTTCTATCCAGTGTCACTAATGCTCTAAGCGCTTAATATGTGATTTAAATGAAGGAGACAAAGCATCACCACAAGACCAAGCACCTAGTGTCGTTTGGAACATGTGGGCTGTATGTTGTTTGTATTCATTGCTTCTGAAAATAATTCAAGGTATCTTCTTTGCATAAGACGTAATTATGAAAAAAACGTTTATGTTTAAACCTTACTTGTCTGCTTATTTCTTTCTCTTTCCATAACGTTTCTTGCAAAGTAACCAGTTTGACGATTATGGTTTATTTCAGAACTTCTTTTAAAAATAGTGCAGGTCGGTCAAAGTGTATAGGGCAAAGTGGGTGGCAGTTACTTAGCCCGGGTATATTTTATACATGTATACTTCATTGATCATACAACAAAACTAGCAAATAAATTATTTAAAAAGGAAACATAAACCAAATTTGGTTTTTCAAATGGTATACACATATGAAAGGAAGACAAGACAAGCTAGATGGTTTGAAGAAAGTTTAAAATTAGTCATATAAACTATTCAAGATGGTTCCAATTCCATTTCCGGGTCGTCAACATCTTAAAATTTTCACCTTGCCACTCATTGCAAAAACGGGATTTAAAGCAGACTTAAAAAACAATACCAGTTGTCAATAATAACAAAAAAGTCACAATTTTAAAAGAGAAAAGAGATTGACGTTGTTTAATTTGCAGGGAAAATACGACGACCCGCTCTGGATGATTGGATACAGTAGGTACATTGTCTTGAATGGGCTCATGAAGGTTGTTAAGACTATTGCGGATTGGAATCATATTTCTTTGACCTGTGACACGACAGTTAAAGTTGACGAAAACTATAATTTCTTTTGATTCTACTTAATGTTAAACATTTAAAGAGTGTAAGGTTATATTTTTTTGGTTTTTTTAGATATTGTGTACACTAAAATTAGGAGTAATTTTATAAAATTAAATGTTATGGAGATATTTTGTACTTGTTTTCATTTTATCACATTTTTCCTGTTTCAGGTTAATTAGTACAAAATTCACTTTGCCTCGGTTACATTATTCACTTTGCCCAGGGTACCAAGGCAAAGCTAATAATTGACATTTATATATAACTGATTTATTTACATCACTGCTTTTTAGTTTAGTAAATAACTATTTTACTATCAATAGTTAATGTATGTTAGATGATTAACAATAACGCAAAATTTGTTTGATTTCATTGTAGATGTGTCAGCTATATGCCTATATAGGCCTATATATATATAATATGTTTTCTTGTTTAATAATTTAAAACAACATAGGTTATTCAAATACAAGAATATTTATTAATTTATATTCAAAGCTTTTCGTTGGTAAACAGTACCAACATTATCAGGAATGAAAATTACAATAATTTTGTATGATGATGTTGGTACTGTTTACCAACAAAAATCTTTGAATATAAATTAACAAATATTCTTGTATTTGAATAACCTATGTTGGTTTAATATATATATATATATATATATATATATATATATATATATATATATATATATATATATATATATATACATATATATATATATATATATATATATATATATATATATATATATGTGTGTGTGTGTGTGTGTGTGTGTGTGTGTGTGTGTGTGTGTGTGTGTGTGTGTGTGTGTGTGTGTGTGTGTGTGTGTGTGTGTGTGTGTGTGTGTGTGTGTGTGTGTGCGTGTGTGTGTATGTATGTATGTATGTAAAGAGAGAGAGAGAGAGAGATCCCCCTACTAAATATATAGAAATTTTATTATTTTACTATTTTTACATTTTTACGTAAACAAACAGTAAATGGCTATAGGCCCACATTTTGTGTATAGTGTAGCACATGTGTGACTAGTTAACTCTGTCTGTACAAAACTATAACAATTCCATACTAAACGTAAACGGCAAGAATTTAGCCATTTTGTTTAGTTACACTTTTAGCCCTGACGACAATGTATATGTGAATGAAAAGCAGGGCTGGGATGGTGAGCCTCTCTGCACCCATAGTATTTCTTAAATAGTTTTTTTTTAAATATCGCAAACAAGAGAAAGATCTTTCCGCAGGAGCTGTGTTTACTATAAGTACACTGCTAATTATTAATATGTCGTATATGCGTGGGCAACAAAGCATTAAGAGCAGAACTATGATCCTCTGGCATGGGAACTGTTTCAACTTTACACCGTTCAATAAAGTTTTTTCTTCACATTTTCAGTTCATTAAAAAGTAGAATTTTTGTATCCTAACTTATTGCTTAGAATAAATTATGTTGGTTTAATATTTCGGGGTCCTGGATATATCCCCCTATCCCTTCTCCTCGGACCACCACAGCCTACAGAGGATAGGGTTACGTCCCACATTAGGCGTAACAGCGGGTAAACTAACGTGCTTACTGAATTACGACATCGTTTTTGTAGAATGTTTAGTCTTGATATAGCGTTGTTATCGAGTTATGGTCTCTGTGCTCAAAGATGACATCTTTGGAGAAAAGGCAAGAGTCTTAATTTATTGTATAGTTCTTTCCTTCTTTTCATTGTGGAGAAGAATATTACAATGAGTCTACCCACTGGTAGGCCTATGTAAGGACGCACTACTCTGTCTGTAGGCAGTTTCAGTGCCTTATCCTCTTCTCCCTCTCATAAAACCTTCTATACCACCTAGAATGAGACCCACTGTCATACATAAAAAGTCACAATTTTTAAGCAGTTATAAGCAAAAAAATGAAAAGAATTTCCCAATGCAGATTGCCTTTATCAAATAACCTTAAACTACAAAACACTGTGAGACGACAGAATTGCGTGATATAAGAAACAATAATACAGACGTTTTACGTAAAACACCAAAATTTGAACTACAAATAATACATTTGAGCTAAAACTTTTTTCAAACAAATGAAATGAAAATATAAGCTTATAAACATTAATTTTATGATAAACAGTAATAGGCCTTCAGATTGTTTACATATAATCCCAAATTTAAAAATAGGCCTACAATTAACAAATTGGAGGTAATAGGCTAATTTTGCAAAATTATCAACAAAAATATGAATCTATGAATACTTTATTACTATAAAAAAACATTTTTTTATATATCAACTGAATACACATTAATAAAATTATATTCAGTTGAAATCAGTTCTTAAAACGTATCAGAAGCAGCTAAGGATGCTTCCATTTTAACAACTAGATTAAAAATGCATAGTCCAACTTATTATTATCGTTGTATTAGATTATTTGTTTTGAGATTTATCAAAAATTAAATAAATTACTATATATATGAATTGATCAAAACTATTTAATAATAACAGTATTACTTTAAAATGTTCAAAGTATAATGTAATATAACTTAGTTTTAAAACAGTTCTTTACAACATAACATAGGCTATAACATAAAATCAGCTGATATATTAAATCAAGGGTAGCTTGATGGGAATTGTAGACGCTACTGTCGTGAAATTGTATGTTTGTGTCCATCCAATAAGTTTTTGTAGGCCTCACTGTAGAGGTTTTCACTATAAAAACCACTACGAATACCTACTGATATTTTTCAGCAGACGCGTTTCCCACTAGATCAGTGCATTATTCAATGCTGTGAGCAGGCAAGGGACCGGCCGGGTTGGTGTTTTTTCCTGCGGAAATCGAAAATAGGTACTCGTGCGCCGAGTTACATAAAAGAGATACAAACATTTTAGACTATCAATAAAGTATAAAAAGGACAATGTGCAATTGTTCAAGCATTTAATTGCAAATCAATACTTAATAAATGAAATGTTCTGTTCACACAAAATATAATATTTTAATTTCTGTAAACGTATGGCAGTTTATTTCAACAAAACCAATCATATAAAGATTAGATTGAGTAGGCCAAGTTGGTTTCACCAAAATTTGTATAGCCTATATTTTGTGGTCTATAGGTCTATAGAAATTGGTCTACGATCAGGTCATACTCCATTTCAGTCTGAAATTTAAAACATTATATTTAAAAACAATAATTAAAAATAATTACTAAATTATTTATTATTAATTATTATTATTAATTACAATTAAGATATTTAAACATCAGGAAATATTTTTTAGTGAATAAATGAAAATAACATTTTTAACATTTATAATAAAATAATAAGTATTAAAGTCTTTTAAATTTTTAAAATCTAATATTAGTAATTGACAAAACTTTTATCGATAATGTAAACGCAGGCATAGTTAAGGTTCCATGTCACGTCCCAGACTATTTAAAGCCGGGATTAACTGACATTTGTTTACAATATTATGCCAACTACATTTTTGGGCGTCCAAGCATTTTGTCATTGACACTATTTACAGTCAGTTCATTCGCTCACTCTAATCGACAATTGCCGTTAATTCTTCCTTTAGTTCACAAAGCTTAGTTAATTTTTATGCGCGTTGTTTTTACTAGCTATCTTCAAACCTATAAGTCCTAGCTCAACCCCAACACCCATAAGGCTAACACAACACCCATAAGACTAACACAACACCCATAAGGCTAACACGGCGTCAATTTTCCAAATTTGTTTCGTCTTCTTCAAACCTATAAGTCCCCAACACCCATAAGGCTAACACAACACCCATAAGGCTAACACAACACCCATAAGGCTAACACAACACCCATAAGGCTAACACAACACCCATAAGGCTAACACGGCGTCACTTTTCAAAGATACTACCACAAACTGAAAAAAAAACAAATGCAACGAAACAATGTGTAAATTATGCTCGATCATATGATGCAAACGGCAAAAAAAGGAGGGAATTCAGATATTTCTGCCCTGATCGTTATGTAGCACTTTGTGTTAATCTATGTTTCAAAATTTACCATCTACTCTCGGAAATATATAAAACCATTTTTACACATTCTATGTACATTTATGTAGATATCTATTCATAAACTGTATATATTTAGTGCATATTTTTTTGTGTAAATGAATTAATTTTTTTTACGAGTGTAAAAGTGAAACATTCACCGTGTTACTGTCAAACTACATCCAAAAGCACAAATGTTTGAGAACGTATCTTACATTTTTTCGCTGTACAATCACATCAAAGTTCTAACCTATATGCATATATAACATTTTATTATATATGATGGTAGTTAAATAACTATTGCATGTTATATATCATTTATTAAAATACGGTTCTAAAATTCCGAAATAACTCGGGTTAATATTTTAGTGGTATTTATGACAGATATTTCAACTCTTATTATACTAAAAAACAGTTTTTCAATTAAGGCAGTTTTCTAATGAAATATAGAGAAGATTAGAAATTTACAATAAAAAAATATGATTATTTTTGGGCAGGAAATGTGAGAATAATCGTTAAGTGGTTAAGGATAGCCTATGATAGATTTTAAAATTCGTATTGACTTTTAAACGTTATTAATTTATTATAAATGATAACAAGGTCTTAATTTAATTTATTTACTAAAATAAATATTTTCTAAATATATTTTATAAAATTTCTTAATTAATTGGAGTCTGACTCGATCGTAGATCGGCTTCCTGATATTGAATTATTATTTTATAAAACTGTATAAGTTACCTACCGCCAGTGACGGAAACGGAACTGATTGCTGATGTACTAAGCTCATAAGCTCTTTCCATGGAAAATCGATTTTGTTTTCACCCGGGTCTGGGCCTCCAAAACCCGTCCAGCCTTCGTGGCAGCCAACCTCTAGAGAGCTACCTTCGTCTCATATGCACATGGGGTTAGTATCCCTACTGCGAGTGAAGGAAACGGAATTGATTGCCCATGTACCAAACTCATAAGTTCTTTCCATGGAGAATCAGGAGATAATGAAATGAAACAGTGCAGTAAGTGTCGCACTAAGAGCAAGATAAAAATACCTGTCAAGAAAGAAATCCTGCCAGGAAAAATACCGCGACAGATCATGCAGGAAAACTGAGGGCTTGGATCACCTTATGCTAAGGGATAAGTAGGGGTATTACGACTGGTATTGCGACTTAGAAGCGACCACGTTCAGCCTCGTTTGTTTCACAATTTGTCATTTATTCATAGAATATATTCTTTTACTGTTAAATACAGTGGTTGATATATTTATAACTCCTGAAATTACGATGTTTACCAGTGAAACTGAATTTCTCTACAAAGCTAACTAGGTTAAGCTAATCTAGGTTAAACTTCGCATGACAAATGCTACACCTTAGAAGCGACCATGTTCAACCTCGTTTGTTTCACAATTTGTCATTTGTTCATATAATATATTCTTGTACTGTTAAATACAGTGGTTGATATATTTATAACTCCTCGTATTACGATGTGTACCCGTGAAGCTGAATTTCTCTACACAGCTAACTAGGTTAAGCTAATTTAGGTTAAGGTTATCATGAAAAATACTAGCTACACCTTAGAAGCGACTATTGTGGTTTATTATACCACAACATTTAAGATATTACACAGCGACACATAAGCTTATAATTATTATTTACCAGTAATTAGGAATATTATACTACAATATATAGGATCATCACGCTACGAAATTAAGGATTATCATTTACCAGTAATTACGATTAGGCCCTACTACAATAGTTAGGGTTATTACAGTAGGACGGTTAGGTTATTATATTATTCAGCAATAATTAGGATGATTACACAATAGTTAGAATTATTAGTCTATACGTCAATAAATAGGATTAAATTTTAGCAATATTTGAATTATTACGCTACAACAGTTAGGATTATTACACTACAATAGTTAGAATATTTACACTACGATAGAATTATAAATTAGCAATATTTAGAATTATTATACTAAAATAGTTACGATTATTATACTACAATAGTTAAGATTATTACACTACTTTAGTTATGATTATTACACCACAATTGTTATTAGTATTATTTAGTAATAATTAGGATTATTACATTACAATACCCAAGATTATTACAGTACACAATTTAGGGTTATTACACTAAAATAGTTAGGATTAATACTTGAAATAGTTGATATTATTACATTACAATAGTTAGAATTAATTTCCTAGTCGTATGTTAAACATAGTGTTACTTTATAAGGAAAACAAGAATTAGGCTTATTATGTATTCAATGGTGATTTATCATTTTAAATAAGTTACAAAAACTCTTAAAATTGGTTTTATTTACTTCTTTGCAATTATTGTCAACAAATAGTTAGGAATTTGTAAATCACAAGTTACAATAGTCTCGATATTTCACGCAACATGTATTCACTGAATACGAGTGTTTAAAATGCTTGGCATCCTTAAAATGTGCCTGAAAGATTATTTTAAAATATTTTAGGTGAATAAGTTGATGGGGAATGGGTACGAGTAAATTTTAAAAAACGGTTGTTGGATTTGCTCATCGAATCCTTTCAAAATCAACTTGGTTCAACTCATGTATGATAACATGTATCCTTAAACATATTTTGTAATAAATACTTAGACCATGGGTACCCAAACGGGGGGGGGGGAGCATGAAGGCAAGTAAGGAAAGAGGAGCGGACACAGTTGAAAAAATAAGATAAATTCTCATTTAGCTAAAACTTAAATACACAATTTTATAAATTTAAAACTAATCCAACGTGGCAGCTTGAAAGGAATAGTAGCATTTTCAGCATTTGTTGCAATAAAAACAAAATAAAGGAACAAACTTGAAGTTGCTAATGACTTGCGTTGTTCCTTTACTGAAATACGACCTCAAATACCTGCAATAACTACGACCTGGCATACTAGTGAAAAAATGCAAGCTCATCCATCTCACTTACAGATTTTCCTCTTATCTGTTAAAATTTACCTTGCAAATTAAATCTTGAAATATTATACCACGTTTCTTATGAAAGCAGTATAAATAAATGAATTGTTTTCAATATAACTTATTATAACTTATAATATAACTTATTATATCCTAAGTTATTTTAAAATATTACTATCCTTTAGGTTATATATTTAATTACCGCAACACTCTTTTGTCTCACTTTCAGGGTTTTACTTAATTAACACAAATATCAATTTTAACATCACTTGTATTTATTTTTGACACTTAATTAATACACATTATACCATTTAACTTAATACTACTTAGTGACAAGATTTACTCCTTAAGTAATATTAAAATTACAAAAAAACAAAGGGGAACTCTTGAGGCTTTAGGTAACAGTGTTAATTTCTCTTTTTCTGGGGTCGTTATTATGGATCTTTTTTATAAATTAAAACATAGTACAAAAAAAATAGATTATTATTTTATACTAAAGAATTTAAAATTGTTCTGACTTTACTGTTTTTTTTAGGTTCGGTTGTCTAAATTTACTGAAATAAAAGAAGACTACTTATTGTTTGTCGATTCCTTGGATCTTGACCGTTGATACAGCTTCAATGCAATTTCACATAACTCTTTTAATTTTCCTAAATCTGTATTAATTTACTTAGGTCGCACTTTTACCTTTCAAATTATACAAATTAATAAATTTACATTTCCCTTAATTTTACTAACAATGTTTAACCCTAATTAACATTACTGTCACTTGGAATAAGTTGAATTTATTCTTTAGCCTCAAACGTTATGTTATAATATATATATAAATATATATATATATATAAATATATATATATATATATATATATATATATATATATATATATATATGTGTGTGTGTGTGTGTGTGTGTGTGTGTGTGTGTGTGTGTGTGTGTGTGTGTGTGTGTGTGTGTGTGTGTGTGTGTGTGTGTGTGTGTGTGTGTGTGTGTGTGTGTATGTGCGCGCGCGAGTAGGTGTGTGTTTGTGAGCGCGCGTGTGTGCGCGCGCGCGCGTGTCTCTGTGTGTGTCTATGCGTGTTAGTAGTAAAATATATATGTATTCTTGTTTAATAATGAAAAAATAAGTGAAATACAAGAATAATTTATTGACTTATACAATTCAAAGCTTTTCGTTGGTAAACACTACCAACATCATCAGGAGTAATAAAGAAAGTCATTCATACAAATGTTAGATCTAACATACAGTGTTGCCAAATATATTACAATGTTGACAAATTTAGTCCCAAAACTGAAAATCCTGTAATCCTACAGCTAAGACTTGATTCGATCCTAAAGCAACAGGTAGGCCTATTTATAAAAATGATGATAATTCATAACACACTCAACTATATTATTGTAGGCCTATATAGACTATCATTGTCTTCACAATAAATAAGGGAAAACAACGCATAATAAATTAGGACATTTATCTACGTCGAGATAGGCCTTGGAACTTTCCTCATTTTTAAACGTTTCGGACTATGTCTTTTTAAACGACTTTAGTTTTGTTAAATAACAAATGGACAAAATACGCACAATATAAATGACAAACAAAAAATATCATTACAAAAATAAAACTATACAAAATAGAAAAAAAGTTATTAGTAAAAACTATGTACAAATATGCAATGGTGACATGGCAGGCCATTGATATGGTAATGTTCCAAATGTTAAAGTAGATCCCATAGATATATAGCGCCAATAGTTATACTTGTATCTCCTGTTAACCTAAAATGATTTTGAAGTAGAATAAAAGAAAAATAAATAGAACGAATCGTATAAGTACAGTAGGCCTACCATGGTACGTAAAAAGTCTAACACAACAATAAAAATGTCCAAGACTTACAGATAAACAAAATAATGTGAGTAATGTTTTGTGCTTCTTATACTGAAAAGAATACGGCAAGAACGCGGCTCAAAAAATTTAACGCCCAAAGATGACAGGTTTTATTCCCCGAGATATAAATTACAATGGAGTTTAACTGAAGTTTAAATACAATATGTGAATTTGTAGTGCAATAATTTTAAACTATATAAGATAGAACAGCCAAAACAATGTTTTTAAACTCATGAAAATAAGGGCTTCAATAATGGCTATTACCTAAAAATGGCTAACTATAATATCTACTGAGTACAAAATTATTTTTCTTAAAAGTTAAACTTATCCTTTGGGTTTTCAGTGAATTTCCATTGGAAAACTAACTTATTGCGGTAAACGTATGGCTGAAACTAAGATAAAAGTTTGTTTTAAGGTCACTGGAATAAAAAAAAATATTCAAATTCATACACACAAATATATAGGCCTACTACTATCACGATAATTTCCGTGTCCAAAATTTTAGTAAGTACATGTAATTTGTCATTTGTAGGAATAAGCTATGTATGTTAATACTCGTTGGAAGAATCGATCAATCAGAAGTTGACTTTTCGACCACCTTTTTAATAAGGAAAATGGATTATTCATTTTCTACCAAAAATGTTATGTATTTCTGAAACGCATTTACAAAGATTAAAATAGAATCGGGAGAAACACAATTTTATATAAGATTTTAAAGTATAATTAAAATACTGAATAGTGTTCAAAAACAGCTTTCATTTCTGATGTCAGTATTGATTAAAACCATTATATCTTTAATTAAAGTATGGTTTTAAAGTTCGTTACTATTTATTAGGCTAAGAAAAGGATTTAGGGTAATTAGTTTATAGCTACTATTGCTTGTGATCATTTGTTTTGTAGGCCCTTAAATATAATTTGGCAGCCATATACGAATAATACAAATGCATATAATGTATAAGAGACCAATGAAAGTTTAGGCTCAATTTATTTAATGGTTAATTGATTACAAAAAATTATAGTTTATATTCCTCTAGATCCCGTAGTACTAACTTGTTTCTGCATTTCTCTTCGCAAGGATAATACGAACAGCATGAACCTTTCTTTTTGGAGCACGAAAAAGATGGCTTAGAACAGTATGTACATTTTCACTGTGGAATCAGGGTTTCTGGCATTCATTTTCATCTTCCATATATGTAAAGTATTTTTCTAACAGGTTTTTCAAAACGATTGTCGTAATCTTTTAAGAAAACCTCTACTACACACCTCGATTCTACCGTGCAAATGTGCAAACTGTGTTAACCATCTTCTTCGTGCTTCAAAAAGGAAAGTTCAGGCCTATCCATGCAAAGAGAAATGCAGAAACAAGTTTACAGAACGAAATCTAGAAGAATATGAGCTATAATGTAATGGTATGTAATAAATTACCTTTAAATAAATTTAGCCCAAACTTTTATTGGTGTCCTATACAGTATATGCATTATTATTATTCCTATCTTGTTACCAAATTATACCCAAGGTCCTACAAAACAACTGATCACAAGCAATAGTAGCTATAAACTAATTACCCTAAACCAGGGGTCGGCAGCATGAGGCCCGCGGGATGCCTGTGGCCCGCCGATGTATTTTTGTGCCCCGCCACAAACATTTACACATAGCCTACTTAGAGAGCAGAGTAGTTTGCATAAAGGTTTCCTTAGGGCCTACAAGTGGCATTGAATATCTTACAAACAGTACGATCATAACATAGGTGTATTGCATCACTAAAATAATTCAAAGGTTTTGCATTTAAAAATGTAGGAATATGCATTTCACTTAAATGCAGGAATAGCCTATCTGAATTTGTTAATACTTTGATACCGATGGGCGGTATACCTCTAAAACTCTAAAATTGCATATATGTTAACAGGTTGCGAAGAAACAGAATTTCTCAAAATGTTAACACTCTGAGGGCCGCAAAAAAAGTGTTCTTAGGGCCGAATGCGACCCGCGGGCCGCGTAGTGAATTCGTCTGGTCTACATTATACGATGGTCGTATACAAACGAGGTAGGAATTAAAGCAACTTACAACAAATTATCCATAGCTTCAGTGTTTATAGACTAGTACTAGGTTAGTGTAAAGACTTAAATCAATTGACAAACTCTTTAGGTTTTAAATTTAGTAATAGAGCCCTAGTTAATGCCTGGCTTGTAGCAGTCTAAGTTCAGTCTAATTCAATTGTTCTAGATTGATTTAGTTCTATTACTTAGGCTAATAATAGATAACCTCTGCCCCTGCAGTAACTCCCCTTTCTATACAAGCTGCTCCTATTGGCCGACTTGATATCTTTCCTCTCATAGGCATGGCGACTAAATAGGGTCAACATGAAACCCTAAGCGGCGGGGCCGAGTCAATGGGGACAAGCTCCTTCTCAGGGTACAGCTACCTCTTTGAAGCAGTATAGGACTCTGAGGGGTCTTCCGCGACTACAGGAGACCTCTAAGGACCCATCTCGACCAGTTACTCCTGTCAGCGCCTACTGCCCATCAGAGCTAAGAACTGATTACACTATGACGGAGGGGTCTACTGCCTAATCCGCCTAGGATGATGCCGGTAATCAGTCCGTTGTAAGGCATAAGAGGAAGAAACAGAGTCGTCAACCCGACTCCGGAACCGAAACCAAGGCGAAACGCAAGATCGTCGACCCTGTGAAGGTTGTCTGCGCAGTAGCCAGCGTAGAAGGTCACAGATGTCCACAAATAGGTAGCCGACTCACCAAAGATCGACTTAGCTACAAATAAAAACACAAACACTACCGGGCAGTGGCCAAACTCCCTGCCATTATAGATCCCTACCCAGATCAATATCGCTTTATAGACATAAGTAAGGAGTTCAAATCCAAATACAATCCTTAATATTATTTACATGGCAACCAAGGTGAAGGATTTAGTGAAACTCTCTTTATAATCGAATGACTTTATAAACATCCGGCGATATCTTGAGGGGACAAAAAGTACCCCATTACGTATTGTGCCTCGAAAATACAAGGACGATTAAAGTAGATTGGGTGATTTCACAACAAACTCCAGGAAACCTCCTGGACCAAACACCATAACCAAGACAAGGCTGAAACACCTCACGGAGAAAGCGATCACTTACCTCTCAAACATCTACAATGCTATACTCCAGACACAACACTCCCTGGACGCTTGGAAGGACAGAACACTCGGCCACGCATCATCTGATGAGAATGGTGGAGCATGCAACCAAGTGGTTCAACAATTATTGTTCGACTAGGGTAGCATTCCTGGACATTGAAAAGGTCTTTGACCGCGTCTCTCACAGCGGGCTCTTAGTGAAACTACGACACTATGGTTTTCCAGATGGGCTTATACACCTAGTTAGCTCATACCTATCCAACCGCAAGTTTAGGGTTGATGTAGACTAAACTCAATCTACACTACGGACTATACGGGCCGGAGTCCCGTGGGGCTTAATTATTGGGCCCGTATTTTTCAACATCTATTACTCCTTATCCCTTAGCATAAGACTATCCTAGCCCCCAGGTTTCCTCCACAAGAAAGTGGCATTAAGAGATTATGTTGGGGCAATACAGGATAAATTCTCTACTGCCTGGAAGAGACATTTGTTTTTATAAAGTGACAGGAGGGAAATAAGGGAACTGTTCTATTACTCTTTTTTCTCCAATTTTCAAATAAAATCAAATTTGTTTAGTAGTATTATATCGCTAGCGTATAAATACACAATAAGGCATAATTATCACTTTCAATTCCAAACAATTAACGAAATCATTACAAGAAATTTATTTTTGTGAAATCTTAGTTGTGTTGTACACGGTAATTCATGGGTACACATCATCGTAATATCAGGCGTTATAATTATATCAGCCACTGTATTTAACAGTAGAAGATACATTCTATGAATAACTGGTAAGTTGTGAAACGAACGAACCTAGTAGGAAATACAGTATTAATAATTTATCACAAGGGTGAAGTACCTTTAAATTTTTAGGATTAAGAGTAATGTATAAAATAAAATTTCATAAAGATATTTTAAATTAAGGGCCAAAAAGGGAGAACATGGTCACTTCTAAGACGTGATATTGACTAGCATAAGGCTATCCTAACCTCCAACGTTCCTCCATGATGTGTCGACGGATTTTTCCTGGCAGTTTTTTTATCTTGCCAGGTTTTTCATCCCGCTCTTAGCGCGATACCTACCGTAGTGTTTCATTTCTCTATCTCCTGATCCTCCTTGGAAAGAACTTGTCAGCCTGGTTTATGGGAAATCAATCCCGTTTCCTTCACTCACTGTAAGGATACTAACCCCATGCGCATCTGAGACGGAGGTAGTTTGCTAGAGGTCTGGGCAGGTTTTTGGGGCCCAGACCCGGGTAAAAAAACGTCTACCCAGCGCCGTGCTTTGACAAGTCTTAGTCTACAGTATATAAGAACGTGTTCAGCCTTTATCCATCTTTAAAAGTTGTATCCCTAATTTCTGATTGTGCATTATATACTATATATATATATATACAGGTATAAGTTATTATATAAATATATATTATAACGATAAGTATTACTCTCTTAAAACAAAAGGAAAATGTTTGAAATTGAATTAACTATTTTAATTTGTCACTAAAATAATTGATAGTTCGATATACATAAATATATGTGGAATATTAGTAAAAGACTTTTGATGTACAAGTCCAACATTTATTTTTAAAATAGTGGCACTTTACGAGAGGTAGTTTGCCATCTTCATTAGGCCAATAATACTGTGTGAATATTACGCGTGTATTGTTGGACTGATGAAGTTAGCAAACTAGATGTCCAATCGTCCCCATTATTAAAAAAAAAAATGTTACTGATTTAATGTCAATTGATTAATGTTATTAACTATAGCTTTTGTGTATACTTTGCCTTATAATTTTATTAGTGATATGTGTAGTTGTTTAGCTTCTATAAGCATTAATATATCTAAAGTTTGTATGTTATTTCATTGTTCTATGTGATATGTAGTAAAGCTTTTTTTGAGTGATAAGTAATTTATTATACATAACTGAGTAAATAATTTTGAATTTACTTGCTGCTGCGTTTCGAAACAATAATTTCAATAACGAAACCGATCCGCTACCCGTAGGGTTCGTCGGCTTCGACATTGAAATGATTGTTTCAATATCCGCTAATAAAAATATAAGACAAAGTATACACAAAAGCCATAACTGGGGAAAAGATGCTATCCAAACAAAGAAGCAACGCAATTCTAATGGCACATGGAAAATCAAACTTATTTGGAAAATACAAGATTATACTGAGAATAATTCTTTAATTTGTTAGAATGTAACACAACTGCGACCCTCTCTGCCTCGCACCCTGCAGTTTATCATTAGCAGCGAATGAGTCAAAGAAATTGTGAGCAGTGTTTTCCCTTTAAGCACTAACTACTTGTGCTTTTATGTTTCATTTTTCTAACCCCGTATTTCTATTCATTGATTACACATGGTTTGGAATTTTTATATTTGGCTTACTCGCTTAAATATAACAAATTGACAAATTTACTAAATGAATATCACTGCTAAATAGAATGCAGAAAACCCAATAAAGTAATTGTATTTGTCAACCAGAAATCGTAATAATATTTGTATAATTATTAGTTTGATTCTACACCTTGACGTGGATGGGTTCATACCTACCTAGTGAGAAAAAGAGCGTAGATGTTGTATGTGTGTGAGTAGTTATGACCCCACTTTGGGACAACTACCCCTAACTGGGAATGTACGTAACCTAGGACTATAGGGGTAGTTTTGGATGATGCTGGAGGTCGTCGCGCCCCTGACCGTAGCCTTGGGGGTGGGTTCGACCACGTTTAGAGGGGTAGGGGGTAGTTTTTCGAAAAAAATAAATTCAACCCACTAACCTACGCTAGCCAAATTGGATCAAACCTAACCCACCCTAGGTGTGGGGTGATCTCAGCTACGTTCAGGACTATCCCCGGGGGTAGCTCCGGGGGTAGATTCGGGGTGGGGGGTAGTTTTTGAAAAATTTTTGGAAAAATGTGCCTTGGCCGATAGGGTGAGTATAGAGTGCATTATCGCTACGGTTGGGGGTGGTTTTACCTAGGGGTCGTTTTTAAATAAAATATGAAATTGCCGAAAATCGAGCGGTTGGATCAAATGACTGTATGTGGTATGTGTAAGTCCATTATGGACCGATGGAGGGGCGGGTTCAACCGAGGGTTGTTTTCAGATTGCCAAAATTAATTGGGGTCCTAGGTAAAAGTCACCCAGGAGTCGTGCTCGAGGTAAACCCATCTCGAGGCCGGCCCTTAGGTAAAGTAACCCAGGAATAGCTCCGGTGGGGGGGTAACTTTTGGAAAGATTTAATGGTTATCTGATGACGTATCCGCGTTCGAACGACTCTAGGCAAGTAGTAGGCTCACCCTAACATGAATGGTCTACCCCTAAATGTTTCGGGTGATGCGGGGCCCGGGGTATATGAATGCCAAACTCAAAATTTGTCTATGCTACAAAACTATTAAACAAAGCAACAAAGCCTTATCATGTGAGGGAATACACGCGACCTACATAACCGGAGACCGTGTGCTAGACATGTTCAAACCTTCACAGTTAACACATGGTCTCAGGTAAAACTAACATGGAGCAGGGCCTCAGGTAAAGCCATCCTGGTGTTAGATCTTAGGTAAACTCACCCTGCAGTAGTGCTCGAGGTAAAGTCACCTAGGAGCCATGCGTTAGGTAAAGGTACCCTGGAGCATGAACTTAGGTAGGGCCACCCCAAAGCCTACCCTTAAGTAAAGTAACCCCATAATCTGGCCTTTATTTAAATCTACCATGGAGTCAGGCCTTAGGTAAAGCCTCTTTGGAGTCAGCCCTAGGTCCAGGATGGTTGCTATATCTATTTTAGACTCTCGACAAAGACAAATACCTCCACCAAGTCCTAGGTAAAGCCACCCAGGTGTCAGACCATAGGTAAAGTCACCCTGGAGTCGTGCTTGAGGTAAAGCCACCCAGGCCTTAGATAAAGCTACCTTGGAGTATGGACTTAGGTAAAGCCTGGCCCTAGTTAGAGCCACCTTGGAGAAAGGCCCGAGGTAAATTCACACTAGATTCAGGCTTTAAGTAAAGGCACCCTGGAAAAAGGCCTTAGGTAAATTCACGCTAGAGCAAGGCTTTAAGTGAGGGGTAGTTTTGCATTAAAAAATGATAGGTTAGATCAAATGACCAAAGATTCAACTAAACGCTAATTTTAATCGACCAACAATTATACACCGAGTTCAATTAGACAACAGTCTATGGGGGGAATCGACCTATCACATTGCAGGGGCCCGGTAGGTCTACGCAATACAACGCAAACGGTCGCTGTAAGACGTGAAGGCTTATATATCATGTTAAGCCAATATATATATATATATATATATATATATATATATATATATATATGATAGTCCACATAATGTGTTAAACAAATATGCATGTAAGCCTACATACATACTATGCTAGGCCGACATACATGGGCCTGCTATGTCTGTAAACCACTGGCCAAAGTCCTTATGACCTGAGCTATTTTCACCTCTTCTATCAGGTAGAGCCTCAGGCAGGCAACCGTATAGTTCATATGGGAGGTACTATAGGGTACATCTACCAATGCATAACCTATCAAGCCCACGTAAAGATTTAATATATTTGATGACGTATCCGCGTTCGAGCGACTCTACGCAGGTATTAGGCCCACCCTAACTAGAGTGTTCTACCCCTAAATGTTTTGGGTGATGCGGGGCAAGGGGCTATGATTGCCAAACTCAAAATTTGTCTATGCTACTAAATTAATAAACAATGCAATAAAGCCTTATCGATTGAGGGAATACGTTTGGCCTACATAGCCGGTGACCGTGTGCTAGACATGAGCAAACCTGCAGAGATAACACATTATCTTAAAACCGCAACGGCAGCCGGTGACCGCTATAGCAAGCTTAAAACCCGCACGGCTGTGTCGATGTGAATCTAGGCGCGTGTTTGTGTTTTGATTACTGTATCAACTTACTATGTACTATCGGCATACCAAGGCATACATATATAATCAGAAATGAGTGTAAATAATCAAATAGCCTCAATGGATATATCCTATAGCTGTAAATGTATCTAGATATAAAGGTATATATGGAGAAACACTAATAATGAGGCCTATCACAAAATGTGAATAAATATATATGTTATAAAACTATCCTAAAACGATGCTGAGCCAACATTCATGCTATCATACATAGATTCATATACTATGTTAAGCCAATACATACGATACCCCAGATAATGTGTTAAACAAATAAGCATGTAAGCCTGCATACATACTATGCTAAGCCGACATACATGAATCCCTCATGAAATGTAATAACAAAACGATAGTAATAGGATGTAGTGATTATTTTTAAAACAATTCCAGATTTCATAAAATACTGAAACCTAAATATTAATGTATTAGACAAAAAAGCCATTATAACTACTTGTCAAAACAAAGCATGCATTAAACAGTAAAACTATAAATTAAAATTGATTTTTGTAAATATTAAAACTGCACGCCTACATTTTAAAAAAAATGTATTAATGTATAAAATTAATAACATTAACCAATTGACATTAAATCAGTAACATTTTTTTTTAAATAATGGCGACGATTGGACATCTAGTTTGCTAACTTCATCAGTCCAACAATACACGCGTAATATTCACACAGTATTATTGGCCTAATAAAGATGGCAAACTACCTCTCGAAAAGTGCCACTATTTTAAAAATAAATGTTGGACTTGTACATCAAAAGTCTTTTACTAACATTCCACATACATTTACGTATATCGAACTATCAATTATTTTAGTGACAAATTAAAATAGTTAATTCAATTTCAAACATTTTCCTTTTGTTTTAAGAGAGTCAGTTATATTTAATGTTATAATATATATTTATATAATAACTTATAACCTATATATTATATATATGTTTATATATATATATAAAAATATATATATATATATATATATATATATATATATATATATATATATATATTGTATATAATGCACAATCAGAAATTAGGGATACAACTATAAAGATGGATAAAGGCTGAACACGTTCTTATATACTGTAGACTAAGACTTGTCAAAGCACGGCGCTGGATAGACGTTTTTTTACCCGGGTCTGGGCCCCAAAAACCTGCCCAGACCTCTAGCGAACTACCTCCGTCTCAAATGTGCATGGGGTTAGTATCCCTACCGCGAGTGAAGGAAACGGGATTTATTTCCCATATACCAAGCTGACAAGTTCTTTCCATGGAGAATCAGGAGATAGAGAAATGAAACAGTACGGTAAGTGTCGCGCTAAGAGCGGGATGAAAAACCTGGCAAGATAGAAACCCTGCCAGGAAAAATCCGACGACAGATAATGTGAAGGAACGTTGGAGGTTAGGTTAGCCTTATGCTAGTCAATATCACGCCTTAGAAGCGACCGTGTTCTCCCTTTTGGGCCATAATTTAAAATATCTTTATGAAATTTTATTTTATACATTACTCCTTATCCTACAAATTTAAAGCTACCCTTCTGCTTTGTGATAAGTTGTTAATACTGTATTTCCTACTAGGTTAGTTCGTTTCACAACTTACCAGTTATTCATAGAATATATTCTTCTATTGTTAAATACAGTGGCTTATATAATTATAACGCCTGATATTACGATGATGTGTACCCATGAGTTACCTTGTACAACACAGCTAAAATTTTTCAAAAATAAGTTTCTTGTAATGATTTTGTTAATTGTTTGGAATTGAAACTGATAATTATTCGTTATTGTGTGTGTATACGGTAGGGGTGTATTTTTTTTTAAATTTTATTACTAAAATTCGGAGGGACCTTATCGGTGTAGAGCACTTAGCTGTAGCCTCTGTACTATCTTCCCATCCCTACCACAGGATTAGCTTAGTGGATACCTACCTCTTTGCAGAAATTAAGTACCCACCTGATGCTGAATCTTCTGATATCCTCTGGTGTACATACCTGTCAGCCAAACCACTTTCTCCTTGCAGCTCCCAAAGCAGGACACTCACAGTGTACGTGGATTGGGCTTTCCCCTTGGTCCTCATCGCATCTCTTCCACAAAGGGGACCTAGATTTTCCAATTTTGTATTGGAACCCCCTCAGATTCCCATGGCCTGTAACCAGCTCTACAGTAGCTCTGAGTTGATGTCTACTTAAGTAGAGTAGTTCTTTGCCCCACAAATCTCCTGAGTAACCCCACAGTACCTTGGATTTGTTACACCCCAAGGTTATATTCCATTCTTCCCTGCACAACCTGTCTATATGTACAGTGATCCTCCTGCGCCCCTCCAGAGGCGGCATGCCCACTGAACTCAGCAACGGTCCTTGAGTTATACACCCTTGTTTTGCTAAGGCGTCAGCATTACCTATCCAGCCAGAATGTCCTGGAATGCAGGTTAGGTTAAGTGAACTATACTTACTCAGCTCTGCTAGAGAAGCAGTAGTCTCAGCCACCAGCCTTACCTAAAGCCTTCAGAGCTACCTGACTGTCCGAGCAAATCCAGATGGTCTTGCCCCTTCTGCCAGAACCTATTATTTCCTCAGCACTCCCCCTGGAAGACAGAGTTGTAGTCCTCCAGGCGATGACGAAATCTGTCTTGGTGTCTCGGTCCACTAAATCCTGATCCCACTCCTTCCTTCATCTTGGACCCATCGGTGAACCAGATTTCACCATGCCTGGGTCTATACTCCGTCCATGCCTCTCTTGCAGGAATATGGATTTTGTAGTTTCCTTTTTCCCTTTTAAGAGACAGTATCCTTTTTGAGGTTCTATCCAGAGCTCCTTCAGTGAATCCGAAAATAGCTGTTTATGAAGTTTGCTACTTGTCTTCCACTGCCCGGTACAACTTAGCCGGTATGCAGTTTTCATTGCCTCCATCCTAATTTAAAGACACAAGGATGGAAAACCCAACATAACCTTCATGGCCGCACATGGTGTGCTTCTCCTTGTAGCTGTTATGCCTCTAAGGAAGAGCCCCTGCGCTCGGTCCATAATTCTTTTACTTGTTTCTTTCTGTGCCCTGTCCCCCCAGACGATTGAGGCAAATATCAACCTCCGCACCACAATGGCGGAATAAATCCAATTCATCTGACGTGGACCCAAACCCAATCTCGTGCCTATTGCTCGTCTGCATTGCCAGAACGTAGCTATGGCTTTTTTTGCACTTATCCCCCAAGTGCTCACGCCAGAGTAGCTTCCTATCCAGAATAACTCCCAGATATTTAGCGCTCTCAACGTAGCTTATTTTGGTATTACCAACTTCCATTATCTCCAGCAATTTAGTTTTATATCGCCTAGTGAAGATGAGTGCCACAGGTTTCTCTCCTTGAATGCATAGTGCATTCTCCCTGCACCATGCTTCAGTTACCTTGAGTGCCTCTTGATGCAGGTCTTTGAGGACCTCTTCAAATGGTCCCCTAACAAGGATAGCTATGTCTTCCGCATATCCTACCACCTTGACACCCATTCCACTGAGCGTCCTTAGTAGGCCGTCCACGACACTACTCCAAAGCAAAGGGGATAATACTCTACCCTGCGCTCAGCCCTCTGAGACCATCCCATCTATGGTGCACCCCATCCAGGATGCAGTACTCATCCGATTTTCCAAGGAACTCATATCCCAATTTATAATTCTATTAGAAATCCCGTGATTCATAGCTGCTCTCTTGATGGCCAGTCTAGAGGTGGTAATAAAAGCCCCCTCCACATCAAGAAAAGCCCCAATATATATCCCCTTGTTGTTGATCTGACCTTCAATAAAGTCCACGGCCGACAACAGCGCAGTCTCCACTGACCTACCAGTTCGGTAGGCGTGTTGGTCCTCATGAAGCGGATACTGCTTCAAAGGTCCATCCTTCAAATAGTGGTCCACCAGCCTTTCCAATGTCTTTAACAAGAAAGATGTTAGGCTGATAGGTCTGAAGTCCTTTACCTCTGTGTAACCTTCCTCCCCGGTTTGGGGATAAAGATAACTTTCGTTTTGAGCCACTGCGCGGGAGTGTAACCCAAGGCAACACAGCCTCTGAGTAATCCTGTCAGTGGCCCTATTATTTCCTCCAAGCAATTTTGTAGTAATGCTGGAGTAATATTATCTAATCCAGGCGCTTTAAATGGTTCAAAAGACAGAATCTCCTCTCTCACCTTTTGCGCTGAGATCACCTGCCCAGCAATACTCCAGTCCGCCCTTAGCCCAGTATGTCAGAGGTTTTGAGCACCGTCCCCTACCGGTCTAATATCGGGAAAACTATTTTTCATAAGCAGAGGCAGAGTTTCCTCCGGGGTGTCAGTAAAGCTACCATCAGCCTTCTTGACAAACTTAAGCTCTCCCCTCGGTCCACCTGCTAACACCTTAAAAAGTCTAGCAGTTTCACTCAGTGTGCTTGTCTCCAGTGAGCACCACTTTTCCCAAGAAGCACGTTTAACCTCTTTAATAAGATTTTTATAGAGACCCTGGCTGTCTTTATATGCCTGCCAGGTCTCCGCCGTTTTCTTCTTCTTTGCCCTATTAAAGAGCCTTCTAGTCTCTTTCCGTCTTGCCTCTAACTCGCTGTTCCACTTAATCTTACCGCGCCCAGTGTTTATCCAGTTACGTAACACTACTAAACAAATTTGAATTTACCTTGAAAATTGGAGAAAAAAGAGTAATAGAAGAGTTCCCTTATTTCCCTCCTGTCCCTTTATAAAATCAAATGTCCCTTCCAGGCAGTAAAGACTTTTTCCTGTAGTGCCCCAACATAATCTCATAACGCCACTTTCTTGTGGAGGATACCTGGGGGCTAGGATAGCTGTAAAACCTGTAAAAGGATGGTTATATACAGGAATAAAACTATATGTAAATTCTATACTTATTACTGAAAGCCCAAAGTACAAACCATTATATTATAAAATAATGGTTATATTCTGTAATAAAATTATAGGTATATTTGTTAAATATCACAGAAAGCCCAAAGTACAATGCAATAGCTTAGCCTATTGTAAGAGGATGGTTTTATGCAGGAACAAAACTATAGGTATATTCCTTACTTATTCCACATCAAAACCTATTCATGGTTGACAGAGGAGAAGTACTAGATGTTGGAGGTTAACTATTTTGAGGTTTTGGGGTTTGAGGATAGGAATTTTAAGATGGAATTTTCCAGATTGTTGGTAACGTCTTCGGAGTAGAGTTAATAATTCTCATTAAAGACCCAAAGTTCTTAAACTCTGAAGAACCGCTACAAAGTCATTTTTCGTTCAGTCTGAACCTTCGCACAAATTTTATGATGACAAAAAAAATAATTTGCCGTGACCAGGAATCGAACCTGGGCTATTGCGGCCACAACGCAATGTCCTAACCACTAGACCATCACGGCTACAAAGCCCCCTACGACTACTAGTAAAACCATTATGGTTTTATAGCGCACACTAGCAGGGATTTTTTTTTAACGTTTAAATGTTTTTGACAACAAACTCATGTAATGCCAAATTAACCATATCGTTATTACAATAAAAAAATGTTTTAACAGTTTATCATACGCGGTTTAAAATACCATTGAAGTATCTTCATACCTTAAAAGACCTAATTATTAGTTGTCAAAAAAAAACTATGGATATAAAAAGCACTATTGATATATGCAATAACCGTAGTTTATGAGTTGTCGATATTGTGTGTGGTAGTTTATAGTATTTTATGGGTTTGAAGAGTTTCGTTTTTGGATTTGGGCTATCCATTTCTAATTAAATGTAGGCTGGATATATGTCCCATTTTTATCCAGTTGATCGAATCATTTAATTAGGGTTTACGAAATATAAGTTATATTCATAATATATAAAATATGTTTATATAGCATTTAGGATAAAGGGGAAAAAGTGTGCAATAACACAACTCTAAGGGTACTGACACGTCGGTATATTCTTTACTTGTCACAGAGAGCACGAAATACTAGGCACTATGTTATAAAACGATATTTATGCGCAGGAATAAAACTATAGGTATATACTTTACTTATTACAGAAAGGCCAAATTACAACACACTATATTATATAAGGCTGATTTTGTGCAGTAATAAAACTATAGGTATAGCCTTTACTTATTAGAGTAAGCTCAAAGTACAACCCACAATATTATAATGGGATGTTTATATGAAGGATTAGAAATAAAGGTATGCTCTTTACTTAGGGTAAGTCGAGGAGAGATGGCCATAGAGGAGAGATGGCCACAAGCTTTAGTTCCGTGATCTGACGCTGAATAGTGATGTGACTCAGTCAGTGTTTATAGTGTATATAACGTCCCGTAAAAGTGTTTGTAAAATTTGTGTGGATATTTGCGGTTCTAGAGGAGAAACAGTTTACGTTAACTGTTGGAATTATAATATGGTTTAAGATAAATAGGTTTCAACATTGATCCCGTATGAATTTTCTAATTTCGTGGTATTATCTGTTGTACCATATCTCAAGGAATATTCATACCTTGAAATAATTTCCATGTGTTAACGTTGGGGGGTAAGTGTTAGGGTGGCCAACTCTCCTAGACAAAAGGAGAGATGGCCATACCCGGACTTCTGCAGTTCTCGCCCATTTGGAGGTTTAACCTTCGATCGGGCGCGTCTTCTTTTACAGCACACTTTCTTCTTTTACTAATGAATCAGCATCTAATGTTATAAAAGCCATTTCCATTTGACTCACAAACTTTCCTTTTTAGATAAATGCATTCCTTGCAAATGTTCCAGGAGTAATAACTTCCTGTGTCTGTGTCCGTCCAGGTGCAGACACAGACACTGTCCGAGATTTGTTTAGGCTAACTAACCATTGATCGAGATAGTAGCTAATAACATCTGATAAACGAATACCAGACTGAATATTTGTTGTTATTATTAATGGACGAGTAGGCTGTTGCTGTACTGGCTGGTACTTAGATTACAAGGAATGCATGAAAAAAAAAACTGTCGCTGCTGTAATTTTATTTTGTTTATCAAATGATTACAACGAAATAATTTTAGTAATTTTTTAATTTTTAATAATGCAGGATAATATACCATTAGGTAGGACTTGAGTTATAAATGATATAATACACTTTAAGAATGTGGTAGATGAAAACTGATCTAAAGGACCTAGTAGTGTTCCTCGTTTAATTATAACATTTGAGTAGATTATTAGTTCCACACAAATCTCACCGACAGTAATTCCATCTAAACTACTGAAAAAACTTTCAGCATTGCCGTCTATCGCTATCTCTTCTTCTGCACGTTCTCGTCGCAGAATCGATGGCTTAGAGCTAACATCTGCAATAATATTGAGGAAAATCAAGCTAAATTACAAAAGTAAAGTTCCAAATCTGAGAAAGCCATCCAATTACCGACTCCTGGAAAAAATCTATTAGGCCTTAAACTGCTCTTATCAAGACATTTTCATCCCACGTGGCTTGATTGGTTCAAAAAAAAATTTAGGATAGTTCTAATCAAGATACGGACTAATTTAATAATTTTAATAATAATATTAAGAACTTTTACTTAATTTGATTTGTTAATTTGTATTATTCCATTCATGACAGTAGTCTTTATTTCAAGTAAATATTTTCTCTGGCATTTGTTTTGGTGTTTGGGTATTTGTTAGTCTAATTATATTTTTGTATCTTTTATACTTATATTTTTATAATTTTTGTAACAATTTTTTTTATTTATCAGCCTAATTATTTATTTGTAACTTTTAAGCTTATACTTTCATAACAATTTGTTCCATTTCTTAGCCTAATTATATTTTTATACCTGTTATACTTATATTTTGGTAATATTTGTTACAATTTGGTTTATATTACATGCTATTAACGTTAATAAACTTAAGAATTTCAGCAAAAATGCTTACCCTTACAATTTAGCCTTACTTTATTTATTAAGCTCCAGTGGCCATCTTTCCTAAGGTTCGTGGCCATCTCTCCTCGAAGCTTATGAGAGATGGCCACTTTGCATTTTTTTTTTAAATGCGATTAAAAAAATGTATTGAAGGAAAAACATTATAAACTTTTAAGTCTGAAATGTATATTAACAAAGCGACTAAGTCATATTTTTCAAACGTATTATATTGAAATAACGATTTTATAAAGATTTTACAAAAGGGTGGCCATCTCTCCTAGACTTACCCTATTATAGAAAGCTCAAAGTACAACGCGCTATATTTAAAATGAATGGTTTTATGCAGGAATAAAACTATAGGTATATTCTCTACTTATTGCAGAAAGCCGAATCGCGTCGCGGCTCCCTTAACTATTTTCTGATTATTCCTAACTTACAACCTGTGCAGTGTGCGTGTTATTTGTGTCTCGGTCACATCTTAACTATTTTATCGATTGCTGGTATTGTCGGTTTTGATTCAGTCCTCTTAGTTTTACCTTGATGGTATAGTGTTGTGTTGTATATTAATCGTTAGAGTGTAATTTATACTACCTTAACTCAAAAGATTGAGATTGGCTTTAAATAACAAAATAGAGGATAATGAACGAAACCAAAAGTATAAAACTGGTTCACAAAATAGGAAAATTGCAATAGGAACAGTGTGAACTGTTTAAAGAACACACAAAAATAGATGTCTCTGGAGCGTATTGAAACTGAAACTATTTCGAGTAAAATCTATCACAGGCAGCAGAACCAGAACGTCGAGGTGAATGTAGTCGTGAACATGAAATGTTAGACTTAAACAATCACAAAGATTACTCATTGTGAACTAGAACAACCAATTGAATCAAGCGGTCATTTAAAGCTTACATCTGACATTGGGCTCTATAAAAATACAATTTTGACAGATGAAATGAAAAAAAATAATTTTATTAGCCTATCAATGTCAACCAAAGTGGCCTTTCCAAAAGATCCGATTTCTAAGTGATCTAGTTCTGAGTACTATGCTTTTACAACTGCTACAGGTCTAAAGGTTGATTGGATTTGGCTATATTACTCCGCTTAATTAGAAAGTAGTTTTTGTTTTGCTTGTTGATTGTTCAGCGAAAATGTTGACGCAAGAACCTGGGGTGACGTTAGTATAAGAGACTAGAAAGTTATTTCTAAAACAATTAAAACCCATGAAACCAGTAGTGCTCCCATGCAAGCATCTTTAACGTATGATACTTGGTCAAAAAATAAGACCATAGCTGATCAAATGTCGAATGAATGTAAAAGGTGGAAGGACATTTTCACGCGCATCGTAGATCTTATTCGCACTATGGCGATGTGTTCTCTGCCATTTCGCGATCACAGAGAGAGGGGTTGAACAAAATATCTCCTCAGCGTGGAAATTTCTTGAAGTTAATATCGCTAGTGTCACGACATGACTCCTTTCTAAGCGCACATTAAGAAAATGAAAAACCTAGAGCAAAACACCTACACCATGACATTCAAACTCAGGTTATATTAGGGAAATCAGTAGTGCATTCTATGTTAGAAAAAACTTCAGCTGCTCCATTTTTTTCAATTCTTATTGACAGTACTCAGTACTTATGGACATTTCTAAAACAGACTAAAAACGTTTTGTGATAAGAAACGAAAGGTGAAAACCAAGAAAAGCACGGGCTGTCATACATGCATCTATTTTGGTATTCGCTGTAATTCGTGACATCAGTAGTGAGGGTTTTAAATAAGATTTTGGGCTTTTTAAAGACAAATGAAGTTGATATTAATAAATGTAGAGGTCAAGGCTACGATAGAGCACCCACAATGAGAGACCCTTATTTTGAGCTACAAAAGAGGATTAAAGATCTGGTCCCCAGTGCAGAGTACGTGCATTGCGTGGCTTATTACCTTAACGTGGTAATTAATGATTCTGCTTCCCATATTTCGGAAACTAAACAGTTCTATGACATAGTGCAGAAATTGTATGTGTACTTTAGTGAAAGTATGCCTCGCTGGCAGGACTTAAATAGTGTCATCAAAGAAGATGGCTTGTATCAAAAACCTTACTCTAAAGAAACTCTGTCCTATCAGGTCGTCATCTCGAAATGATTGCCTATTAGCTATTCAAAATGATTTCAAAACTGTTATGATGTGTCTTACAGAAATACTACCTAGTTCTAAGAAAATGGAAAGAGATGAGGTGTTAGCTATAAGAAAGCACTTAGAAAAGTTTGAATTTATTCTTTTGCTTTGCCTTGAATGTAAAGTACTTCAGAATATTGACAAAACTTCAAATGTTTAACAAAAACAAACAGTCGGTTTAAATCAAGCATGTCAGTATTCGAGACTCGCCTCAGACAATTTGAAAGATTGGAGAAAAGATTTTTCCGAATTCCTAACTGACGTAAAACAGTTAGCTCTGTGTTGGAATATTCCCTGTGAAATAAAAAAAAACGACACTACAAACCCATAAAATACTATAAAGTACCACACACAATATCGACAACTCATAAACTACGGTAGTTGAATATATCAATAGTGTTTTTATATCCATAGCTTTTTTTTACAACTAATAATTTGTTCTTTTAAGGTATGTAGATACTTCAATGGTATTTTAAACCGCGTATGATAAACTGTTAGAACATTTTTTTTAAATTGTAATAACGATATGGTTAATTAGGCATTACCAGAGTTTGTTGTCCCTGCTGGTGTGCACTATAAAACCCAAATGGTTTTACTAATAATCGTAAGGGGTTTGTAGCCGTGATGGTCTAGTGGTTAGGACATTGCGTTGTGGCCGCAATAGCCCAGGTTCGATTCCTGGTCACGGCAGGTTTTTATTTTGTCACCATAAAATTTGTGCAAAGGTTGAGACTAAATATAAGCAGCCTTTGAGCGATTCTTAAGAGTTTAAAAGCTTTAGTCTTTAATGAGAATTATTAACTCTACTCCGAAGACGTTACCAACAATCTGGAAAATTCCATCTTAAAATTCCTATCCTCAAACCCAAAAACCTCAAAATAGTTTGCTTCCATCATCTAGTACTTCTTCTGTGTCAACCATGAATAGGTTAGGGGCCTTGATGTGGAATAAGTAAAGAATATACCCATAGTTTTTTTCCTGCATAAAACCATCATTTTACAATAAGCTATAGTTGTACTTCAAGCTTTCTGTGATATTTAACGTATATACCTATAGTTTTATTACAGCATATAACCATTATTTTATAGTATAGTGGTTTGATGACATATTGAACAATACGGGCCCAATACTATAGCCCTGAAGGACTCCGACCCGTATAGTCCGTAGAGTAGGTTGAGTTTGGCCTACATCAACTTTGAACTTGCGGTTGGATAGGTATGAGAACTAGGTGTATAAGCCTATCCGGAAAGCCATTATGTCGTAGTTTCACTAAGAGCCCATTGTGCCAGACCTGATCAAAGGCTTTGTCAATGACCAGGATGACCATCCCAATCGGAGAGTAAATGTTGAATCCCTTGGTTGCATGATCCACCTCTCTTATCATCTGATAGGTGGCCGAGTGTTTTGTCCTAAAGCCAACTTGTTCTGGCCTCAAGTATGTTGTGCTTGTGCAGAAGCCTGTTTATACGTTTGAGCAGGATTTTTTCAAATACCTTACCCATCGTATTTAACAAGCTTGTCGGTCTGTATGAACCCGTTTTGGGGAAGAACAAGATCTTAGCCTCCTTCCAAGCCTCCGGGAAGTGCTGTGTCGGAGTAGTAAATATTTGAGAGATGAGTGATCTCTTTTTCCGTCAGGTGTTTCAGCATAGTGTTGATTTGGTGTTTATTTCAGCAGCTTTCCTGGACTTTGTTTGAGATATTACCCACTTTATCCCTGTATATGTAGTGTCAGTGGTTTGCTCTATTGTAAGGTAGTAAGCAAACTGTGCTACTTCTAAGCCTACTTAAGTAGTAACAGCTGCATCAGATAAAACACGTGTAAAATTCAGTAACAGCGTTGGACGTTTTTCATAAGCTAATGAAGCGGAATATCAAACATATGCAACTGTACACGTTTTGCTAACGTTGGGTGTTTGGAAAAGGGCGAGAGTTGTAGTACGCAGATTGGCTAGTAGTGGCCGAGCCAGAGCGGGACTTATAGTGCCCCAGTGATAAACGTGTTGCAATGCCCGCCGGATCCTATTCCCCATATTGTTAGCTGTACTACAGCTGCTGTAGTATGTGCTTTTGTATGAGTACGTAGTGTCTGGGCTGACATTTAACTGGTGCCCCGTTATTAATCGCGGTACGTATTGCCGTCGTAAAGCTACCGACGGCTTTGTCTATGTAGAGTGGTCTGTCGACATTTAGGAAGACAGGTAGAGTGCTGTCCAGCTGGGACCGGAATACCTACCAGTCAGCCAGTCTGTAGTTTAGCACCCTTCTCAGCTCTTTGTGTGCAGGGATTCCAGAGACTGGCATTAGCGCGGTTTAAAGATCTGAATTCAGATCCCTATCGACGTGAAGTTGGAGTGACACTAGCTATATCCAAAATGTCTTCCTCTTCCGTGGCGTGATTCCTCTTCCAAAATTTGTTGTGATGTGTTGGTTCCGAAGGGGCTAGCAGTATAGCTGTGTGTTTTGTATGAAGACTTGAAGATGCCGTACATTGTGTGGATTCATTTTGGATGGTTGAATTTTGATCATTTGAAGGAACCCTGCTTCAACCACGTGAGTGCGAGCAAAAGCACTCTAAAACGTTTATTGCGTTTATCTATTACATTATTCTAGCCGTACCGCCGTGGCAACTAGTTGTCCTGTCAGTGCGGTAAACTTTAAAGTTTCACATTGAGAACCATCTTGGGGGTTTAGGTGTATTTCTGTAATAGGCGCTAATTTATAGTTTTTTCTTTGCATATAGCGAAGAAACTCTAGCTTTTTATAATTAATGCTGTTGGGATTCAGCATCAGGACCGGTACGTAACCCTTTTTTATAATATAGTGCGTTGTACTATGGGCTATCTCTAATAGGTAAAAAATATCCCTATAGTTTTTTTCCTGCATATAGCCATCCTTTTATAATACAGTGCGTTGAGCTTTGACCTTTCTGTAATAAGTAAAGAATATACTTATAGTTTTATTCCTGCATATAGCCATCCTCTTATAATAAAGTGTATCGAACTTTGGCCTTTCTGTAATAAGTAAAGAATATACTTATAGTTTTTTTCCTGCATATAGCCATCCTTTTATAATACAGTGCGTTGAACTTTGGCCTTTCTGTAATAAGTTAAGAATATACTTATAGTTTTTTTCCTGCATATAGCCATCCTTTTATAATACAGTGCGTTGAACTTTGGCCGTTCTGTGATAAGTAAAGAATATACCTATAGTTTTTCCTGCATATAGTCATCCTTTTATAATACAATGGAATCAGGTCAAGTATCTTGGAGTCATCCTGACTTGGGACAATAATATTACCAACACGTTAAAAAAGCAACAAATAGATTACCCCAACCATATTCCATGCTTAACAGAACAAGCCCACTTTCATTACGGGCGGCCACTACTATATACGTACCACTGTTGCGCAGCATACTTACGTACGCTTCCCCCGCCAAGAGCCCCCACACGCAGACTCCAGTTATTACAAAACAATGTTTTATGAATAAACATGAAAATATATACACTAAAAATAAAAAAAATACATACTAATAGATTCTGCTTCACAGTTATGTTCCAGGTGACAGATTAGCACATCCCCAGGGTCGCAGCCTAGCCCCAACGAAACTAGGCTACTAATTTCGACTGCATGCATTTTCAGTTTCGAGTAGGCAGCAGAAGAAGAGGTGCATGCCATTCCTGCCATAGTCTCACTAACAAGGTATTTGTTAGGCAATACCCCTTCTTATTCGTTAGCATAAGGTGATCCAAGCCCCCAGGATTCCTGCATGATCTGTCGGAAGGTTTATTTTGACAGGGTTTCATTTCACAATTTCTTGATTCTCCATGGAAAGTGCTTATGAGCTTAGTATATGGCCAATAAAACCTGTTTCCTTCACTCGCGGAAGGGATACTAACCTCATTCGCATATGAGACGGAGGTAGCTCGCTAGAGGTTGGCACCACTAGGGCTCAGCTGGTTTTGGGGGCCCGAACCAGATTAAAAAAAAGTACCAATGTCTACCCAGTCCCATGTGTTGCCCATTCATAGATTACAGCAGGGGTTTTTCGACATTCATCACACAACTACTTCACTTAGCAACACAAATTTACACGCAGAAAGACGGCCTCCTTATGGGTTCCCCCATCTCAGGCATCCTAGCAGAAATATTCCTACATCATATCGAACAACAATACATACTATAGAACAAAAATCACACACATGAAATAATTTATTACCATAGATATGTAGATGGCATTTAAATATTATACAACGGCAACAAACGGCAAATCAAACAACTACAAAGTTACAATAATACCATATACTAAAACCTCACATTTACCTTCGAATTAGAAGAAAACAATAAAATAAACATTCTAGACCTTACCATCACCAAATATAACACCAGACATAATATATTTTGGGAAATTTATTAACAAATAATTTTTACATAAAGAATACAATACAAATTTAGAAAAAATTAGAAAGACACAATTTATTTGAATACATAGAATAGCTTATTTTAATAGGGAGGCTGCTTCCGCTTCTCTGCGTCGTTGCCGTCGCCATGCCCGCTGCTTATTACGCCACCGGCGTTTAGACCTGAGCTCCTTTTCCTCCTCGTTCATCATGAGGTCTTCGTACAAGTCGATGTTTCCCACTGCAAAGTCTTTGTCCGGGATGCAGACTCCCGGAGCTAGGACGAGCTCGGTTATTTCTTTAAACGATGTAGCGAGCTCGTCGCGTGGGATCAGCTCAGTACACGTGTCGTCGGCTTCTTCGGAGTCCCAGAAGAAGTACTTCCTCTTCAACTCCTCGACACGTGCCGGCTTGGTCTTCAGCCGACGGCGGCGACGCCACACTCTCTCCCAGCCGGTAGCCACAGCAGCGGGCTCCTCCCTGTACTCCGTGTTGCGGTACTTCCTCTTACGAAAATATACAGAAAACCAACAACTACCGATATTATCACACATAATAGGGCCTACATCTAATCCCCCCACACAACACAAACACGCTGCATTTAATTATATTAATCACTTAAACAATACTGTATGATTATCCGAACTTTAAATTTAGTAAATTTGTTGAAACTTACTGAGACAGAACTTTTTAGTGATTAATAAGATTCGTCGAACGTAATGGACTACAAAATTCAAGATTTTTATTATATGTTACACCGCCTAATCAATATACCAATACTACAGAAAGACTACGACGAAGAACTTAATAACATAAAATACATCGCTCAACAAAACGGCTACCAACACACACTCATAGACAACTTACTCAGGAAAATTAAACATAAACACCATCAAACGGCCACGGAGACAAACCACACAAAAAACAACAACTACATATCCCTCACCTACGCAACAAAAACACACACAGAATAGCCTCCACATTCAAAAAAACTCCATTACCAAATATCCTACAAAACAACAAACACTTTAAGACAGCACATACAGCCTTTTCTAAAAGAAACTGACAAATACAAACTCTCAGGTATTTACAAATTAACTTGAAACGTTTGTCTCAGCTATTATATCGGCCAAACCGGCAGGTCATTCTATAAAATACACGCTTCGAAGAACATATTACCCCCCCCCCCCAAAAAGAAACCCTAAATCCACCTAAAAACACCCAAAGTTTTTAAAAGTATTCGACTTCACATTCAATTCAGTATGCATACTCTGACCCAAAAGTATGTATTTATTAATGTATTTTATTGCATAAGAAAATAAAAACCCTTCACACACACACACACACACACCGACATACACACTAATTTAAATATTCTAAACACATTAAAACAAAGTAAAAAACTAACAACCTTAGAAAAATATGAAATATACAAATACTGCGAAACAGATAAAGAAAACGTATTAAATGGTCACACACACTTGGTAGCCAACAGCCTTTTCTATTAGGCGACACACAACCAAAACAACCCACCCCATTCCACATTCATAAATCCATTCAAAGGGTTAGTTTCGTAAAAGGAACGAATGTTTTGAAACGCGTCCGCAAGTAAGCAACTACGTATTCACTTAGTTAATATTTTTAAAATTAGTAATTGAAATGTTTGAGAACTGAAAATTTACAACATTACATATTTTAAAACTGGTACCGAAATATTGAAAATATAATTGGAATGAAAAAATACTCTGTTGTGATTACTTATGTATATAACTTTAACTTTATGTTTTCAGGTACTTGAAATAATGCAGGTCTTATATAGGCTTCTAAAATATATTTTTCATGTATTATAACTTAAAAAATAATTAATGTCTTTAAATAAAACTGTAAACATGAAATTCAATCATGTGCTAAGTGAGTTTCCCTTTGCATGCAAATTTAAATTAAGTATAGGGCATTCTTTGGCTTCTACACAGTTAATAGTAATATAAATACAATAACTGTATAATTAAGTCAATTTTTATTGTTACATTATAGAAATATTAAAATAAAATACTTATGTTGAAAGTCAGTTTAATTTTGCAAGATTAGCGATGGAAGAAAACCTATTGGTTTTCTCTTATTAGAGTTGCCATCCACAAGTTCCACTTTAGAACATTGCTGTAACTACTACAGGGGCACCAAGACACAAGAGCTTAGTATGAAAAAAAATCCTATTCTTCTTTTACCAAAATATTTTTTTATACTAGAAGGATATCATGGTGTATGTATTATATGTTCATTATATTCACATTACACTGCATATTAGCAATATATTACAGCTTTCAACATATTTTACATTGAACTGTAAACAGCTTTTAAAAAATGAGTTGTAAATAATTATTTAAATATGTATATATAGTTTAGGGTAGTTCTGGTAGAGCTTAAAGCTTATTTAGGAATTTTTGAACTAGTTAGGAGACTGGCAGACTTTCCTTATGGCAATAGTCCAAAACTGCAATCTCTTGGAAATAAGAGATTATTTGTATTTCAAAGAGATTTCAGTTTTGGACTATTGCCACAAGGTAAGTCTGTCAGTCTCCTATCTAGCTCAAAAATTCCTACATGCACATTTTTAACTTTGCAAAACTGTTTTCTTGTATTTGCTTATCACTTACACTATAATGTACCTAAAACAAAAATCTTACTTGGTATACATGTGAGTTAACATTCAAAGACTTTAATTACGTGTCTTCATTTTCGAGCATCAACTGAGACTCTGTATATATATTTGTTGTAAAATTGTCATTAGATCCTAAATACATGAACAGTTCTCTAAATTAATTAGAGTTAATTATGAGACAAAACTACTCCAAGAGACCTACATATTTATATCACAGACATTTTCATTTAAACAGACCCCCTTAAAGTTACTATGTGAATTGAAAAACTACACAATTATACCAGAAATTACTAATTTGACGGACTATTAGAGACTACACATAACATTTTGGATAAAGTTATATATTTTGAATTATACAGACGTTTACAGAATTATACAAAACTAAAAGTTTTATTTTGCATATTTTATGTGATTTCCCTGTTCATCTATAATAAATTATTATTAACTAAAGACAGAAGTAAACGAAAAGAAAAAATTAAGTATAGAATCCAGCTAAAGTTGGGGATCTAAGAAACTGTAAATATGATCCGTAAATTGATATTTAATCATTTCTTTCCTACATTCATAACAAAATGTAATTCTACTTTTAAGTCACAAAATTATCAATTATATGTTTATGAATGTTCCCAACTAATGTAGTACAAAGTTTATATTTATGAGAAATTTCAATTCCAGTAGTTTATATAATTTACAACTTTACATTTCTAAAACAACAAAGAATTTTAGAAAAACTTTAAAAATTTTTGTTATATGAATTTCATTCTCACATTTTATATACAATTTCTATGAATAATAATCTTGATATATTGACAGTTAAAAAGCCTCTTCAATAAACTGCTCCAATGTTATAGAATATACAACAGAATGTAAGCAAAATTTGAGTCATAATAATGTTAAAAGTTTAACAAATTCATCCAATCAATGGTTGTATTATAATCATTTGTACCATTTCCTGTACCATAACACCTGTAACTGTGGAAGAACTACATGCAATTACTGTATCTATCTTCTTCTACTAACTTCTGATTTATTTTAAAGTGGCTGTACCTTGCGTAGCCGTGGTAGTAAGTTCATAGATGGTATATTGCTTTCAGTTAGAAGTCAATTAAATATTTGGTAAACTTATGCTATTAATACTCCGAGTATAACGTTTCCTCTTATACATGGTCACCTTTATTCTTGTAGCTTCACTCACGACTTGGCTAATCTGCTTCCTTCATTAATATTGAAAACTATAGTTCCATTTATTTTCATTTCTTTTTAATTCATTTAGGTTTGTTCAGATCTCTGTACAGTTACAGAAGCTTCTCCCAAGATCTGTTTTTCCTTCATATTGAGAAATATATTAGTTTTTTCATGCTCTGGTGAAAATATGGAGAATAGTATTCTGAGGGTAGAACCGAATACATATTTAGGGTGGATCCTGACACAGATATGTCTCTTTGGCATAATTAAGTAATAGCAAGACATACTCAACTCACTTTTTCGTCACTGAGATGCTAGAATAAAAACATTTAAAATTTTCTCAATAATTCATTAAACTGGAATGACGTCATATGAAAATACTGGTAAAACATATCTTCATCACCAACTAGGTGCTTATATAAAAATCCAACATTATCCCTCAGTTTACCTTTTTCTTAGACATTTGTGAATCCAATAGCACCTCTGAGTCTTGTTTTCATTTTACCCTTCCTCATACAAAATAATGGCAAATATTTCCAATTCTGTTAATAACAATCTCCTAAAAGTCATATTTCATGTTTTCACAAAAAACAACTAATGTAAGTTACTTCACAATTCACAACACGGCAAAATAAAATATAAAAATTAATTCAATTAATAAAGATAAATAAAATTAAAACAGTAGACACTGTACTACTAAAGTAGTCTCCTGACACAAGAAATGTACAGCACACATGCAGGACTCAACAGCTACCAAACAGGTATTGTATGCCCCTTGTATTCGCATTCTATACGGATATAGACGCTGTTGATCCATTACAGTGGGCATAGTAGCGACAGAAATTGTTTTTCTTGTGCCTGACACAATCCTAGGACGGTCATTAGATGATATGTTCTAGTGGCTAAACACCTTAATTTGAACTGAAAAAATCTATGGTGTTTATTTGAAGTATAAGAATGCTGATTTCATAAAATACAAACTGAACAAGCTTCAAAATGTGGATTTAACTAAGACTGAACTCCTAAACAATACGATATCTTGTGAAGGAGGAGGCATAATGGCGAGCAGAAATGTCGGATGGAAAAATATGGCTAATAGACTTAAAAACGTTGTTGAGATTGTTACTGTAGTACTGCACCGGCCTGCAGGCCACTTCCATGAATTATGGACTGGCTAATGCATTAAACTACATTTTATAAATCTTCATTTATCTTTCATTAGGAGCTTTGTAAACTGGTGCTCTGTAATATTTGCTATAGGTTGGTTTCTCTTGTTTGAAGGGCTCAACAAGGGAGATAAATTTGATTAGTGAAATAATAAAAGGATCCTAAGAAAATGTTTTAGGTAGAATATTTGGTATTTGTGAAACTCACAAAGGAGCACGATATATGGAACTTATTATAGTGTTATCAGAAATACCTATCTAAAACAAATCAATACAAATAACAAGAATTGTTTTAAAATTTGTACAATTGGAACAGTATTCCCTGCAAAAGTTAAAATGAAATATCTGAAATAATTGAACCAATTTATATTTATTTGCAATTTACTACTTTATATTTACTAACTGCATGATCAACAAATTTGGCCATTGGCACTATTTTAAGAGGATTTTACAGTCTTTGCAGAAATGCTAGAAGTTTTACACAATAGGGAAATGAAGAATTAGATAATAGTTGGTCAATGTAAAGAAGAGTTTCCTACTACAGACATAGAAAGCTGTATTATTTAAATTGAGAAACATCAACTCATGATACAACACACCCAGAAAAAAGATATTTTTTCATATATCAAGATATCTAAGTCAATTAAAAAATCACTTCACAATACATGACTTTACATACATAATATGCTATATAGCTTGGCTTGATCCAAAATGTTTGAAGTAACATTTGATGAAATATGTTTCGAGTAATGGTTAACTTACTCGAATAGATTTTATGAATATTGTGCATAGCAAATAAAAGTAGAATTTCATTTCCTGAAAATAATTACCTGTCAAACTGTTGTATAATATCTAGTACTACCAAAAAAATTCAATAAATTTTGTTCTACCTCGTAATACACACCCATAAACAATAAACATTTTGTTTATGCCCATGTCGATTAAACACTCACGTTGTTTCATGAACAACACAGAAATAACCAACGCTACACAACCGAACAATAAGAAATATACAGACACTTCGAACTACACCCTACACACATACTCAATACACAATTACATTGCAACTCACACACACCTTTTGACATCATAACTGCTAATACTCACAAAATACACCCACACCACGATAATATCCCACCCCACCCTAATACCCTAACCTACATAAAACTTGAGATCAGTTACAATCTGAAATGACAATGGGACACATATCGTTCTCAACAAAAATAAGTAAGTGCTACTATAGGCAAGTTTGTAAATATTTACAAGTGTTCAGTGAAAACTAGTAGCTCATGTAAAGATGGAATCAACTAATATAAATTTCTTATTCTGTTTGTAAATGTGATATTGTTGTTTACACAGCAACAACACACATTTTTATAAATACCTATGTGATTTGTTCAATTCTTAGTATTTGTTTCAAATATTCATAAGCTCAATTTAAGGTACAGTACTTACAAATTTTTAATTAATGCACATTTGAAATGGCATGCATGTCCTTAATCAACCTTGAATTGATATTTAGATTTGGTTTATTATTAATCAATTAATATAAGTATTTGTTAAAGAATCAGAAGGTTCTGTAGAAGATAATGTATTTCAAAAATCTTTACCCTCAACAACCCCTACGTGATTAAATGATTTATATCAGAGTAAGTATAATAACGTATTCTAAGGTGTAACAATCTCTGATGGTAGATAAAATTTGAATATTGGTCGATTACATCTTCACTCGAGCTACTAGTTTTTAAGTAAAAACACTTATATATATATATATATATATATATACACACACACACACATATATATATATAAATATATATATATATATATATATATATATATATATATATATATATATATAGTATATGTATATAGTAACAAACTAACAAACACTTGCCTATATTAGAGCTTACTGTTTTGATTATTGAGATTGTCTGCTTCGGGAGATGTCTCCCATTGTCAACTCACACTGAAACCGACTTCATGTTTGTTTTAAGAGGTCAGTTTTGGTATGAATTAACAATGGACAATTGTCCTTAAACAGTCGTCACCAATAATCGAAACAGTAAATACTACAATAGGCAAAAGTAAAAACTAACATGTGTACAAGTGTTTTTAGTTACACACCTAAAGTTAAGTTAATCTGACAAAAGTCAAACAAACATCTGGTATCTATTTCATTGATAAAAGTGGTAGTTTGCTTGCATGTTGCAAATAATAATTATAAAGCATGTAATATTAACTTGGAGTTTTAAAATGTGTATACTTTCCACATTACAAATGAAGTATTCAAGTCAGACAACCAGTTCCACTGACTTCCACATTACAAATGAAATATTCAAGTCAGACAACCAGTCCCACTGACTTCCACATTACAAATGAAGTATTCAAGTCAAACAACCAGTCCCACTGACTTCCACATTACAAATGAAGTATTCAAGTCAGACAACTAGTCCCACTGACTACCACATTACAAATGAAGTATTCAAGTCAAACAACCAGTCCCACTGACTTCCACTGTAAAAAGAAGTGTCAATTTCTGTAGGCCAGTTACACTGACTAATGTTTTTGCTAAAGAACTATGTAAGGGCGTATAATATTTAAATGAACTTCGCCATTATTGTTGTTTAATAAAACACGTGTAATCGGGCATAGCCTTACCCACGTCAGATGGAGCAATTGTGTGTAATATTTGGTTAATATTCTGCATCATCTAATACAAGAACACATTCAGTCACTGTGTATAAAGTATTTCCCTCGTACCTACACTTGATGAAGATAGATTGACAAACACGAAAGGATGATTAGGGATTAAAGTTTACAAAGGAACTGGCTTGCGTCCCTGGCTGTGTTGTCAAGTCAAGCACGGGTTGATGCATAGTAAAATAATCCTGCTTGGCGTGAGGGTTATTAAGTGGTATTTTTTTCCCGGAAAAGGGGGCTTAAAATTCATGATTCGTTTATTTCGAAGTAGTATATTCCCGAATTTTGATAACATCACGACATTTTTTTGTTTTTATAGTAAAACGTTTTAGATGTGAAAAAAATGTAAATAACGTAACAGACATTGATTCTGTCAGCCAATCCAGATTACAGATTTATATTTTAGAAACACTGCGTTCTCTACGCCCGTCTTGGTTCTGAAACTTGGCCTCTTCTTTATTATGCCAATATTCAAAATATTTTACTCCTTTCTTTGTCTTTAAAGTTGTTACATTATTTCCTTCTGTCACAATAGAGACCACTAGAGTCCCATCATTCTTGTAATGATACTTTTTTATATTACTGCCAAACTAGTCCCGATAGTAAATAATTGTAATTGTCGCTGCGGGAGACCGACAGTTGACCGATAGCAAAACAGCTTTGCGGGCAAAGTTTGATTTCTCCGGTATAGTTTTAAATTAAATAAGGTAGTCATCGACAGAGTTTGAGATAAGGCAGTCGAGAGAGAAGAGGTCTTCCTAGGGACCAACGGTGTGCAACCTACCTTCCCAAAGGAACCAGTGAGAGGTATCTCATAAGTCCTAGTAACGACTCACAACAGGTAGACGACTTATTTAATAATCCTTTTTATATTTATTAGTGCTTTATATATTTATTTGAACGCACTGGCCACGGCTTGTGAAGGATTTTATGTTAACTAATTGTGCTAAATGCTATTTTAAAATTAATATTGATGATTTCCCATTTTATCAAATCCTCCGATGGCAGTGACGTTACATTCTTAAAATAAGAAACGAGTAAGCTAACTTGCAAATTTATTTTGGTTTATCGTATGTGTTTTCTAAATGGGAACGTATTGTGTTTAACAAGTCGCTCCGCAATCACTCCTCACCCCCCCCCCCAACGGAAACAAACCAGATCTAACGTAGACGCAACAGTCAGGACTTTAAAGCTTTGTTATGTTGGACGAGGAAATGAAGATATGAGTAATTAGAACAATACGTCAAAAAACTACGTCAGCGATTGACGTGAGATACCTTATGAACGCTTTCTACAAAATAAATGGTATCGGTTGCACCATTAGGTAAATATTTAAATACATGCAAGTGTGAATGATTACGTCTGTAAGTATGAAGATGAGGTCAGCATTAGGGTAGATAGAACGAAAAGTGGACTAGCAATGGCTTAAAAAAGAGGAATATCATGACGTAAGGAGCCTCTGAAGATGGTAGTCATGTCATTGAAACTTAGAATAAGTTTCAGTGCCATACAGTAGTCTGTTCCCAACTCGAGTTGGTTCATTCAGTCTAACAGGACAGTTATCGTTTACCCTTGCGTTATTTGAGATAGCTTAGTTTATTTTTATGATCGTGTTTTTACAGGATATTGTGCCGCGTTGGGTGGTTAAAAAAAAACAATAATGAATCTGATTGGAATAAAAATTGGATATTTGTAAAACAATGGCAGACCCCGGATAATCAGCAAACCGGTTAATCCGCCCACGGATAATCGGGAGTTTACTGTACTGGTTTCTCTGTATACGTAATCGTAAGGCCCAAGATGTTAAGGTAGTTGTTTTATTATGTTTCGAAGGTGTGAGTGTTTTTTTTTTTTTTTAACTTGGGAGCGGTTTTTAAACTGCCCAAAGCACTGCTACCTTAAGGTATATTGTACTTACCTGCCTGATCTAGTCAAATAGCCCCTTCTCTCTTACCAGGTTTAGGAGTTTCCGGACTAGTGTTTTACCTTTAGCATCCACCAGAGCCGTTCCATCACCAAAGAGGTTGAAGCGCCTCTCGGCAAGTGCTTCACATCTGTAAATAATGTGTGTGGCAGTCTCCAGTTCCTGCCCGCATAATCTGCACACTGGTTACACTGGTTCATCTTTGTAGATACCTATTTTATGCAGATGTTTCCTTAGTCCACCGTGTTCCGTGAGTAGACCTGTGGCTATCCTCAATTCTTGCCTAGACAGATAGATGAGACTCTTCTGCAGCCCCAAGGAAGGTATCCTAAGGGTTAGCTTACTGTGTCTCATCCCTTCAGCCCTGATCCAGTTCCCACAGTGTCTTCCAGCTATCCACCTTCGCACTACCATCTTGACCATGGATTTGGAAATACCTACCGAAGGCTCCGGTCCAATCAGGGGAGTCGAAGACCCCGCTCTGGCCAGCGCATCTGCGGCTTCATTTCCAAGTATTCCCCTATGCCCTGGCACCCAACCTATCTTGATTTGATTGTGCCTTGCCAGGGCTTGTAGGTTATTTAGGCACTCCCTGACTATGGCCGAGGTGAGCACATGTCCGTTTAGTGCCTTAATTGCTGCCTGACTGTCGGAGAAAATAGCAATCCGGGTCCCGTGTGTTTTTCTTCTCGCTATCTCTCCCAGACAGGCATTTATAGCATATATTTCGGCCTGAAAGACAGACGTGTGCCTCCCCAAGGAAAAAACTAGTTTTACCCTTGGGTTTTTACAATACACTCCCGCTCCAATCCCGAAGTCCATCTTGGAGCCATCTGTGTACCAGATCTGAGCTCCCGATGTTAATGTCCCTGACCATTCCATCATAGTTTGGTGGGCCTGGTCAGGTGCAAACGTTCGAGTAATGTGGTCGCTGCCCATTTCCAAGACGGGTTCCTTGACCACGCACTCGATACTCATATGTCCCGAAACATCTGGGAGGTTAGCCCAGTTGTTCGAGTTGCGCAATCTCCATTCCGCCAGCCTCGCCTCCACCCTAAGGACAAGCTCAAGGAGGGGAGGTTAAGCATTACTTCCATTGCTGCACCAGGTGTAGTTAACATCGCTCCCTGTGTGCACAGATAAGCCAATCTCTGGATAGAGCTCAGTTGAGCTCTTGTCTGTGCCTGGTTGGCCTTTGTCCACTATACTAGAGCACCATAGGTAATCATAGGTCTTATCACCCTCAGATACATCCAGTGCATCATTGATGGCTTCAGTCCCCATTTCTTACCCACCATTCTTCTCACAGTCATCGGTGCTCTTTTGGCCCTGTTAACTGTCCTCTCAAGATGTGGGTTCCAGGTGAGTTTCCTGTCCAGAGTAACTCCCAGGTACTTCACCTGCCCCACAAACTCAAGGTATTCACCAAACAAGCGAGGCATCCTGGTCGTCAGATCTTTTCGATGTCTGGTGAAGTTATAAGAGCAGTCTTTTTCGGATTTACCCTAAGGTTCTCCTTATTACACCACTCTTCAATCAGTCGTAGAGGATTTCTGATTACCTCAAGGACTGTATCAGGGAATCTGCCCAGGATTAGAACAACTATGTCGTCCGCATATCCTAGACAGAAGTGCCCCTGTTCATTCAGGAGTTCAATAAGGTTGTCAACCGCTAGGCACCACAACAGAGGAGAGAACCCCCCCCCCCCCTGTGCACAGCCCAGACTTGTCTCCGCCCTTCTGACCTCCCATGCCACCTCTACAGAAATGCTTCTGTTTGTCAACATGGAACTTATCCAACCATTAGTGGTCGCATCCACTCCATGACGTCTTGCACCATTTACCATCGTCTTCACTAAGGGGTAATTGAAAGCCCCTTCAATGTCGAGGAAGGCACCTATGGCACAACCTTTCTTAGCGATCATTTGCTCAATCCTACCAACCACTTGATGGAGAGCTCCCTCGCAGGATTTCCCCGGTTGATAAGCATACTGGTTCCAATGCAGTGGTTTTATGGCCAAAGCAACCCCCCCCCCTAATATGCCTATCAACCAGTTTTTCAAGTCCCTTAAGAACAAAGGAGATGAGTGTAATAGGTCTGTATCCTATCCCTTCCGATTGGTTACCGGTGGGCTTAGGTATAAAGACCACCTTACTAGATTTCCAGGCTGTCGGCACATGCCCTAGAGCAATGCTTAGCCTGTATAATTTAGTAAGTACCAGCACCAGCATATCCATTCCCTGCTGCAGCAGCACAGGATAGATCCCATCTGGACCTGGAGATTTGTAGGGTTTAAATGTGCCAATAGCCCATCTTACCCTTTGTGGAGCTACTATCCTCCTTGCCACTTCCCAGTCCTCCCTCTTACCACGTCTTGTGGAAAGTTTGGCAACTGGTTCAGTGTCTGCTCCCCCAAGTTTCCTCAGAGTACTGGAAGGGAAATGTGTTATGATTAATTCTTCCACAGTTTCCCCTGCAGTTTCTATTATATTTCCCAGTGGGGTTCTTAGCATCCCCGCCGGGTTAACTGGGTCCTTAGAGAGCACTTTATGCAGTCGTGCCCCTTCCCGAGTTTTGTCAATCTCTTGACAAAACCCCTTCCAGGACTTCCTAATTGCTTCTCTAATTGCCCTGTTATATTCGGTTAGTGTTTTCCCACTCCCCGTTTTTTGTTGCTCTATTAAAGAGTCTCCTGGTGGTCTTCCGAAGTTTGGCTAGCTTCTTGTTCCACCATGACAGATCCCCTACTTTTCTCCCCTCACTGAGAGGGCAGTTATCAGTAAAGGATTCTACTATAGCCTCGCCAACCAATGTGGCAGAGTCTTCTAGCTCTTTCCTCCCGCCATACTCCAATCCAGCCTCCTCAATCCGAGCACCCAGGTCCCTCCTGTAGGAGTCCCAGACTGTTCTTCTTGGATCCCTGGTTGGCCGAAGCATGGCTGGATTTAGGGAGATATCATACCTAATATGTCTGTGGTCAGAAGAAGATGGTTCATCCGACACATGCCAATTTAGTACATACCTAGCCATCTGGTTCGATGCCACCGTAATGTCCAGGACCTCCTGTCTGGCCCTAGTGACAAACATCGGCTCTTCCCCCTGATTTAAGAATAGTAAATTCTTAGAGCTAAGATAAGCTAAAAGTTCCTCGCCTCTAGTGTTGGTACCTGTACTTCCCCACGAAGTGTGATGGGAGTTAGCACCCATCCCCACCAGAAGCTCATCATCCCCAGCCCCGCAGTGCTCGACCAGCCTCCTCAGCTCTTGTGTTGGTAGAGCCCCCGCGTAGTCAAAGGGAATATATGCCGTGGCCAGGTTCAGCCTCTTCATCCTCCCCTCCGCCCGCAGCTCCACCAACACTGCTATCAAGTCCCTGCAGCACAAGTCCATTAGTACAAAAGCACTCAACCCCCTCCTAACCAGGATACACGTCCTGTGAACACCGGAGTCCTTATCATACAACAACTTACCTCCAGATGTCGCCAGCCCGCATATTCGTCCTCCAGAAAACCATGGCTCCTGGATGAGAACCAAGTCCACCTCTCCCCCGTCCAGCATCTCACACACGACAGAACTAGCCGCCCTGCTATGCTGTAGGTTCACTTCGAGGATCTTGATCATTGTTCTGCTTACTTCGCAGTTGCCTGGGTCCGCAGAGCAGCCCCAGGACTAGAGAGCACCTTGAACGGGGCCTGTCTCAGCCCCACGTTCACCCTCAGGTTGTTGTACCACAGCGCCCTGAGGGAGCCCTCTCCTATATACAGGATCAGGGTAAGACCTGTATCCTCCCTTTTCCTAACAATCACCTTCCAAGTATCCTGAACTATCCCAGGGTTCTGGGTTTTTATCACCTTCAGGATCTCTTCCGGCTCCTTGTCATTGTAGGGTTTGGGCACCCACATTGAAACCTTTGCAATGCAAAAGATCTCCTTGGGTGGCCCTGCCCTCAACTTTACCCCCCTCACTCAGGGTGAAGCTTGGCAGGACCCGAAGGACCCACTCCAGGCTCTCCCGTGAGGAGCATACGACATTTAGAGCCCCCCTCTCTAAGTATGCTGTCCTGAACCCTCTATCCCCAATCTCCGTCTCAGCGGACAGCAGTTCCGAGAAGAACAGCTTCTCCAGCTCCAACACCATCTATTCCGAGAGTTGTCTCTCTGGGTAACTAACTGGGACAATTCCTAGCTTTTGCCGAAGGGTATCGCCGTATGTGCCCGAAGACACTGCAGCACCCCCCCCCCTTGTCCCAGCTTCACTTTCTTCTTTCCTCCCTTAACTGGAGAGGGATTGGATATCGCACTCCTAGGCCTTTTGGACGTGTTGGGGTTTGGTGCTCTTGGTTGATTGCTTCCCTGTTGCACCTCCCTCCTCACAACATCAAATCCCTGGACTTTGACAGGCTCGGCTCGGTTTTGGCCTCCCCTTCGTATTTTCAGGATTATTGGCCCTCCCGCTGCTCTCGCCTGTTCTCTTCGGAGCCACTTTTAGGTCGCTCCACATATACGCTTTCTCCGTAAAGACAGCGTACTCAACTCTACAGCCACTTCACCGGTTTCTGCAGTCGGCAGCTTGACAGCCGCCCCCGCACCCCCAGTGATGGTTGCCGTTGACACATCTGCTACAGACTCACGGTTTGCTGTCTCATTGGCTCCCTCTGTCTGTGGAGTCTCAAAATCAATTGTTTTACTTTTTTGGTCCATTAACGTCCCACGAGTATGGGGGAAATAACGGTCGACCAGAGCAGAGCCCCCACTGCCCTGGCAAGACAACACACAGTGAGCTTTTGTCTGGTTCCTCAAGGGGATCGTGTGCGACTGCATTTTATAAATTGAAGTCATTCATCCTTCGGCACGATGCCTTCCACCTTGGATTGAGTATTCAGTCACTGACCTTGAAGCACACCCCAAGTTCAGGACATTATTAACTGTTGCTCATGGAGCGAACAGCCTGCTTTACTCTCTTTTTTACAACTGTGTCGTTAGGGTAGTTTCCCACCCATACTTCACTGTCGCATTGCCCTTGGTTCACCTGGGAGGTGAGTGTAGCATTGTGAGGACTTAATTCCCAACTACCCCAGTCTCCCCAGTCAGAGCAGTTATTTCTACCACACCCAACCGGTTGACTGACGAGGAGGGATAATTCCTCACCTTTGAACCATTGCCTTGATCCAGGCCTGCTTATTCAGAAACCTTCCGGAATCCTTATTCACAGGTAACCTACATATCTGTAGGCCGTCCCACTATCCGCCACCTGTGGACCCTCCCGGTTGCTCAGGCCAGCTAGCCGGGAAGGTGTGTGTTAGTTTTAGGTTATGGAATTGAGATGTTTTAAAATTATGTGTGTTCGGCATTTATCATCTTTGTACAATGAAATATTGTTGACAACATACCTATATCAAAATATGATGTCTGAGTATTTATTATTATATAAAATGTGATTTTTCCATGTGGCGTGTGAATATATTTGACAGGATATTTAAGATTCTATAGGTTGGCCACCTTTTTGGATGAGAAAAATGTCATAAAAATATTCTGTAAGTAAAGTAATTTTGTGAGATTAATTTTGTTTTGCTAATCTGTGTTTCTGGTGTATTTGCATCTGTTACGTATTTAAAATTAATATAGACTCATTTCTTTTATTTTTAATCCCGCCGCCAAAGTCAGACAAAGCTCACCCGTGATAAGGTTTGTTCTGCAGTTTGAACCGGAAGAGCAAGTTAGACCTTTTGGGAGTGTAGACAGATACCCCTACGTTCTAGTATACTATTATACTTTTCAATCTCCGTACCTTAGGTACTAGAATACGTGAATGTAACTATTTTATTAATGTTTATACCGAATGTGACCAGTGCGTGGAATACGAACAAGTTTTCTGGCCAGAAATCGCTTATTTAATACGCGAGTGTGATAAGTGTGTATTCCATGGTGCACGTTAGTACAAACTATTAGTTTATATAATTATAATAATTATTGGTCCTCCGAAACTATTGTTACCAAACAGCATCTATGAGCATTTTTTTTAGGATGTTGATGGTTTCTGGTATAATGATGTTGGTGTAGAGGTTTGAAACGTGGAAGGAAACTAAGATGGAGTTATGGGGAATATTTACATTTTTTATTTTGTTGATTAAATGCAGGCTATTTGGTTGATTAACGAATGTGTAAGGATATCTATTTTATGGAGTTTGGGTAGGGAATTTAAATTGAAACTATGGGTATAACTTGTTTTAAATATTTTGGTATTATGTAGAATTATTTAAACAAAAAAAAATATTTAGTTCCATAGCATTATTTAAAAATTCAAAATAAAGAGGAACTATGCTTTGTAGTTCTATCATTTTGTTTGCTTCGTAGACAAACACAATGTAGGTTGCAGAGGAAGAATTTCTCTTAAGCGAAACATTTTGTCACTACATATTTCTAAAAAATGACAAAAAAGAAATTTTTTAAAGAGATTAAACAAACTATTGTTACCAAATAAATTTGGTCCAGCCGGGCCGGATCTTAAGCCTTAAGACCTATATACAAAAAAAAATACAATTCATTATATGTGTTCATTCTACAATTTGTACAAGTTTTTTCAAACTTTGTCTGTGCATGCAAACACTAGAAAACTAGTTCATGTCGCAGTATATGAAACAGCTGATATCTCTCTCATCTTTGTTTAGCTTTGGCGTGCATTAATATGTTGGTTTAAATTAATTGTAAGAGTTTATTAAAAGTGATTTCAGTTGTTTATAGAAGGTTATCTCATTGAGCCTACGTCGATTTGTTGTTTACTTAGGCTTATTTATTTCTCCGTTAAACATATACGCTCATAGGCCTAATCTCTTTAAAACATTTTGTAATTTAAAAATTAAAGCAGTTATCTCATCTTCTACTATAAACCATCATTTAATCATGGCGAAATCTTTGGCAGTTATTAAATCAAAGAAAGACAATATATTTAGTCAAATTCAAGAGATTTTTGATCTAACAAAAAAATCATCTGATAAGTCAATCCTGCAAAAACTGTTGGTGCGCGCTAAATCTATAAATAGGCTTCGTGAAGAATTTTCTGATATTTTAGACATTTATCATGAACTAGAAATACAGGCTAACCCGAATTTTCAACCCAACTACGCTCCTCTTAACAGCATCAACGAGTTAGTCGATTATGTTAATTCTACCGTAGATGCGATAGAAAGTAAGATGTCATCAACAAGGCCTAAATGTGAAATAGTTACTCCTCAGTTACATATACGACTGCCTAAGCTTAAACTCAAGCATTTCGATGGTGAATTTCTCGAATGGATGTCATTCATTAATATATTTAACGCTAGCATTTATGAAAATGCATCGTTACCAGCAGTTTCTAAACTTCAATATTTATTGAGCGTTATCTCAGGAGAACCGCTAAATTTAATTAAATCTCTCCCTATTTCTGACGCTAACTATAAAGCGGCCTATGACTTATTAAAAGAAAGATATCACTCGCCGAGGCGGTTAGTTACCTTACAAATTAATCAAATTTTAGATTTGCCCTCTGTAAACAAAACGCCTAAACAAATGTGAAATTTTGTAAATTTATACTCAGAAAATATACAAGCTCTTAAAGGTCTTGACATCGATATCACTAGTAAAAATCCTTTGTTATCTGCTATGCTATTACGAAAAATGGATAGTGAACTTAGGAACCGTTTTGAAAACTTCCGTTCATCAAGTGTTACTCAAGAGAGAGTTGACTCCACTACAATACCTGATGCAGCGGAAATTATTAAGTTTTTAAGTAAAGAATGTAATGAAGTTGAAGATGCCAATCTTCATTCTCCTTTCACCTCGAAACCCTCCTCGTCTGGATCACGCACCCCCTCTGGTTCCCAAAATAAATACTTTAAACAAAAAGTATCACTGATGTCCTACAATTATGGAGAAGGCTCCTCCATTAAAGTTAAACCTCATCCATGCTTTATATGCAATAAAATTGACCATAAGGTATATTCGTGTCCGGACTTCAAGAGTCAGGACGCAAAATCCCGTCTCAAAATTGTAAAGGAAAAGGGGCGTTGTACCTCATGCTTAGGTACTCACCATCTTAACGAGTGTAGGTCAAAGTTTAGTTGCTAAAAATGCCACAAAATCATCATACATTATTACATTTTGAAAATTACTCTACGCGGCAACGGACCACACCTCAAACTTCGCGTCAAGGCTCTCCGACACTTCAACAGGAAATAACCCCTTCTCCAATCACTATGACCTGTCAAGAAAAGCAGAATACGTCTCAAATCTCTAATACTGTTCTCTTAGGCACTCTACTGGTTAAGCTTACCTCGTCTAACGGTATTACTCATGTATTTCGTGCTCTTGTTGACTCTGGCAGTCAATCTTGTTTTCTCACCAAGCGTGCTGCTCAATTATTGTGTGCTCCTCGTGCTAAGACCACTCATAGTGTGGTAGGATTGTCTCAGGTACCCTTACGCTCAAAAGGTCTCACCTCAGTTGCTGTTGAAACTCTTGGGGGCAAGGTTATTTCAATTAATGAAAGATTTTTAATATTGGAAAAAATATGTGTTAACCTACCAAGCACACAAGTAGACTCTGAAGTTCTTTCCAAGGTTCGTCCTTATGTTTTGGCAGACCCTACGTTTCACTTGCCAGGAGGCATAGACGTTCTTCTTGGTGGTGCTTTATTTCCACTCATACTTACTCAAGAATCTTATAACCTCGGACCTGGTTTACCCAGGCTAATAGGCACACACTTTGGCTTTTTAGTAATGGGTAACGCACCATGTCTATGTGGCAGTGAACTTCATAGTAACTCCAGCTCTCAATTATCAACTACACTTCTAGTTGTCAACGACATTGACCTTCACTACTCGCTAGAAGGTTTTGGCAACAGGAAGAACCCCCTGCTGTGTCTAAGCTTTCTCAAGAAGATACATTATGTGAAGATCACTTTCTCGCCACTCATACTCGGGACCAATCTGGCCGATATTGCGTCCGACTACCATTCAAGACTGAACACCCTCCTCTGGGTCAATCTCGTTTAAATGCAGAAAAAAGACTGCACTCTCTAGAGAAGAAATTTAGTGCTCAACCTCAATTTAAATCCCTATATACTGATTTTATGGCTGACTACTTAGCCTCTGGTCACATGATATACGCTCATAATACTGATCTAACTGTACCTCATTACTTCCTTCCTCACCATGGTGTTTTAAAGGACAACTCGTTCACGTACTGTATTTGATGCTAGTTCTGAAACCTCTAATGGTATTTCTCTTAATAATATTTTATTAACAGGCAAAAAGATGCAAACGAATATTTGTGATTTATTACTAAATTTTCGGATTCATAACGTTGTTTTTTCTTGTAACATTCGTCAAATATATAGACAGGTAAAAATGCACCGTGATGACCAGTGCTATCAGATGATCTTATGGCGTGAAAGTCCAGATCAGCCCTCTTTAATCTACAAGCTCACGACAGTGACTTACGGAGTGAATTTTTCACCGTATCTTGCCATTAGAACCTTACATCAGCTAGCTGCAGACGAAGGTGACTCCTATCCTGAAGCTGCAAATATTCTACGCACGCAGACGTTCCTAGATGACATCATCTCTGGAGCTGACTCTGAAGAAAAAGCTTTGAGCCTCCGTAAGCAACTAATATCGCTCCTGGCTCGCGGAGGCTTTGAACTACGCAAATGGACATCTAACTCCAGTCAACTGCTGTAAGATCTTTCTCATGCTCATTTAGAGACCCCTATGTTCCTTCAAGGCAGTAAACAACCACATTTCACTATATTAGGTCTTCACTGGTCACCCTCTACCGATACGTTTTAATATAATTTGAATTTTCCTCACAATTCCAGGACTAAACGTCAAATACTCGGTATCATTGCCCAGATTTACGACCCTCGTGGCTTTCTCTCACCCGTTGTAATGTGGGCCAAGCGTTTTATGCAACTACTCTGGTTCAAAGGATTGAACTGGGATGAACCACTTCCATCTGAGCAATTGAAATTATGGCAAACCTTTACAGACTCGGCTAATACTCTACGAGAAATTGTAATTCCTCGTGCATTACGAATAACACACTCGAGAAACTTTGAGTTACACGGTGTCTCAGATGCTTCTCAGAACGGTTATGCCGCCGTCGTTTACTTGAGATGCCAACTTAGCGACGACTCTGTGTTAATTCGGCAAGTAATATCGAAGACTCGAGTAGCCCCTCTGAAAAGGCTCACGGTACCTCGATTAGAGCTAAGTGCAGCTCATTTACTCGCCCAATTAGTAGGATATGTTATTTCTCTTTTTGAAAAAAGGGTGGAATTTTCTTCTGTATTTCTATGGTGTGATTCGACAGTAACACCGACATGGTTACAAACACCTCTTCATCGATTGAAGACCTTTGTCGCCAACCGGTTAGCCCAGATACAAGAATTAGTACCTTCTCATTACTGGAGACACGTAGCGAGTGAAGATAATCCTGCTGATTGCGCGTCGCGTGGGTTACTTCCTAAAGATTTACCACAGCACTCATTGTGGTGGTACGACCCCTTTTGGCTACAAAAATCTAATGATAACTGGCCTGTATCTCATTTTATGCCTGCAAAACTTACTGACACAGGAGAAGAGAAACCCACTTCACCTATATCTCTCATATCAACTGCTCCTTATGAATGGGAGCTCCTCACTCTGTTTTCTCACTTTAGCCGACTCCAGCGTGTGATGGCTTATATTTTGCGATTTACTCATAACGCTCGTCATTCAAGAAAGCTCGATGGTCCTCTCAACACTCTGGAAATGAGAGCGTCAAGACTGGCTATTTTCAAGATGGTTCAAGAATCAGCGTTCAGAGAACATCGTTGCCATGAAAAAGGATCCAACTACACCTGCCTCGTCACAACTCCTCCGACTCTCTCCTTTTCTCGACAAGGATGATATCCTACGAGTGGGAGGACGTCTCAACGCTTTAAAACTTCCTACGGATGTGCAACATCCTGTGATTTTTCCCAAACGACATCATGTCGTCAACCTTCTTATTGATTTTTATCATCGAAAATACTTACACTCGGGCGCTCAATTGACTCAATCACTTCTTGCACAGGATGTGTAGATACTCTCGGCCCGAAGTGTAATACGCTTTCGCATTTTTCAATGTGTTGTATGTTTTCCACACAAGCCTCAAAATAAATCTCTGCTCATGGGTGATTTACCAAAAGCAAGATTAACTCATTCTCGTCCATTTCTCAACACCGGAATTGACTACGGAGGTCCTTTTAACATCAAAATGCACAATATGCGCTCGATTCGCTTGACCAAAGCATATATTTGTATCTTTGTTTGCCTTGTGACAAAGGCTGTACACATTGAAGTAGTATCGGACCTGTCGACCGATGGTTTATTGCCGCTCTCACCCGATTTGTGTCTAGACGCGGTCCTTGCAAAATATTTATTCTGACTGTGGAACGAATTTCGTTGGAGCGAATAATGCTTTACAAAATCTCATCATCTCTTCAGGCCGAACCCCTCTTGTTGAATTCTCATTACAACGCAATATCAACTTTCATTTCAACCCGCCTGCAGCTCCTCATCAAGGTGGTCTTTGGGAAGCAGCAATGAAGAGTGCAAAACATCACCTCCGACGTGTCATCGGTGAACATATTTTAACTCTATGTGAATTTTCCACTCTCACAACTCAAGTATAGGCTATTTTGAATTCGAGACCTCTCACACCTCTGTCAAACGACGCCTCAGACCTCAATGCCCTCACCCCGGGTCACTTCTTAATAGGATCTTCATTGGTTTCAGTTCCAGAAGAGGATCTTTTCAACGTTCCTGCCAACCGACTCAAGCACTGGTAGCTAATCAAGGCCTTTCACCAGCGTATTTGGAAGAGATGGCATCTAGAATATATCCATACTCTTCAGCAACGGGGGAAGTGGAACGTGCCAACTGTCAACCTGCGCGTCGGCGACCTCGTGTTAGTGCATCAACCTGCACCACCTCTCGTATGGCCTCTGGCTAGGATAAGTAGTGTTTCTCCAGGAAAGGATGGCGTAGTAAGAGTGGTTCATTTGAAGACAAAGCAGGGAACCTTGACAAGACTTGCTCAAAAGGTTTTCCCTCTACCTCTACGCTCATAATGAACTTGCGCCATAGTGCGCTCAAATCTTGTAAAAGAGATATTTTTATTTTCCTTTATGAACTTTTTATTTTTATAAACTCTCAAGATATTATATTTGTGTTAGTTCTCTTTGAATCCTAGAAGGATTCAAGGCCCGTATGGTACGTATTTAAAATTAATATAGACTCATTTCTTTTATTTTTAAGCCCGCCGCCAGTCAGACAAAGCTCACCCGTGATAAGGTTGGTTCTGCAGTTTGAACCGGCAGAGCAAGTTAGACCTTTCGGGAGTGTAGACAGACACCCCTACGTTCTTGTATACTTTTATACTTTTCAATCTCCGTACCTTAGGTACTAGAATACGTGAATGTAACTATTTTATTAATGTTTATACCGAATGTGACCAGTGCGTGGAATACGAACAGGTTTTCTGGCCAGAAATCGCTTATTTAATACGCGAGTGTGATAAGTGTGTATTCCATGATGCACGTTAGTACAAACTATTAGTTTATATAATTATAATAATTATTGGTCCTCCGAAACTATTGTTACCAAACAGCATCTATGAGCATTGTTTTTAGGATGTTGATGGTTTCTGGTATGATGATGTTGGTGTAGAGGTTTGAAACGTGGAAGGAAACTAAGATGGAGTTATGGGGAATATTTACATTTTTTATTTTGTTGATTAAATGCAGGCTATTTGGTTGATTAACGAATGTGTAAGGATATCTATTTTATGGAGATTGGGTAGGGCATTTAAATTGAAACTATGGGTATAACTTGTTTTAAATATTTTGGTATTATGTAGAATTATTTAAACAAAACAAAATATTTAGTTCCATAGGATTATTTAAAAATTCAAAATAAAGAGGAACTATGCTTTGTAGTTCTATCATTTTGTTTGCTTCGTAGACAAACACAATGTAGGTTGTAGAGGAAGAATTTCTCTTAAGCGAAACATTTTGTCACTACAAATTTCTAAAAAATGACAAAAAAGAAATTTTTTATTGAGATTTAACAAATTTTTTTCTACGAAATTTGAAATATGAATAATTTGTTTTCCTAAGTAATTATCAATGTAATCAAAACAATTTTTTAACTAATGTCAAATAATTATTTAAGATGAGAAACCAGTGTAATTAGAAACAGGCTGAAAACAATTCATACTTAATCACATTAAGTTGGCTATGAATAAATTTTCGATGAATAAATTTAGAAAAGCTTTCTGTAACAAACCTTATTTTTATAAAAAAATTATTACTTAAAAAATTCTCAATCACAGAATCAATTACAAATTTAGTTGAACGAATCACTGAAGGTAATTTTTCCATTAATATAAAGTTTTAAACTTGTCTGATTCAATTGCACTGACTACCCTAGGGGTGTAAAGTTCTCTTTAACCTTTTATAGCCTTTCTGAAAAATATAACTTGCAATAGGTATGTTATACTATTGCAGTTGGGTTGAGTTTTTTGAATAAACATTTATTGATTCACTTCGCAAAAAACCACTGCTTAGTGATATTTTTCAGCAGACACACATTATTCAATGCTGTGAGACAAAACAGAGTCTTGTATGGGACTTGCATCATTGAACAATGCACTGACCAAGTGTGAAAGATCTGCTGAGAATATCAGTAAACACTGATTTTTAGATAAGGAAATTGATCAATAAATGTTTAAAAATTATATTTTTAACTTATTACTTCTCTTTTAATTGTAGACTTTCCATTATTTTCAATAGGTAATAATATTATTTTTATGTACTTTTTTGTTTAGTTATCCTGGTTCATATAAATAACCATGTCAGAAAATAATACATACCAGTAATTTTTTGAAGACCTAAATAAATAAAATATGCCATACCTTACAAATTCCATTATATTGCTGAATTTTCTTAATTTGTCAAATAAATAATTTACTATTCAATTAAGTAAACATATAATAAAATATTGTTTTTAACTTGTTTTAAGAACTCTTTATTGTTTGCTACTTATAATTTAAAACTGGCTTTCAATCAGTTAATTGAATAATATTTTAGAGAAACTGCATTAATTTAAAAGAAATTACTATTGCAATTGAAATAACAGATGGAGATTAGATACAGTAGAATTACAGGATATACTTACAATATTTAAGAAGAAACCAAACTGGGAATTCCTACACAGACCATTAGTACTCATTAATGGAAAATCTTCTCCTAAAGATTTACAACAGTGGCTACCACAAAAAGCTTTTTCTGATTAGTAGTTACTACACGTTATTTATACATTCATAAATATAAATAGGGAATTAACCATCTTTTATCAACTTGGCAAAAAAACCACTACTTACTAATATTTTTCAGTAGGTCAGGGCATTGTCCAATGCTGTGAGTCATGGACAAGACTCATTGTCCGTGACTCACAGCATTGAACAATGTCCTGACCTAGTGGGAAAAACACCTGCTAAAAAATATCATTAAGTATTTGTCAAGCTGATAACATAAGTGTAATTTATAGAAAATACCTCAAGATGTACAACACAAAAACTGCAAATTTTTATATAAGTAGTTCTACTTCAATTAAATTGTAGATATTTTTTTACAGATACATTTTCAGCGTATTGTCTGCAGTGATTATAATTTGTTGGAAGGAATATCAGATAAAATTTAGGCTTGGTAAAATATTTTAAAAAATTGTCCTTGATTTCTCAAATTTGTGTGTTTGAAAAAGGTAATATTAGCTTTACTGAACAAATAAAATACTTTAGAGGTGCTGAATATCAGTTACTCAATATAATTTTTGGCTACTCATAAAATTTCAAAAATGATGTGTGCTAAAATCAAATTCTTCTTAAAGCTGTATACACAATAGTATTTAAAATTCTATTACGTACAATTTTGTAAACCACAGAACTATCAAACTGTTTTAAAAGGCATTGTAAGTAAAATTCTCTTTAATAATTTGTGTGATGTTCCAAAAATAAAATTCCTCAAATGGTACTTACTTTGCCTATTTATAATTCTGTAAGTAGTTATTCTGAGAAAATTAAACAGGCTAGTATTATTTTTTATTTTATTTTAGTTATAATTTTTTGTTATTTCTAGGGAAGGCTCATTTTGCTTTTGTAAGTTCAGTTTGAGCTGTTTTATTGTTTTTTAATGAAGTTTTATTTTATGTCAATCTTGATGTTTGTCATTGCTGAAAGCTGTGATTTAATAACTTTCAAGTTCTCTAATTTTTCTGACCTCTACGTATTTACAAATATTAGATTTCAGTCTTTTTATATAAAAAGGACCAAAATTATCTGAAAGGGTTCATTTTAAAAGATTTGTCTTAAAAATAAATTTTTTTCAGAGCAATTAATCAGTTGAAAGGATTAAATGGTGAAGAGTTATTAAATCTAACCAAGGAACAGATAGAACAACTAGCTGGTAAAGAGGAAGGACGAAGATTATACTCACAGCGTCATATACAACCAATGAATCAGGGGTAAAAAGGTAATATTCTCATATACAGGTTACTCCTTTTAGTTGTACGAGTTTTTATAAAACTATTGTACTTAATAATAACAGGATATTAAAATTACTTTATGATATGTTGACATGCCATTTACCAAGTGGGATATTTTGAAATATCAATAATTTTATGCTAATAAAGCAATCAATGAAATCTCACAGCATCAAGGAAAACTTAGATTTTCATGTTATTACACTGTTTAAAATTGAAAACAAAGAATAATTTTGGTGTTATATATAAATTTCAATCTTTATTATCATAACTAGGTATGTTTCACTATGATAATACTCTCTTATTCCAAAATAAAAAAAAGAATTTACTATTAAACTTTTAAAACCCCAGAAAACAAAATTTAAATAGTTAACAAACCTTTGTATATATTTTACTAACACAGCCTAATTAGTAGATTGCAACTGAACATTTAATTTTGTAGCTAGGGTTTAAAAATCCTAAATTACAATTTATGCTCTATAATTGAATTGTATTAATCACTCAAATGACAGTTTATGACTATGCGAACTTTGAATTTAGTAAATTTGTTAAAACTTACTGAGACAGAACGTTTTTTTATCGCTATGTGCCGATCTTCATCAGTGTCTGCTTGAAACCAACCGTTCCCTAAACTTCCTCAACCTAACCATAACAAAAAGTCTCACACAAAAACACAGTTTCAACATTTACAGGAAACCCACAAAGACAACCGCACTTATCCACAACACTTCAAACCACCCTATTCAACACAAACACGCTGCCTTCAGATCCATGCTCCATAGACTTAAAGAAGTCCCACTGAAGACAGATAACATAAACAAAGAACTAGACACAATTAAATATTTAGCATACACAAATGGATACAACACCATAATAATAGACAACTATGGTACAAAATACAAAAGAACACTAAAATTAACACTACAGACAGGGTAATCAGATACATCACATTACCATTCATAAACAAAACAACAACAAAAATAGCCCGCAAATTTCAAAAAAATAGGATACAAAATAGCATACAAAACTAATAACAAGTTACAATACAAAATACAACACAACACCAACAACAAGGATAAACTATAAGCACCAGGTATATACAATATGAACTGCGACGAATGTAACAAATTCTACATTGGACAAACAGGTCGCAGCTTTAAATAAAGAGTCGAAGAACACAAACAGAACACCAACTCAACATTTTACAACCACATACAATTTTACAACCAGATACAGGACACACATACAGAGACATTTAAAATAACCTCGAAATCCTACACATCAACAAAAAAGGACCACATCTCAACACACTAGAACAATATGAAATTTACAGACACACAAAAACACAAAGTACAAACATATTAAACGACCAAACACAATACAAATCACACATATTCTTTGATACTACCGAAAACCTACATTTAAAACCGTCACCGCTTGACCCAACATCTCCAAGCAGAAGACACTGATGAAGATCGGCACATAGCGATCGAAAACGTTCTGTCTCAGTAAGTTTTAACAAATGTACTAAATTCAAAGTTCAGATAGTCATAAACTATTGTTTAAGTGATTAATAAGATTCACCGAACGTAATGGAGCACAAAATTCAAGAACTGAATTGTAATTATAATGGATTTGTATAAATAAATTTGTATATACTGTATCTATATATATATATATATATATATATATATATATATATGTGTGTGTGTGTGTGTGTGTGTGTGTGTGTGTGTGTATGTGTGTGTGTGTGTGTGTGTGTGTGTGTGTGTGTGTGTGTGTGTGTGTGTGTGTGTGTATACAAGTGTTTTTAGTTAAAAACTAGTAGCTCAAGTGAAGATGGAATCAACCAATATTCAAATTTTATCTACCATCAGGGATTGTTACACCTTAGAATACATTATTATACTTATTCTGATATGTCATTTAATTCTGTGGTAGTTGTTGGCGGTAAAGATTTTTGAAATACATTATCTTCTACAGAACCTTCTGATTCTTTAACAAATACTTATATTAATTGATTAATAATAAACCAAATCCAAATATCAATTCAAGGTTGATTAAGGACATGCATGCCATTTTAAATATGCATTAATTAAAAATTTCTAAGTACTGTACCTTAAATTGAGCTTATGTATATTTTATCTAGTTTTTCTTCTTCTTTCAGGCATATTTCAAAGTTATGTTCCCATCAACAGTATAGAAAACATATAAATGGTACAATGCACCACAAATAAACAGGATACTCATATCAAAATCCGTGAATATTTTGTTGCAGTAAGTTAATTTAGTAGTATGGTAACATTTTAACTTCAGACATAATGAAGTATAACATAATATTTAATAAATAATTGTAGGAGTTCAAATCAATTATATAAATGAAGAATTAGCTTTAAAATTAAGTCAATAAGGATAAAAATATAAGATTAATTAATTATGAGATACAACCCTCTCATACTACACAGTTTAAACCTAATAGTACGAATGCAAATGTAGACAATTCCACTTTTATAAAATGTTTTGTACTTCCTAACCCATTTTGTATATAGGCGAAATAGGAATATTGTTTTCCAAACAATACTAAGAATTGAACAAATCACATAGGTATTTACAAAAATGTGTGTTGTGGCTGTGTAAAAAACAATTTCACATTTACACTCAGAATAAGAGGTTTATATTAGTTGATTCCATCTTGACGTGAGCAACTAGTTTTCACTGAACACTTGTAAATATTTACAAACTTGCCTATTGTAGCACTTACTTATAATTGTTTAGGACGGCCGTTTCGGGAGATGTGTCCCATTGTCAATTCAGATCGTAAGGTTTATGTAGGTTGGTGTATTAGGGTGGGGATGGGATATTATGGTGTTGTGGGTGTATTTTGTAAGTATTAGGAGTTATGATGTCAAAAAGTGTGTGTGAGTCGCAATGATTGTGTATTGAGTATGTGTGTAGGGTGTAGTTTGAAGTGTCTGTGTATTTCGTATTGTTCGGTTATGTAGCGTTGGTTATTTCTGTGTTGTTCATGAAACAACATGATTGTTGATTCGACATGGGTGCAAACAACATGTTTATTGTTTATGGGTGTGTATTACGAGGTAGAACAACATTTATTGAATTTTTTTGGTAATACTAGAAAATATATGACAGCTTTACAGGTAATTTTCAGGAAATGAAATTCTACTTTTATTTGCTAAGCACAATATTCAGAAAATCTATTCCAGTAACCATTACTCGGAAAATATTTCATCAAATGTTACTTCAAACATTCAGGATCAAGCCAAACTAAATAGCATATTATGTATGTAAAGTCATGTATTGTGAAGTGAATTTTTAATTGACTTATTTACATTTACATTGAATATTTACTTTTTTTTATTTCGTTGATTAAATGCAGGCTATTTGGTTGATTAAAGAATGTATAAGGATATCCATATCATGGAGTTTGGGTAGGGCATTTAAATTGGAACTATGGGTATAATTTGTTTTATATGTTTTGGTATTATGTAGAATTATTAAAAACAAACAAATATTTATTTCCATAGGATTATTTAAAAATTCCAAATGAAGAGGAACTATGCTATGTTCCATCATTTTGTTTGCTTCGTAGACAAACACAATGTTGGTTGTAGAGGAAGAATTTCTCTTAAGTGAAACATTTTGTCATTACATATTTCTAAAAAAATGACAAAAGAGAATTTTTTTTTAGAGATTAAACAAATTTCAATCTATGAAATTTGAAATATGAATAATTTGTTTTCCTACGTAATTATCAATTTAATCAACACAATTTTTTAACTTATGTCAAATATTAATTTTAAGATGAAGAAGCAGTGTAATTACAGACAGGCTTAAAACAATTCATACTTAATTACATTAAGTTGGCTATGAATAAATTTTCTAGATATAATGGACAGATGTAGTATAAAACTGGAGATGAAATCAATTTTCTGCAAAAACAATATAATTGTCTTTCTTCTGCTGCTTCTTTGACAAAGAAAAACATGCTTAGGTTCTTATTAGAAAATTTGATTTTGTAATTGTAGTAAAAGGAATCTCGGATAATCTTGCTATTTAATTTTCCAGTTTATGTGGAAGATTTGGAATAGAAAAGCTTTCTGTAACAAACCTTATTTGTATACAAAAATTAATATTTAAAAAATTCTCAATCACAGAATCAATTACACATTTAGTTGAACGAATCACTGAAGGTAATTTTTCAATAAATATAAAGTATTAAACTTGTCTGATTCAATTGCACTGACTATCATTGGAGTGTAAAGTTCACATTAACCTTTTATGGCCTTTCTGAAAAATTATAACTTGCAATAGGTATGTTATACTATTAAAGTTGGGTTGAGGTTTTTGAATAAACATTTATTGATTCACTTCGCAAAAAACCACTGCTTAGTGATATTTTTCAGCAGACACACATTATTCAATGCAGTGTGACAAAACAGAGTCTTGTATGTGACTTGCATCATTGAACAATGCACTGACCTAGTATGAAAGATCTGCTGAGAATATCAGTAAACACTGATTTTTAGATAAGGAAATTGATCAATAAATGTTTAAAAATTATATTTATAACTTATTACTTCTCTTTTAATCACTTTTGTAGACCTTCCATAATTTTCAATAGGTAATAATATTATTTTGTTAGTACTTTTTTTGTTTAGTTTCCCTGGTTCATACAAATAACCATATCAGAAAATAATACATACCAGTAATTTTTTGAAGACCTAAGTAAATACAATATGATATACCTTACAAATTCCATTATATTGCTGAATTTTCTTAATTTGTCAAATAAATAATTTACTATTCAATTAAGTAAACATATAATAAAATATTGTATTTAACTTGTTTTAAGAACTCTTTATTGTTTGCTACTTATAATTTAAAACTGGCTTTTAATCAGGTAATTGAATAATATTTTAGAGAAACTGCATTAATTTAAATGAAATTACTATTGCAAATGAAATAACAGATGGAGAATCAGTTACAGTAGAATTACAGGATATACTTACAATATTCAAAAATAAACCAAACTGGGAATTCCTACACACAATGCACTCATCTAGTGCGAAACACGTCTGCTAAAAAATTTCATTAAGTATTTGCCAAGCTGATACCATAAGTGTAATTTATAAAAAATACCTCAAGATATACAACACAAAAACTGCAAGTTTTTATAGAAGTAGTTCTGCTTCAATTAAATTGTAGATATTTTTACAGATATATGTTCAGTGTATTGTCTCCAGTGATTATAATTTGTTGGAAGGAATTTGAAGTTAATCAGATAAAATTTAGGCTTGGTAAAATATTTTTTTAAAATAACCTTGATTTTTCAAATTTGTGAGTTTGAAAAAGATAATCTTAGCTTTACTGAACAAATAAAATACTTTAGAGGTGCTGAATATCAGTTACTCAATATAATTTTTGGCTACTCATAAAATTTCAAAAATGATGTGTCCTAAAATCAAATTCTTCTTAAAGCTGTATACACAATAGTATTTAAAATTCTATTACGTACAATTTTGTAAACCACAGAGCTATCAAACTGTTTTAAAAGGCATTGTAAGTAAAATTCTCTTTAATAATTTGTGTGATGTTCCAAAAATAAAATTCCTCAAATGGTACTTACTTTGCCTAATTATAATTCTGTAAGTAGTTATTCTGAGAAAATTAAACAGGCTAGTATTATTTTTTATTTTATTTTAGTTATAATTTTTTGTTATTTCTAGGGAAGGCTCATTTTGCTTTTGTAAGTTCAGTTTGAGCTGTTTTATTGTTTTATAATGAAGTTTTATTTTATGTCAATATTTATGTTACTTGATGTTTGTCATTGCTGAAAGCTGTGATTTAATAACTTTCAAGTTCTCTAATTTTTCTGACCTCTACGTATTTACAAATATTAGATTTCAGTCTTTTTATATAAAAAGGACCAAAATTATCTGAAAGGGTTCATTTTAAAATATTTGTCTTAAAAATAAATTTTTTTTCAGAGTAATTAATCAGTTGAAAGGATTAAATGGTGAAGAGTTATTAAATCTAACCAAGGAACAGATAGAACAACTAGCTGGTAAAGAGGAAGGACGAAGATTATACTCACAGCGTCATATACAACCAATGAATAAGGGGTAAAAAGGTAATATTCTCATATACAGGTTACTCCTTTTAGTTGTACGAGTTTTTATAAAACTATTGTACTTAATAATAACAGGATATTAAAATTACTTTATGATATGTTGACATGCCATTTACCAAGTGGGAATTTCAATCTTTATTATCATAACTAGGTATGTTTTACTATGAAAATACTCTCTTATTCCAAAATAAAAAAATAAATTTACTATTAAACTTTTAAAACCCCAGAAAACAAAATTTAAATAGTTAACAAACCTTTGTATATATTTTACTAACACAGCCTAATTAGAAGATTACAATTGAACATTTAATTTTGTAGCTAGGGTTTAAAAATCCTAAATTACAATTTATGCTCTATAATTGAATTGTATTAATCACTTAAATGATAGTTTATGACTATACGAACTTTGAATTTAGTAATTTTTTTAAAACTTACTGAGACAGAACGTTTTTTTATCGCTATGTGCCGATCTTCCTCAGTGTCTGCTTGAAACCAACCGATCCCTAAACTTCCTCAACCTAACCATAACAAAAAGTCTCACACAAAAACACAGTTTCAACATTTACAGGAAACCCACAAAGACAACCTCACTTATCCACAACACATCAAACCACCCTATCCAACACAAACACGCTGCCTTCAGATCCATGCTCCATAGACTTAAAGAAGTCCCACTGAAGACAGATACCATAAACAAAGAACTAGACACAATTAAATATTTAGCATACACAAATGGATACAACACCATAATAATAGACAACTATGGTACAAAATACAAAAGAACACTAAAATTAACACTACAGACAGGGTAATCAGATACATCACATTACCATTCATAAACAAAACAACAAACAAAATAGCCCACAAATTTCAAAAAATAGGGTACAAAATAGCATACAAAACTAATAACAAGTGATAAAACAAAATACAACAACATCAACAACAAGGATAAACTATAAGCATCAGGTGTATACAATCTGAAATGCGACGAATGTAACAAATTCTACATTGGACAAACAGGTCGCAGCTTTAAACAAAGAGTCGAAGAACACAAACAGAACACCAACTCATCATTTTACAACCACATACAATTTTACAACCAGATACAGGACACACATACAGAGACATTTACCATAACCTAGAAATCCAACACATCAACAAAAAAGGACCACTTCTCAACACACTAGATCAATATGAAATTTACAGACACACAAAAACACAAAGTACAAACATAATAAACGAACAAACACAATACAAATCACACATACTCTTCGATACTATCGAAAACCTACATTTAAAACCGTCACCGCTTGATCCAACATCTCCAAGCAGAAGAGACTGATGAAGATCGGCACATAGCGATCGAAAACGTTCTGTCTCAGTAAGTTTTAACAAATCTACGAAATTCAAAGTTCAGATAGTCATAAACTATTGATTAAGTGATTAATAAAATTCACCGAACTTAATGGACTACAAAATTCAAGAACTGAATTGTAATTATAATGGATTTTATAGTGTAAAATTACAGTATATAGTATACTAGGTATATGAATTGTCAATACAATATAATATTCGATGTATCATTTATTTATGATAAATAGTTTATATATTACAATAAAGCATTGTATATTAATATTAAAATATCAATAAGTGGGGTTTCATACCAAAGCTGGACCTTGCGTTAATCGCCTGGTCACTAAATACCCAGTGTTTATATGGGAGTTTTAAAATACAACGCAAGGCTGTGCCGAGTAATGCCAATGGTTTTCTGTAGTCCTACTTCCCATCAATTCAAGTGGATTTGGCCTTCACTCAGTCTATTTCAGTGTTCCAGCCCACTGAGTTAAGAAATATTATAACAATACAATTTATTTTATTGTTTTTTTTATTGTTTCAATTGGTTTTTTACTTTATATTTTGTTAATTCAAAAGTACTATTACATTAGTTCGATTCAAGGAAGACCTCCATTGGGGGATCAATCTAACAAGAATTACATGGATACAAATGTGCTGGTCGACGCTATGTAATATTATTATTAACTAATTTTAAAAATACTTTACTAAGTGAATACGTAATTTCTTACTTGCTGACGTATTTCAAAACATTCGTTCATTTTACGAAGCTAAACCTCTACTGGACGGCTTCGGCTAGTTGTGAAGGCTCTAACGGGAATGGATTTATGACTGTGGAATGGGTGGGTTATTTTAGTTGAGGTGTCATATAATAGTAAAGGCTGATAGATTCAAAATATGTGTGATCAATTAATACGTTTTCTTTATCTGTTGCATAGTGTTTGTAGATTTCATATTTTTCTAAGGTTGATAGTTTTTTACTTTGTTTTAATGTGTGTAGAACATTTAAATTAGTGTATATGCCGGTCTATGTGCATCGGGAGCTTTTTAGGTGTTTTGCGTAGCTGGATTTAGGGATTATTTTTTTTGGGGGGGGGGGGTAATGTGTTCTTCGAAGCGTGTATAGAATGATCTACCGGTTTCGCCGATGTAATAGTTGGTACCATCGTTACAAGTTAATTTGTAAATACCTGAGAGTTTGTATTTGTCAGTTTCATTTTGAAAAGGTTGAATCTGCTGTCTTAAAGTGTTTGTTGTTTTGTAGGATATTTGGTAATGGAGTTTTTTGAATGTGGAGGCTATTTTTTTTGTGTTTTTGTTGTGGTAGGTGAGGGATATGTATTTGTTCTTTTTTGTGAGGTTTATCTGCGTAGCCGTGTGATGGTGTTTATGTTTAATTTTCCTGAGTAAGTTTTCTATGAGTGTGTGTTGGTAGCCGTTTTGTTGAGCGATGTATTTTATGGTATTATGTTCTTTGTCGTAGTCTTTCTGTAGCATTGGTATGTTGATTAGGTAGTGTAACATATGATTAAATGCAGCGTGTTTGTGTTGTGTGGGGTGATTAGATGTATTATGTAGGATCATATCGGTAGTTGTTGGTTTTCTTTATATTTTGAAATTATGTCTGTTGTTGTGTTTGGTGATGGTAAGGTCTGGAAAGTTTATTTTATTGTTTTTTTTCTAATTAGAGGATAAATGTGAGGTTTTGGTGTTGGCATTAATGTAATTGTGTAGTTTTTTGATTTGCCGTTTGTTGCCGTTGTATAATATTAAAATGTCATCTACATATCTATGGTGATAAATAATTTTATTAATAATATGGTCATACATAATACATTTAACCCTTAGCGCTCGAATTTTTTTAACATGCTTTGCTTCCCGACTTGTAATTAAATTGAGACAAATTCCTTACCTGCAAGTTGCATTATTGTTTATGGAAAACTTTGTTTTCTCTTACATGATTTTAATACTCTAAGCTATTTTTATTCACTAATGCTGTATGTACATGATTTTATTATCTTATTTGTAGTTTTGCAGAGTATGATATCTTTGAAAACAATCTTCTGGATGAAGTCCTGGTTTTCTGCTGCATGTTTTGCAGTGAAAAACTGTTTCCCTTCTACTTTCTTTTGTCTTCCTGTTACTGCAAAGTACACAATCCTTAGATCTACCTTTATCATTGGAAAAGATTAAATGTAATTTCCCATTCAGTCTATCTTCTTTGTCAGTAGTTGATGGCCGACCCTTCTTACTATACGGGTTATTCCTGATATCACCAATGCGTTCCCTCACCAAGTTTTGGTGAAACTATTTTTATTAAAGAGGATTTTCTCTAATTTCGTTTTTTTTGTTGTAATAGATAATAAAACTGTTTACTACAGCCACATCTAATAGCTAGAAAAACATTTTCCTCCACCATTTATTTGTTCGTCTCGTAAAACTACACGGTTCATTATATTGAACAGCTAAATCTACACCACAAATAAACTGGTTATATTTACAAATACCTGTTGGTTTAATTATTTTGTTTATGAAACTAAACTACATTCTAATAAATCAGGATCAAGTAAAAGATCGAAATTTCCGAATCACTAATTGCACGTGATGCCACAGCAAACTACGAGTAAACAAATAACCTGCAAAACTGTAACCTACGTGCAGCTTACAACGTAGCGGCAAACTAGATTTTGTGATGACTCACATATTCCTAGACATTTTAAACTTAGTTCACATTATTGTCAATAGATTGTAGCACCAAACGGTAAAAGATTGAATGTCGTGAGCTTCGCCGCAGACGAGTTATAGGCATTTGAAAATCGTGTCGGGTGACCTCCGACATACAAGTAAACTGCAATATACGCTTGGCAGGGCTGCCCCGACAGTCGAGTGCTAAGGGTTAATCTCCCCACTCAACACAAACACGCTGCATTTAATCATATGTTACACCGCCTAATCAATATACCAACGCTACAGAAAGACTACGACGAAGAACTTAATACCATAAAATACATCGCTCAACAAAACGGCTACCAACACACACTCATAGACAACATATTCAGGAAAATTAAACATAAACACCATCACACGGTCACACAGATAAACCACACAAAAACCAACAAATACATATCCTTTACCTACCACAACAAAACATACAAAAATAGCCTTTACATAACATACAAAAATAGCCTTTACATTCAAAAAGCTCCATTACTAAATATCCTACAAAACAACAAACACTTTAAGACAGCAGATACAACCTTTTCAAAAAAAACTGACAAATACAAACTCTCAGGTATTTACAAATTAACTTGTAACGATTATCCCAACTATTACATCAGCCAAACCGGCAGGTCATTCTATACAGGCTTTGAAGAGCACATTACCCAAAAAAAACAACAAACAAACCCTAAATCCAGGTGCACGAAACACCTAAAAAGCTCCCAACACACATACACACTAATTTAAATGTTCTACACGCATTAAAACAAAGTAAAAAACTATAAACCTTAGAAAAATATGAAATCTACAAACATTATGCAACAGATAAAGAAAACGTATAAATGATCACACACTTTGAATCCAACAGCCTTTTCTATTATATGACACAACTCAAAAACCCACCCACTCCACAGTCATAAATCCATTCCTGTTAGAGCCTTTAAAACTAGCCGAAACCTTCCAGAAGAGGGTTAGCTTCGTAAAAATAACGAATGTTGTGAAACGCATCAGCAAGTATGAAATTACGTATTCACTTAGTTAAGTATTTTTAAAATTTGTTTAATCAGTGAATTGATGATTACATCAATTAATCTAATTTTTAACACTTTAATATTCACAATAATCCAGTTTGCTGCTCGACATCATGTAATTTTTAACACTTTAACATCCACAATAATACAGTTTGCTGCTCGACATCATGTAATATAATTTTTAACACTTTAATATCCACAATAATACAGTTTGCTGCTCGACATCATGTAATATAATTTTTAACACTTTAATGTCCACAATAATACAGTTTGCTGCTCGACATCATGTAATATAAGTTTTAAACTTTAATGTCCATAATAATACAGTTGCTACCAATATTATTTTTCTATTCTTGTACAAAGAATTCAAATATTGTAGCAAAGAAACATGAAAACTTGAGGGACAGCTTTCAGATGGAATTAAAAATTTTGAGTTTCTCGTATAGAATTACGAGCTGCATATTAGCCTCGTGATCTTTATTGATATTGTGTGTTCAGTATCGAATTCTTTCATCAAGTGAAGAACTATTCAATAACATCATCATTATCAAAGTTGATGATGTTATTATTGAACTTCGTTGCAGCTGAGACTGAGAAGAAGGTAGCACTTCTCACTACAATCCTAGGCAACGTACTACATGCGAATCGGCTTCAGTGTGAACACATAGCTGATAATGTTCAGCTTGGCATCTCATCGCATCACCCAGCCTAGCTTGGCTTTGGTGTGTACATTGATTAAAGTAGTTAACAGTTTTTGCACTTTAAAAATTTGCAATAAGAAAATATGTATTTTTTTGTATTAGTAAACAATTTGAATGTTATTTTGTGTGGTTTAAAAAGGACCATTATTGCCTTGTAAATACTTTAACCAGAATGAATTTAAATCATAATGCTAATTTCATGAATTGTATCAATGTTTTAATTAATTGTATTTACTATAAGTAATTATTTCATAACTGAGTGAATACTTTAGAACTTATTTACTGGTGTATGTCAAAACAATCATTTCTTTTACAGAACCTAACCCTCTACAAAGTAAGTCCTAAAGTATTCACTAAGTTATGCTATAGTTACTTATAATTTATTCAGTGAATTCAAGATGATTACAACAATTAACTTTAAATTTAACAGTTTTAAGTAACAATGCAAGTAATATTGTAACACAATGTAAGTAAATTTATAAAAAATTACTGGGAACTAACATATCTGGATGCTCTGAGTGATATCTATCAGTATGTATGTTGGCTGCTAAAAAGCATTGTTGAACTAATTGACATTAGTATTAATGGCAGCTTTTGTATTGTATGGTCCAATATTGCAAATGGTTTATACTGAGTTTGTACATTTAATAACCTATTATTTTGTTTTGGCGTGTTTAAAAATTTCACAGTATTTTCTTGTGCTGGGATATATTTCTTTATTGTTGGTTTTAATAATTTCCAGGTTATGGATAATGTTCATATAAGTGTAGCCTGTTTCTATCATGTGGTCGGTAAAGAGAAAACAGTGACATATTTAATAGAGTGTATTTGTCCTTTAAATCTCTAATAAAAGCTGCTACCTAATGATCGTCAAATTTAGAATTTGCTACAATCTAACAGAAGATGTTATATGGGAAACATAAATGTATTAAAACTTGTTTTTGTGTTGTACATCTTGAGACTTTAAAAAAGTTTTCATGATATCAATTGGCTAAAAGCTACTACTTACTGATATTTTCCAGCAAATGTGTTTCACAGTAGATCAGTGTATTGTTCAATGATGTTAAACACAGACAAGACTTGAGTCCAAGTGGAAAACATGTCTGTTGAAAGATACCAGTAAAATGTGTTTTTTTTACTATATGACATCATAAGAACATCATAACCATATGATTATGTTAAAAAACAGAGCCTGTGCATATATGCGTATATACACAGAAAATAAAACAAATCAAACATAACTGTTACGATTTTATATTTCAACAAAATATTATTTGGATGACATAAATTCAATATCTGAGTTTTATTTTAATAAAACAGTAATATTATAAAGTGGACAAAAGTATGTGTTTTAGTGGTTTTAACTCACATATATGTAAATTTAATTCTTAGTGTATTGGAGATCCTCATGCATAAACTATAAGAAGAGAGGTGTTAGTTTAGCTGCACTTATTATGAAATGATTGAAGTCCATCCTAATGAACCACCGAGTATTACTTTATTAATAAATACTTATTATGAATATTAATATAAACAATATATATTTCAAAGGTTTTCTGCACTTGTATGTAATAGTAAGAAACCTTTGAGTAGGGGTAGAAACACTTAAATGAATGTACAAACCTTATTCAACTAGTCTTAGGTTGATTTATTTTTTCTACCAACTCAATTTGCTTTCATTCACCAATATTCAATTTTCTGCATTACTGATAATAATAAAGAATTGACAGAATCTGATTTATTGATTAAAAACTGTGATTTTCTTTGTATTTAAAGTCATCGAGCCAAAGTATGAATTACACTCTAAAATTCCACTCAACTAACTGATGGAAATTCTGAATTCAAATTCTACATTCTAAATATAAAATTTAATAGTGAATTATATTGATTTCTATAACATTGTTTTCTAAAGTAAAAAAAAAATTAAAATTAAAGTGTTTACTAATTATTAAACTGTAAGTTATGACAACTTTCCATACTTGGAGTTTAAAATATTAAAAAAAAGAATGCATTTCCTATTATTGCGGTATTAAATTAGTGTGAAATTTTGTATGTTTGTTTATATTTCTAAAAGTTAAGTTGCAAATATGCACTTAATAACAAATGTTTTAAAATGTTTATACACTTGCCTAAGGTCAGACAGACAGTGTGAAATGGGAGTAGCACATACATGTAAGTGCAATTCTCTCTCCAGGTGTAACACGTTTGTCATATACAGTTCCAACAGAAAGCATAAACTTTCTATACTACTTGTTTTAAAAAGCATTTACTTTTTATTCAGTTGCTGAAATATATTCTGCAAAGTCTCTTTCTCTCTCTCATTTAGCTATGGTTATCCGAATTTAGGAGATGTCTGTACTGAAATGTTGCATTACAAGGAACTTAAATAAAGTCTGTCTACATTTGACAATGAAGTCTTTCTAAGTAGAAGTAATTTTTTCATGATTTTTATAATGCAGAGCATGAGAATTGTTAATCACTTTTACATTAGTTTATGACTATCCGAACTTTAATTTTGTAAACTTACAAGAACTTACACAGACAAGTAGATATGACCATACTTTGGGACAAACCACCACTAACAGGCCTGTACGTCACCGGTGTGTTTAGGGGTAGTTTCGGAAGACAGAGGGGGTTGGTGTGGCCTCGATCCTAGACCATGGGGTGGGTTCGACCACGTTTAGAGGGGTGGGGGGTAGTTTTTCGAAAAAAATAAAATCTAACCCACTAACCTAAGCTAGCCAAATTGCATATAACCTAACCTACCCCTAGGTGTGGGGGTGATCTCAGCTACGTTCAGGACCATCCCCAGGGATATCTCCGGGGGTAGATTCGGGGTTGGGGGTAGTTTTAAAAAAATTTTTGGAAAAATGTGTCTTAACTGATAGGGTGAGTCTAGAGTGTAATATCGCTAAGGTAGGGGGTTGTTTCACCTAGGGGTAGTTTTTTAATAATATATGAAATTGCAAAAAATCGATCGGTTGGATCAAATGACCATACGGAATATGTGTAGAGTCCATTATAGACTGTTGTGGGGGTGGATTCAGCTGAGGGTAGTTTTCAGATCGCAGTTTTCAGATGTGTTTAGGGGTGATTTTGGATGATGGAAGCGGCCGTTGCGGCCTTGATCCTACCCCTGGGGGTGGGTTCGACCACGTTTAGAGGGGTAGGGGGTAGTTTTTAGAAAAAAATATATTCTACCCCACTAACCCAAGCCAGCCAAATTGCATCTAACCTAACCAACCCCCAGGTGAAGGGGTGATCTCAGCTACGTTCAGGACCATCCCCGGGGGTAGATTCGGGGTGGGGGTAGTTTTCGAAAAATTTTTGGAATAATGTGTCTTGACTGATAAGGTGAGTGTATTATCGCTACGGTTGGGGTGGTTTCACCTAGGGGTAGTTTTTAAATAATATATGAAATTGCCAAAAATCGATCGGTTGGATCAAATGACCGTACGAGATATGTGTAGAGTCCATTATGGACAGTTGTGAGGGTGGATTCAGCTGAGGGTAGTTTTCAGATCGCCAAAATTTGGTTGGTCCCTGGAGTAGTTGTCTTAGGTAAAAGTCACCCAGGAGCCAGGCCCTAGGTAAAGCTATCTGTGGAGCATGGCCTCAGGTAAAGCCATCCCGATTCCGGCCCTTAAGTAAAGCCATCCAGGTGTCGGACCTTCGGTAAAGTCACACCAGGAGTCGTGCTCGGGGTAAAGCCCCCCAAGAGCTAGGCCTTAGGTATAGCCAACCCGAAGCCAGCCCCTAAGTAAAGCCACCCGGGTGTCAGACCTCCGGTAAAGTAACCGCGGAGTCGTGCTCGAGGTAAAGCCACCCAGGACTTAGGTATAGTCTATACGGAGCATGGCCTCAGGTAAAACCATCCCGAAGCCCAGGAGCCAGGCCTAAGGTAAAACTACCTTGGAGTCGTGTGTTAGGTAAAAGTAACCCTGGAGTCGTGCTCGAGGTAAACCCACCTAGGAGCCAGGCCTCAGGTAAAGCCAACCCGAAGCCAGCCCCTAGGTAAAATAACCCTAGAATCAGGCCTTAGGTAAAGCCTCCTCGAAGCTAGACTATAGGTAAAGCAGTCAGCCCTTAAGTAAAGCTACCCAAGGGTCGGGCCTTAGGATGGATGCTATATCAATACAGCCTATCGACTAAGACAAATACCTCCATAAATTTTTGGGTAAAGCCAACCTGGAGTCGGGTCCTAGGTAAAAGTCACACCAGGAGTCGTGCTTTGGGTAAAGCCCCCCAGGAGCTAGTCCTTAGGTACAGTTCCCATAGAGTATGGACTTAGTTAAAACCATCCTGAAGCCAGGCCCTAGCTAGAGCCACCCTGGAGAAAGGCCTGAGACAAATTCACACTAGAGCAAGTGGGGGCTGTTTTTAATAATATATCAGATTGCCAAAAATTGATCGTTTGGATCAAATGACCAACGTTCCCACTAAACGCTAAGTTTAACCGACCAACAAATATACAATGAGTTCAACTAGTCAACAAGCTGTGCGGGAATCGACCTATCACATTGCAGGGGCTCGGTAGACCCACGCAACGGTAGCAGTAAGGTGTGTAGGCATATATACTATGTTAAGGCAACATGCATGATAGGCTTATATAGTATGTTAAACAAATATACATGTAAACCTACATAGATTCATATACTATGTTAAGCCAATATATACGATAGCCCACATAATGTGTTAAACAAATAAGCATGTAAGCCCGCATACATACTATGCTAAGCCGACATACATGAATCCCTAAATGCGCCTACTATAAGGCCTACTATATCGGTAAACCACTGGCCAAAGCCTATATGATCTGAGCTATTTACACCTCGTCTATCAGGTAGAACCTCAGGCAGGCAATCGTATAATATGGGGAGTACTATATGGTATAGCTAACAATGCATAACCTATCACGCCCACATAGATGACGGTCAACAAATATTACAATATAATTAAAAAAGTCACGCAACCTATATACAGTGCTAAGCCAACATTCATGTTAACCTATATAGGCATATATACTATGTTAAGCCAGCATCCAATATACTCTAAATAGCCATATATACACTGTTAAACAAATAAGCGTGTAAACCTACATAAATACTATGCTAAGCCAACATGCATGCTATCATACATAGGCGTATATACTATGTTAAGCCTATATACTGTGTTAAACAAACATGTGTGTAAGCCTGCATACATATTATGCTAGGCCGATATACATGATTCCCTACATGGGCATACAAATTATAACACAATATATCCAATGCATAGTTTAGCTAATGGTTATCACACAGTATCCTACGAGTAGCCTGACTACAAGTTTCCCACAAATTACCACATATTACCTGATACATAGCCTGGCTAATCATTAACACATAGTATCCGATGCATAGCCTGACGATGGGTAAACATATAGTATCCAGTGGCCTCGCCAATGATTAACACATTGTATCCGATGAGAAGTTTGAATACAAGTTAACACATAATATCCAGTGGATAGCCTGGCTAATGACCAACATATAGTAGAAGATGGCTAACGGCTAACTAATAGTTATTTTTAACTATGGTTTAACATATAGTATCCGATAAGTAGCTTGACTATGGCCTAACACATAATCCCCGGTGCATAGCCTGGCTAATGTTCATCATGTAGTACCCGCTGCATAGCTAGGCTAATGGTTAAATAATGCTTAGCTTGACTACGGGTTAACACATAATATCCGACGTGTAGCTTGACTAACGGGTTAACACATAGTATCCGAGGCATAGATTGAGTAATGGTTAACACATGGTATCCAAAGCATAACTTGACTAGGGGTTAACAAATAATAACCGATGGATAGCTTGACTAGGGTTTAACACATCGTATCCGATGAGAAGTTTGAATACAAGGTAACACATAATATCCAATGCACAGCCTTGCTAATGACCAACATATAGTATCCGATGCATAGCCGGGCTAATGGTTAACTAATGGTTAGCGTGACTAATGATTAACACATAATATCCGATGCATAGCCTGACTAGGGCTAACACATACTTTCCGATGCATAGCTTGACTAAGGTTTAACACATCGTGTCCGATGAGAAATTTGAACACAAGTTAACACATAATATCCAATGCATAGCTTGACTAGGGTTTAACACATAGTAGCCGATGAGTAGAACGACTACAAGTTAACACATAGTAGCCGATGTGTAGCCCTACTAATCGTTAACACATAATATCCGATGCATAGCTTGACTATGGTTTAACACAAAGTATCCGTTGAGTAGGTTGAATACAAACTAACACATAGTATCAATGCAAATATTGGCTAATGGTTATCACATAGTATCTGATGAATAGGTTGACTACAAGTTTAACATATAGTAGCCAATGCATAGCCCGACTAAGGGTAACACATAGTATCCGATGCATAGCAGGGCTAATGGGTAACACATAGTATCTGATGCATAGCTAGGCGAATGGTTAACACATAGTAGCCAATGCATAGCCTAACTAGGGCTAACACATAGTATTCGATACATAGATTGAATATGGGTTATCACATAGTATCCGATGAGAGGTCTGAATACAAGTTAACACATAATATCCAATGTACGGCTTGGGTAATACATATAGTTAGCCTACATTCTGTGTTATGTATGTAAACCCACATACTATGTTAAGCCGGTTATCCATAGACACAGATCTACGACAATGCATGAGTAACCCACACCCTGACAACAGATACCTAGCCTCACCATAGCCTACATAGGTAGACAACCGATACCTAGCCTGACCATAGGCAACATAGCTACACAATAGATACCTAACCCTGAATCAAATACATACCCTGACAACCGATACACAGCCTGACAACAGAGCTAGATAAAATGACCAACGTTTCAACTAAACAACATTACGCTAAGTTTAACCGACCAACATACACGAAGTTCAAACGAACAACATTTTCACCAAGTTCAAATAGGCTATGGCGGCTATGGCCAGATCAAATTATCAACTATAGGCTACGGTTGGTGAAGGCTAGATCAACGTTTCAGCTAATCAATATTGAAAAACTTAAGCTAATCAACCAACAAACCTACACCTGGTTCAAATAGATTACGGTGGGTGAAGGCACCGGCAAAAGCCTTTATGATCTGACTTTAGACAATATGTAGATAGCTACCAACGCTTACCAAAATATCTATTTAGAAACTGTTATCCGCTGGCCAAGGCCTCTACACATATTGTCTTCTATTCAGGGTATAGTGTATCAATTACAGTATACTAACTAAGGTAAAGCTACCTTGGAGGTAGGCCCTAGGTAAAGCTACCTTGGAGTCAGTCCTTATTTGAAGCAACCTCTTTGGAGCTAGACTTTAGGTAATGCTACCTTTGGGTCAGCCCTTGGGTAAAGCAACCCCGGAGTCAGGCCATAGGTAAAGCCAGCTTGGAGCGGTAAAAACAGCTATCAATGCATACCCAATCTTTATAGCACACAACCCGTACTAATCCATTATGCATTCCTCCTGAAATAAGACAAAATGCGTGTTACCCTACATACTGTGTTAAGTCGATATGCACTTTACCCTACATAGGCCTACATACCGTGTTAAGCCAATATGCATGTACACCTAAACAGGCCTACAGCCTCCTGTATTAAGCCAATATGTATCTTACCCAACATACTGTGTTAAACCAATAAGCGTGTAAACCTACATTCCTCTTGTATTAAGCCACGTTACCCTACATAGGCCTACACCCTGTATTAGGTCAATATGCACGGTACCCTACATTAGCCATATATACGATTGTGTCAAGCCAATATACACGTAAACGTGTATTAAGTATATATGGGTGTTAACCTCCATAGGCCTACATATTGTGCTAGGTCGATATACCTGTAAATCTACACACATCCTGTATTAACCCAATATGCATGATACGGTGCATAGGCCTATAAGTCAATATGCAATGTTGTTATTATTATAAGTTTCATTACAGGTGTAGAAAAGCTCACAGACAGAGTTCGACAAATAAATGCTTGTTTAAAACTTATACATTAATACTGTTACGACCGCGATAGTGCACTCTGGACATATCAGCATAACCGCAGCAAATGACGTCAAACAAAATGTCGGTCAAGATGGCGTCCGGACCATCGGCAGGTCATCTGTATAGGATTAACTGTTGCTTGCCACCTATACTTACTTTAACATTATTCCATCTGCAGGGCAGGGCCATTGGGCAGTTACATACTTGTGCCTATGATCATGTTCTGACGTTAGTCATGAGTTTCTCACTACAACAAATTTTCAATAAAATTCTTCTTTGCCCCTTGATGGAGTATCATCTCTTTCCATCTACAAGTTAAGTCAAGGTCAAGGATATACAGTAAAGACTTAGGCCAGTTACATACCTGTGCCTATGACCATGATCAGACGTTACTCATGTGGTTCTCATTTCAAACAAGATTATCGCATCTGCCCATCTACAGGGCATACTATGATAAAGAGGAAGCTCATCACGGTCTCTAGCATGTCTAAGCTAGCACTTCCAATATACTCTGGCACAGTATAGGGTCATCCTGGCATCTAGCATATTTGGTATCAGTATACTCTATTACCGTCGGTAATAGAGGTAATTATATAATTTAGTCACCGATTTTTGGCTTGTGATGAGCAATTATGTCATAGCAGGGAGGGGTGAAGTAGGTATATATGCCAGTAATTTCATACAGAGAGCATCATCAGTCTTCAGCGCTTTTGCAAATAGGTGTGTTAAGATTAACGATGACCGATAGAAGTATTCAGTCAGAGGTGAGTATGAAATAGTGTGTTTTTTTCTAAATAAATGCTTTCTATTTTTCGTTATTCCCATTTTTCCATTGGTTTTCCAGCAAACAACGACGATTCAGGCCATGATGAAACGGGTATTTGGGACAATTTAGGTAGCAGACGTAGCCCCTCGACATTACGAAGGACACCGTACTATAGCCGCCATTCGATGGAAGCCAAACCAAGTCGGGAGACCTCTGGTACTACATCACAGGTAATTATATACAGTTTAGATTATTATCAGAGGCTCATTTTCATATCTAATAAGGATATGTTACTTACAGGGAACAAACACTCCACCCAAAGGACCTGAGTCTACCAACCATTCAACACTGGTGATTATTGTATTCCTAATGCATTATTACTGTTATCTTAGTATTTTTCATTACTAATAAATTGTATTTCATGGGCTGGACCAATAAATCACGCTATAATTAGGGTCGGAGATCGAGTTTTTCATTCAAGTGTGTTAGAGGAGGAACTGAAGCACATACAAGGAGTCGAGCACGCCCGTATTGACTGTTTACTTTGTTTAGGACGCAGGATACGATATCCTCCTCAATATGCGGTAAGTTTTATTGTACGGTGATAATAGCAGTAAAGGGTTATACAAGATTTTTTTTTCTATTTAATCCTTTCTAGACTGTTGTGGAATATGCACGTGCGGCTGCAGCACTATATATACTAAGACGACTTGTATCGGACCTAGAAGTGGCGTTACGTAAAGACGCGTATGAGGATAATTTCTACGCAGTCGGCGTATGGAGGATTATGATTGGCACGATTATGATTACGAGTGGCTGTCGCTGAAGCGAAGGCAGTAATGGTCGAGCAAGACCCTCCATACACGGTAGTAAGTGTTAGATTTTGTAGCGATACCTATATTTATACTATTCGTGTACAATAATATAAAGTATCCACTTTGTACGTATGTTGAAACAGAGAAGTTTAGGAGAGCAGATTGAAGGAGGCGGCTATCGTATAGCGGACTGCTCTGCCTGCTTGGGAAGACCACCATGCACTGTAATCGTACCGTGCGGTCACGTTTATTGCAACGAGTGTGCTGAAAAGGTGCAGATGTGCCCCATATGTAGGAAACGCGTAGACAGACGCTACCGGCTATATCTGAACCTGGAGTAATTGTTCAAAAATATCATAGTTTAAATATTCGTTAATAAAGTCTTACCTGTATATCCAGAGTTTACTGTTGTTATTACACCTTAAGTAACTATTATGATAAGGCGGGCATTGGTAGCTGCTTTAGAGTACCTATTGTTATGGGTTGACTCCAAGGTAGCTTTACCTAAGGTCTGATTCCAGAGAGGCTTTACCTGATGCCTGGCCTCAAACACGACTTTACCTAAGGCCCTACTCCAGGCTGGCTTTACCCAGGGCCTACCTCTCGGATACTATGAGATAAACCTTAGTCAATCTACTCATCGGATACTGTTTGTTAAACCCTAGTCAGGCCGTGCATTGGATATTTTGTGTTAACCATTAGCTAAGCTACACATCGGCTACTATGCATTTACCCCTACAAACGGCATCGCCCGCCGTGATGTAATCAACAGTCTTAGTTATGACGTATTTATGGATCAGTCCAACTCGCATGGACTCGTCCACTCTCCTCTCAAATGGACTCTTCCACAGCTATGTATAATACATTATATACAGGTGGGAATATAGTATTTTTGCATAGTCTGTGTTTCAAGTGATCAGTGTGTGTGTGTGTCAGTAAGTAGTAAAAATGTCACTATCAGTGTCGGCAAAGTTTTCAACTTTAAATTCTGTAGATTCTATGCCTATACGAGGGCTAAAGATAGGCAAGACATATAGAATTGTAAATGCACGTTTTGTCGAGGTAAAGTATGGTAACGCCGTACTTGTAGACTTACAGGTAGATGATGAAGACAGACGCGCTGTCTTTCTTCCCAAGCGATACGCTACGGCGTTGAGTGTGGAAGATTTGAGCTCTATTTTAGGTAAATTTTTAACTGTTATCAAACATGTCGGTCAAACTGTGAATTTGGCCATAACAGAGTAATATTATTCTTTAGAGAGTTTCAGCATGTCTCTTTTTTAAAATTTGTACAGTGCCTCTATCTTTGTTTAATCTATGCGCTATTGAGGTCTGCGCATGCGTACAGAACAGAAATGATATAGACAGTTTGGACTTACCTGTATCTGTAAAGCAAACGTTGATAAACTTTTTTAAAGACTATGTACTGATGAAGCCGTGTGATACATCTGAATCTTTATTTATAGATTTCAATAATTTAGATTTTTCAGTATTGTTATGGTTGAAGAACCACCGTGGCGCTGTAACTGTGTATGCCTACGAGAATACATTTGTCAAATTTATTAGATTTCACTACACAGGTCTGTGTAGGACTCTGATAACTGGTGCGATATCTGTTTAAGCCCGTTATTTAAATTATTAAGTTTTGAAGACTTTCTACAATCAACCCAGGAGGAGAGCTATTCTTTGATCAACTATTGTGATCCGTTAATCTGCAGGTCATACATTCACGAGAGATGGCGTCACAACAACCTATAAACACTCGCATTGTAAGTAATTACTCTTTTTTTCAAATTATGTTAAGCCTAGATGATACAATAGGTGTTTATTTATAGGAGAGCATATTTTCAGACTTCATTTTTCGAATTATGTAATGCCTAGATCACACACTATACTGAATGAGCGGTAGTTTATTTTCAATAACGTTTAATATATATATTTTGGACCCGAGATATTATATGTTAATGTCAGGTCTTTTTCAATTTATGTAAAGCCTAGATCACACAGTATATTGAATGAGTGGTAGTCTATTTTCAATAGCGTTTAATATAAATATTTTATTAATTGTACCATATTTTGGACACGTTATTTCTTTGTTCAAATTATCTGAAGCCTAGATCACGGAGTATATCGAGTGTTGGTTTATTTTCAATAGATTCTTTTTTCATTTTTATAGGCGTACACTGCGCTTTCAGATTCTTCACTAACCTATTCGTCTTCCTATTCGCCTCTACTACTACCTAGGGGCTCGTCTCCAAGAGATTTACCTACCCGTCCGCCAGGCGTTGATGCGGACAGCGAAGAGGACGAGGATCATAGACCCGGCCATAGTTGGGATGATTCGTTTTCGTTTCGCCTACACGATTTCCTAATGGATTCTCATCCACCAAGGGACCCGCCTTCACCCCACGCGTGCATACAGACGCTGGATTACACTTTAATGGAGCTCCAGCTGGTGATTAGGGATTTGCGGACGGTTACTTCAAAACCCTACTACAGGACGAGTCGGACCTTTGCGTATAACGTTTGGGGCATGACGAGGAGATTCCTAGAGGATATTGTGATGGCGGGAGACTACGCGGTCCAGCGTACCAATAATGTAGGTAGATTTTCATATTATTTCAATTGACTATTCTTTCAGGCTATCCGGACCGATTTACTATTCATATTGTTTCTTACAGGATTTGTATATGCAAATACAGTTGTTACTAATTGACTTTTTTTGCCTACAGAATAAGCCGCGACCGGCGGAGATTAGCTTATGCAATATGCTTATATGTTGTGAGAACCCTCGCGACGCAGTTGCCACGCCGTGCGGATATGTCCTTTGCCTAACCTGTCTCTCAAGATGTACTCGCTGCCCAAATTGCAGATCTCGGATCATCGACACATTTAAATTATATATGTAATATTGAGTACAATTTATATCTATGCGCTGTAAAATTATTATATGTTAGTTTAATAACTCATCATGCTGAATACCCTTATTGTATATATTATTTCATATACCGGCCCTTTTCTATAACGGATCCTTATATCATGCGCTTTATCCAATATTATATGTTTATACCACTCTTATATTGTTAAACATCTTTGTTGAATAGATAGTTAGGTTCGTTTTATAGCATATATTTATTCATGGTATGTGATAGGCCTCGTTATTAGTGTTTCTCCATAGACCTTTATATCTAAACCTATTTACAATTATAGAATATATCCATAAAAGCTATCTGTTTAGTTAAACTATAGCAGCCTACATTTATGTATACCTAATACGATTATATCTAAACGCAATCCTGGCTGTAGGGTGTATACATAGCTGATTTTTTATTATATATGTATGCCTTGGTGTGCCGACAGTACATAATAAATCGATACAGTAATCAAAACAAAACCACTCGCCTTGATTCACGACACAGCTGTGTGGGTTTTATGCCTGCTATAGTGGTCACTGGTTGTCATTGCGGTTTTAAGATAATGCGTTATCGCTGCAGGTTTGCACATGTCTGGCACACGGTCACCGGTTATGTAGCCCGCGTGTATTCCCTCACACGATAAGGCTTTGTTGCATTGTTTATTAATTTAGTAGCATAGACAAATATTGAGTTTGGCAATCATATACCCCTTGCCCCGCATCACCCAATGCATTTTAGGTAGAGCAATCTAGTTATAGGTGCGCGAGTCGCTCGGGCCTAGATCAGAGATAGGTCATCAGATATATTAAATTAGAGCCCGACTCTAGTGTGAATTTGCCTCAGACCTTTCTCCAGGGTGGCTCTAGCTAGGGCCTGGCTTCAGGATGGTTTTAACTAAGTCCATACTCTATGGGGGCTGTACCTAAGGACTAGCCCCTGGGGGGCTTTACCCAAAGCACGACTCTTGGTGTGACTTTTACCTAGGACCCGACTCCAGGTTGGCTTTACCCAAAAATTTATTGAGGTATTTGTCTTGGTCGAGAGGCTGTAATTGATATAGCATCCATCCTAAGGCCCGACTCTTGGGTAGCTCTACTTAAGGGCTGACTGCTTTACCTATAGTCTAGCTCCGAGGAGGCTTTACCTAAGGCCTGATTCTAGGGTTATTTTACCTAGGGGCTGGCTTCGGGTTGGCTTTACCTGAGGCCTGGCTCCTAGGTGGGTTTACCTCGAGCACGACTCAAGGGTTACTTTTACCTAACACCCGACTCCAAGGTTGTTTTACCTTAGGCCTGGCTTCTGGGTGTCTCTAGGTAAGGCCAGGCTTCGGGATGGTTTTACCTAAGGCCATGCTCCGTATAGACTATACCTAAGTCCTGGGTCGCTTTACCTCGAGCACGACTCCGCGGTTACTTTACCGGAGGTCTGACACCCGGGTGGCTTTACTTAGGGGCTGGCTTCGGGTTGGCTATACCTAAGGCCTAGCTCTTGGGGGGCTTTACCCCGAGCACGACTCCTGGTGTGACTTTACCGAAGGTCCGACACCTGGATGGCTTTACTTAAGGGCCGGCCTCGGGATGGCTTTACCTGAGGCCATGCTCCACAGATAGCTTTACCTAGGGCCTGGCTCCTGGGTGACTTTTACCTAAGACAACTACTCCAGGGACCAACCAAATTTTGGCGATCTGAAAACTACCCTCAGCTGAATCCACCCCCACAACTGTCCATAATGGACTCTACACATATCTCGTACGGTCATTTGATCCAACCGATCGATTTTTGGCAATTTCATATATTATTTAAAAACTACCCCTAGGTGAAACCACCCCAACCGTAGCGATAATACACTCTATACTCACCTTCTCAGTCAAGACACATTATTCCAAAAATTTTTCGAAAACTACCCCCAACCCGAATCTACCCCCGGGGATGGTCCTGAACGTAGCTGAGATCACCCCTTCACCTGGGGGTTGGTTAGGTTAGATGCAATTTGGCTGGCTTGGGTTAGTGGGGTATAATATATTTTTTTCCAAAAACTACCCCCTACCCCTCTAAACGTGGTCGAACCCACCCCCAGGGGTAGGATCAAGGCCGCAACGGCCGCTTCCATCATCCAAAATCACCCCTAAAGACACCGGTGACGTACAGGCCTGTTAGGGGTGGTTTGTCCCAAAGTATGATCATATCTACTCAGACAGAACGTTTTCAATCGCTCCTTGGCCATCTTCATCAATGTTTAAATTTTCCTCTGAAAATTTTTGTTAGATTAAGCGGTGCCGGTTTTAAAGGCAGGTTTTCGATAGTATCAAAGACTATGTGTGATTTTTATTGGGTTTGTTTGTATAACATTTTTGTATTTTGTGTGTTTGTAAATTTCATATTGTTCTAGTGTGTTGAGATATGGTCCTTTTTTATTGATGTGTAAGATTTCTAGGTTATGGTAAATGTCTGTGTATTTGTGTCCGGTTTCTTTTAGGTGATTGGAGAATGCTGTGTTGGAGTTCTGTTTTACGTGATTTTGTGTGTTCCCTGACTCTTTGTTTGAAGCTGTGACCTGTTTGCCCACTGTAGAATTTGTTGCAGTTTGTACAGTTTAATTTGTATATGCCTTGTGCTTGTAATTTATCTTTGTTGTTGGTGTCGTGTTGTATTTTGTATTGTAATTTTTTCTAAGACACAAATACATAGACATTTACCATAAATAGGAATCTTACACATCAACAATAAAGGACCAAATCTCAACTCACTAGAACAATATGAAATTAGAAACGCACAAAAACACAAAATAGAAACATATTAAATGAACAAACCCCATACAAATGACACATACTCTTTGATACTCTAAAAAAAAACCCTTTAAAACCTTCACTGCTTAATCTAACAACAAGCAGAATATATAGACACTGATGAAGATAGCCACGAAGCGATCGAAAACATTCTGTCTCAGTAAGTTTTGACAAAATTAAAGTTCGGATAGTCATAAACTAATGTAAAAGTGATTAATTAAGTTTCACCGTAATGAATGGACTACCAAATTCATGAGAATTGTATATACATATATTCAACAAATGATGGAATTATTTTTTATACCAACTCACTTGTTGTCTCTGTGCTACAGGTTACACAGACAGTATTTATACATGTCTACACCTCTTTTTACTCAGTTATAGTCATCAATAAGGGTTGGAATAAGACCTTTGTTCCCTCATTGTACTCTAAGTGTACCTGGCTCATACTGGAACTAAGGCACATTCCCTTTCTTCTGTCCAAGGACTTCATGGCACATGTTTTATTCTTCATTTTATTAATGTCTCTTAGCAGGCTTTTTTGGCTACTGACAACAGTGCCTAATAGGTCAGTTTTATTTTTCTTTAGTTCTATAACAAAATCCAGACTACACTAAAAATTAACAATGTACACACACTATCTTTTGTTTTTCAAACCATTTAGGAGGGTTAAATTTTATTAGAAGTATTACATAAATTTGTATTCTCCTTAATCTCATTCTCAAAACCCCAGTATTTGTATCTTCCAAATATAACCAGGCCTCTAAGAGAAGGCAGCTTTTTATGATGGGACAGGTTCTCCTGATTTTAATATAAACTGTAGAAAACTTAAAGAAATTTTCACAACAAAACACTTTCAACACCTTTTCTGTAGTGTATACAGCTTAGAAATGGGAATAAATTTAATTAATAAATTGATTGATTTTTCGTAACTATAAACTGGCGTCTCAATGGCTGCAAAATTAAAGAAACGAGAGGATGGCTTCAATCTTTTAACAATAGACTAGTCAATTTTTGCTATAGTTTATAGTAAGAATCAATGTCAAGTTTTCACAACAACCCGTGACAAATGTAGCCATAAAAATCATTTATTTCGATTTTGGAGGCAGGTTGATATACCCAAACCCTTCACTGAAGCTTAGAACCATGAAATTGTTCATTTTTTTCAATTGTCACTTCAATATGTTTGTCAGTCATAAATGCCTTGAAAAGCTCATAAGGCTCTTGTCACTATAAATTGTTAGTTTCACACTTGGCATTCCACTAAAATGAAAAGATTTTAATATTTTTGTTGCTGATTATCTTTGGGGTTTACTCAAGCAATTTTTAGGCATATTCGTGTATCCAAAAATAATAAATTTGGCTAATATCAAAATTATCAATACCTTCACTGAAATTGTTGACATAATCTTCAAAGGCTTCATCTTTACATATCGTGACTATCATCTGCACCAGAGTCCTTATTATTAATCACTCCCCAATCTATAAAAACTGTTAATCCATTTGTAATATGTTATTATAATGCAATACAAAAATGACTAACAACAATATAACAGTGTAAATACATTACAAACTTGCACTACAGTACAATATTTATTTACTTGAATACAATTGATAAGTACAGCATACACAAAGAAAATGACAACACTGAAACAGGTAATTGCCGATTGCTTCACTGAATGGGTGACATAAGGTAGACAAAATTTTTAAAAACATTATCAATAAGTGCTTCTGTCTTGTGAAGAAAGTTATAACTATAATCAAAAGTAAATAAAACAAGTATACAAACCATATGAATGTTATGCTATATTAAAAAACTAAATAAAACCTGATAAAATCACACTATTACCTTGGGAAACTTGCTACTAATGTAATATTACGGTATGGAATTAATTAATACAATTCTTAGAAAACAAAATTACATTACACCTGTTTGTATTATCTTGGCAAAAAAACTACTACTTACTGATTTATTCAACAGATGCGTTTCTCGCTAGGTCAGTGAATTTTTCAATGCTGTGAATTACTGACAAGCTCAGGTCGTGACTTGACCAACAGTCTTGTCAGTCTTATTTTGTCAATAATTCACAGCATTGAAAAATGCACTGACCTAGCACGAAACGTGTCTGCTGAATAAATCAGTAAGTAGTGTTTTTTCTACCAAAATAATACAAACAAGTGTAATTTCTATAAAACCCTCAAGATGTACAACACAAAAACTACAAAATTACAGTCAGTTCTCAATCTTCTTTCTACTAAATATATTTTTAAAACACTCATACATAAAGATTTACTTTAATTAAATAATACCTAACTAAGGGAATACTTGATAGCTTATTTGCTGATTTGTTTCAAAATAATCTTTCCTTTTACATAGCAAAGACTCTACTCGTAAACACTTGAATAGATACTTTGCTTCGTAAAAAGAACGATTGTTTTGTAATCCGTCAGCAAGTACGCTCTTAAGTAGTCACTTAATTAAGTAATATTTAATTATATTTTAATCAGTGAATTCAAGATGATTACAACAAGCAACTTTTATATAATTTTAATTATAAATTCAACTATTTATTTCATTATAGAAGTGAAATCTTTACTTTAAGAAAACAACATTTTTCAAAACTTACAGATTGCTTGATTTAATTATTAGCTTATTAGCTAAATAATGTGTCTTCAGTTGTTTAGAATATGTATATTGGATGGAGCTACTCAACAAAATAATTAAAGAAAATTGATTCACTTGATTCTCTTACTAAACTATTTTACTAAAATTTGATTGTTCATATAACATTTAGCTGCTAAATCATTCTTCGGTTAACTAAATTACTAGCATAATAAATTTCTAATATTTTGGTCTCAAGAGTTAGCGAGATATTTTCCACTTTAGGGAACCAAAGAAAATTACAATGGGTTTGAGGTACAATCAGGACTTGGATATAAAAGGATTTGAGTCAGGATATAAAAAATACACAAACATTTCCTACTAGTTTTAAATTTTTTCTATTTATTGCATTTTTATAAATAGAGCCTGCACTTCACCTGATTGCCCGTAGATATAAACAAAACTGGTAATGATATGTTTCTACTTTCAAAGTTGCATGTTTTTCAAGGTCTCTTTAAGTTGAACAACGTAGTGCTCAAGTTTAAGTTTTTTCTGCAAGCGTAAAATTTCCCTTCTAAAATCCTTCAACACCTGAAACAAAAATAAAAAACAGAGAAAATTGTTAATTTACATAAAACATAAATTTCTAATAAATTCTAAGTGTAAATTAATGTAAATACATACCAAATAACACAAAAATATACAAGTAACATGTTGCTTGGTTAAACTTAAATATTATAATACAAAAATTTACTACTAGACTACTAATGTAATTAATGCCAATTGCAAAATAAAGACAAACATTACAAAATTTCACTAGTTTAAGGTAATTTAAAAAATTTTAACAATAGTAAATTTGTAATCTTCAGAGACTTCTGAGATATCTCGACTGTTGTTTTTAAATCTCAGGATTATACACCTCTTTTACTTTATATAAATGTTCATTTTAAATTATTTTAAAACACAAATGATTTTAATGAAGCTCAGTCATATAAAATTCATATTTAATAATGCTTTTACTGCACAAGCAAAATTTTCAAACATCTGAATTTTGTTTAACATTTATAATAATTATTACATTCAACAAGAGAAACTTTATTGATACAGTATTTACAGTTTTAGCTCATTTTCCTGGTGTACAAAATTATGCTAACTAGACTAGATACATTACAATTAGGTTCATATATGTGAGAAACTTTCTTGTTTCTTGAGGACTGTTGTCTACGGCCTTCAAAAAAACGTTTATTGAAACATTGTAATATCATGGCTTGCATGAATTTAGTAAGTAAAGAAAGTTTATTGAAACAAAACATTATTGACTGCAAAGATGGCAATTACCTAGAGGAATTAATAATACCACCAACATCAAGCATAAAATACACAAAAAAACTAATAAGGACAACAAACAAAACAAAAATCATTAAAAATAACACCCCAAAAGTAAAAACTGCTATAACATAACACACTAATCACTAACAAAAATATAACACAACTAGTAACAGAACACACATTTCATATTATATACACCATTTCTTTCGTGCATATTATTTTGATTATTGTTTATTATATTTTAAATGTTATTATCAGTTTCATAAGTAATTTTGTAAATTTGTTTCTTTAAATAATCTTGTAATTTTGTTTATTTCATGACCAGTGAATGTAAAAGTTGTCCAAATTTTTCCTTTTATATTATTTACAAACTTATTGTTGATTTTCTGTTTTCTAAATAACTTATTATTTAATTTAACTATAGTTTTTATTTTATATCCATTTTCTAATCCAATTTGATATATTATATTTTTCTTCTTGACAATGGGCTCTCTAATGTCAAGCATATTATTGGAAATACTTTTACAAAATATAGACAATGAAATTGATAAAATTATAAAAACATACGATCAAAATGGACACTGGTTTCGTTATGTAGATGATGGATTATACATATCAAATAATAATGGTTTAAATATTGACTAACTATTAAATTGTATTTGTATTAATATTATACATAAAACTATAACCAAAAAATGGTAGCGCTGTATAATTTATTATATAGAATGTACAAAATAAGAATGAATGTAAATGATCAAATGAAAGAGAAAACCAGGTTTAAAATTTTTAAACTGATAGATGGCAGCACATCAAAGTAAACCTAAATCTTAAATGAGATGCTTTTGTTTGTCAATATATTATATTTGTACTAAACCTAAGAATATATTTTTATAATTCACAGTCTTATTTTACACTAGAAAAGATTTATTTTTTTAAATTATTTTGAAATACGTCATTTGTCAAATATTTATTTTAATACTTTTTATTATTTTAATCGGGTCTGAGCCCCCAATACCCGTCCAGCCCTCGTGGCAGCCAACCTCTAGCGAGCTGCCTCAGTCTCACATATGCATGCTGTTAGTATCAATATAAACAAAACTGGTAATGATATGTTTCTACTTTCAAAGTTGCATGTTTTCCAAGGTCTCTTTAAGTTGAACAACGTAGTGCTCAAGTTTAAGTTTATTCTGCAAGCGTAAAATTTCCCTTCTAAAATCCTTCAACACCTGAAACAAAAATAAAAAACAGAGAAAATTGTTAATTTACATAAAACATAAATTTCTAATAAATTCTAAGTGTAAATTAATGTAAATACATACCAAATAACACAAAAATATACAAGTAACATGTTGCTTGGTTAAACTTAAATATTATAATACAAAAATTTACTACTAGACTACTAATGTAATTAATGCCAATTGCAAAATAAAGACAAACATTACAAAATTTCACTAGTTTAAGGTAATTTAAAAAATTTTAACAATAGTAAATTTGTAATCTTCAGAGACTTCTGAGATATCTCGACTGTTGTTTTTAAATCTCAGGATTATACACCTCTTTTACTTTATATAAATGTTCATTTTAAATTATTTTAAAACACAAATGATTTTAATGAAGCTCAGTCATATAAAATTCATTTCATAAATTTTTATTTTAAGCACAGTTGTGTTTGTTCCAATATTTTCTTAGCAATTGTAGATCATTTCCAGTCAGCTGTACAACTTAAAAAAAAGTAACTACCTTAAAAGGCAGTGTCAGTTATCCGTCACATCCATATTTATAAACATATTCCATGACTTTCACAAACTTAATTTATAATACTGTATATTTTAGTAGTATTTTTGTGTTCTCTATTGTCAATGTGATTTACAACTGTAATAGGAATATAAAACCTTTACATATTGCCACATTTTTGTTTCTGTTAATTTTTGTTACATTTTTAAAAACATATTATAAATTTTATTAGTAGACTAGATCTTAAACAGTAAAAAACTTATTGTAAATTATATTAGTAGACTAGATTTAAAACGGTATACATTTTATGAAATATCATTTCATTTCTATTATATTGATACATAGTTTATTGGGATTAAACAATGATTACAAATCTATGCATATTTATAAATACTCAATATACCAATATTTAATTAATTTAGCAAATATTTTGTTTTAAATCTTCAGATTTACGTATCATAAATGCTTAACAAATATTAACAATAGGCAGTTATGATCGTATCATTAGTTTTGAATCTATTATATTGTATGAGTTTTTTAAAAGATTACCGACTTGGCATGCTTGAAATCTTTAATTATGACACTTAGATTCTGAAATTCGATATCTCTGAATCAAAACCTAAGAAGTTGATTGAAGTTATACACACACACATATATATATATATATATATATATATATATATATATATATATATATATATATATATTTATATATATAATAAAACACATTTCTAACTGAAATTTTAATCTTCATATGTCATGTATTGATGTTGTTAACGTGTTTCTTATAAATACCACAAACATTTCCAAAATTTCAATAACAACTTTCAAACCTGACAAATGTAAATGAGAATACAATCTAGATACTAAAAATAAATTATTAGCTATAGCAGCTACATAATGGAGCAATCCTACCGTAATAGGCTTGTTCAGGGTCCTGCACTTCTATTTTAAAAATTATTGAAAACGAATATCTAGCATAAAAATGTTATATACATATATATATATATATATATATATATATATATATATATTTGATATAATATTTTATGTATATTTATGTGTCATTGTCACCATGATAAAATTTAGGAAAACAGATATATATTAACATTACATTCCTGCCAATAAATACAGGATTTTATCCTGTATAGAATTATGTTTGAAATTTTCCAAATGGTCTTCAAATTTCTCACCTTATTAGTTTTAAATGACTGTTTTTAGTATCAAGTAGTAAATGAACCAAATAAGCAAAATTTTATAAGGAAGAAAATATGTCATAAAAAATCACCCAACATAAATAGGTTTCTAGATGTGACAACGCAAAAAAAGTTTCTTTCCACTCAACAATTCAAGTGAGTCACCATCAGTTCTTACTAGACTACAATACTGATGATGACAAATTGTCAACATCTACATCTGCATTGTTATAGCATATGTGAATGATGTGTTGAAATCAATACCGGTAGTATATATCTTAAGTTTTAGTAAGTATAAAATAAATTATTTCTGTCTGATGTCACATAGACATTTGTTTATAATGTTAATATTAAATGACCCAAATTGAACTTTCAGATATTTTATTGCGATTAATTCAACAGAATCTATATTGGTGATAAATACACTTTTCCCTTGAAAGTTTACTTTTGAAAATGAATATTCCTATTTTAAAAAAACTGGAAGCTTTATCAGTGCCCCACCCCTTATGAAGTTATATTCATAAATTGCTAACCCTTTTCAATTTCTTCTATCAGTTCACACTCTCTCTATATCTTGTACTTTAAATATTAATTCATTATTTTTATTTTAGGAAAGCTGATGTCTTTAGGCTGGAGTGGAACTGAATGACTAAATGTTTTTACTCTGGCTCTGAGCCAACTTATCGACAGCTGGATATATTTTTCTGAGTGAGGTTTATGAAGAGTACTATTTTAACCATAACCTTTTGTGGATTGCATTAGATGCGAATTTGATTGAAATACTGATTCCTCACTTGGATAAGAAATTTTACCAATTAATGTCGTGATTCTGTCATATGTATATACATATTTATATTAATTGTAATTATGTATTGTAAGTAACTAAAATAAAACTTTTCTGTTGAGACCTGAGTATGATTTCTGTTTAAATTCCTTTTTTATTACTTGTTTTCAAAATTTTTTTTGTTATTTGGGAAATGGTCCATTGATAATTACTCATGTATCATCTACTAGACCTAATTTAACAATTTAGGAACATTTCAAAATACAGGCACCGACAGAAAAGGTTGATGGTTTTGAAATGAATAAAACAAATCAGAAATAAGATATAGAAAAACAATTATTAAACGACTTGAAACGTCATTTCTTGCCATTTTTATTTAAAGGACCTAAATTATAGAATTCACTTATTTTGAATTAAAAATTAGGTCAGTCTTGTAATGACCCTTATTCTGCAGGCATACATATACCTGGAAATTATTCACTGCTTTCACAATCATGTCGCTCAGTATGGCTGCTATTTCTTTGTGAACTGCTAGCTTCAGATCTTCAGTTGTTTGTGGCCTTATGACATACACTTTCGATTTCAAATAACCATAAAGCAAAAGTCACATGCCGAAAGATCTGGGGAGCAAGCAGGCCATGAAAGGCCACCATTTCTTGAAATCACATGTTCTGGAAACATTTCTCGTAACACATTCATTGACACTCTTGCAGTGTGAGCAGATGGTCCCCATCTTGTTGAAACCAAACATCTGCACTATAAACTTCATGATGTTGTAACTCTGGTGCAAGGAATTTATTTAGCATTTCAACGTAACGATTTTGAATAAACGAAACCACTCGACCGTTCTCTCATAAAAATATGGACTAATTTAGCAACTACACACCAAACTCACACGTTCACAATAAAGTGGTTTTTTGTGTAGGCTACTAGGATTTTCTACTGCCCATTACCGGAAACTTTGATTATCAACACAGCCAGATAGATGAAAGTGGGCCTCATCTGACATTAAGATTATTGAATCATTAATTTATATGTTCAAAATTGATTTTGCACACTCTCTTCAGTTTTTGAAATCATTTTGGCTTGATTCTTGAACAGTTTAAAGATGAAATCATATTTCAAATACTGAATAAGCGTTACTAAAATAAGTCCCTACGACAAAAGAATGATGCTGTGCTTTCCACTACTACATTGCAACCGTAATGGCATCAAGGGAGGGAATGAAAGTCATTGAACTTTTTCTCCCTACTCTCATTGATATGATGTACAGTCAGATCAAAAACCATTCAATATTTCTGCTGGTCCCTTTATAATTATGTAGCTGTAATGGCAGTCAAAGGTTATCATTTAGCATTGTTATGAGAGTTCTGCTTAATAAAGATAAAAAGCTTTCTGTGATCCTAAGATTTCACATTCTATAATGAACCTACAAGTTGTCTGTATTAACGTGTTCACAATAACACAGTTTTCAATACGCCCTTTGCAAATAATGTAACCAACTGAGAAATGGAGGAAAAAGTTGTCATTTGTGAACAGCACTAAGATAGCTCACATAATAAATTCTGTCTGAAAAAATACACATTTCGAAGCTTTATTTGAATTTAATTTGTGGTGGATACAATTAGCTGGTTTTTGCTTATATTGGGTGATGATTGTTCCTCTAATGTCTATAATAATCCTGAGTTATTCCTAAAAATGTCAGATAAGTAACAAATATATTTTAATTAAACTAACATTCCATTTCCCTGGTTGTCATAAACATGGGATCACTAAAATCCATAAGAAGTAATAAATCTAGCCATGGGTTGCCATTCACAATTTTAGATATGACATAATAACTAGTATGTGAAATTGTTTAGTATTTTGTACAGTTTTTTGCAACGGGTAATTAAATTACTGTGAACAAGAAATTTACATTTCTAAGTAAGGGAAACTTTTCAACACTACAGTACTTTTTGTATGGGGTATCACAAATACTTGATCAAATGTGTTGATGGACATTGGAACAAAATGTTGAAAATATTATCAAACATTAAATTTTTCAAAAAAATATATGAGATTGATTTTACATGGTTTTATGATATTTCTCTACTTTTTTTAAATGTTTTAACTACTAGTATACTACAGTTGAATTAAGTGCAATATTTTACAGTTTATTTTTTTTTTTTTTGCTGTACTCAGGTTTTCTGTATTGTATTCAGGCTTTCTAATTGTTTAAAGTCAGCCTTAAGTGAGATGAATATCAAGCTAGGAAAATAAATAATTAAAGATGGTAGGCCTACTGTTGCATAATGTTTAAATAATCATTATTAATTTTGTTAAATCTTTGTTATTACATTTATTTACAACAAATATCCAAACAATGTTTAACAAATATACATCATACCAACCAGATAACTAACAATAGAAAATTGAGCCTTATTTGAAATGTCTACTAAAACAGCCACAAAATGTGCATCCTACAACTCATTGATAATAAAAGAGAAGAAGCCACTGCTTCATTGAAATAATTTTAATTGAGGTTAACAACCCCTTGAAAAGCAGTATCAGTTTCTAGGTGTTCTGCTAAAAGACGGTCATAATCAGCTGTGTATATATAAAGTTCAATATAATTTCCACGAATAATAGATTTGTCAGCTGCCTCAAGATCCCAAATACCTAATTCCTACTTATCCAAAAACATATACCATTGATCAGTTATTTAAGAAGGTCTGTTACATTTTAACTTTTAATTGTGAAGTGTTTGGTAGAATTATAATTTATTGGAAGAGATATAGCAGCATTTAAAATGTGAATTTAAATTACGAGCTTACTAAAGAGATAAAGAGCCAAATTTTTGACAAAACCACTTGTGAAGTACACAAATTTAAAGAACAGTAGAGTTTATTAAATAATTAGATCTGAAAAAGAAGAAAAAAAATAAGATGGAGTGAAGAAGGCAAATTGAAACGAATTGGAATTTATAATTAAAATTGTTTGGAGTTTCAGAAATGGAATGGTAGAATTAAAAGTAAATAATATTAAAAACTACAAAGGAAAACAGAAAGAATTTTTAATTTGTTGAGAAATGGTGAATTTCAAATGAATAAATACAATAAGAAATGAGGAAGTAAAGATTAGAAGCATTTGAAATGTGAGCTTGAAGAGTGAAGATTTTTATATACAGCAAGCGACTAATAGTTCGATACTCAATACTTCTGCAGTCTTTATACTTTAATACTGACTGTGGCAATATAACAGTATAGCTATCATAGCAATCACTACTCTTGACATCTGTAAAGGTCATTTACTGGCTTTCACTAATACTCTGCTTTTACCACATCTTCCCCATCACACTATTTCCCACTTTATGCACAGAATGACTTGTAATTTTGTTTGTGATGCTGCATTTAGTTAAACATGCTATCGTTCTCTGAAACTGTAGTTCTGATATAAAAGCTGTTCATTATATTTTACTAAGGGAATAATACAGTTCCTCGTATTGTACAGTGTGATAGAGATAATTCCAAGTTGTGGAAGAATATCCATTAGTGTTACTAAAGAGTGTAACAATCTTAAATTCACTGATTAAACTATGAGTAATTATTGCTTTCTAAGTGAATACTTTAGAACTTTCTTGCTGACACATTTTGAAACAATCATTTTATTTACGAAGCTGACACTCTAATCACAAAGAAGAAGAATGCCAGCTTTGTTATTGAAAAGATTGTTTCCAAACACGTCAGCAAATACTTTCTCAAGTATTCACCTTGTTACCCAATAATTACTTATAGTTGTAATTCTAATCACACTTGGGAATGAAGTTTTATTTTTGGTATACACTATAAATGATAAATGATAAATGAATTTAAAATTTGGCAAACAAACGCTGTTTCTTGCTTCTAGTTTGCAAATGTATGGTTGATGTTAAATTTCTAGTATTCCTGAGGATGTTCGTACTGTTTGCCAACGAAAAGCTTTGAATTGTAAATTCAATAAATTATTCTTGTATTTGTAAATTGTTTTATTTATTTATTAATACACAAGAATACACACACACACACACACACACACACACACACACACACACACACACACACACACACACACACACACACACATATATATATATAAATATATATATATATATATATATATATATATATATATATATATATATATATTTTAAAAACAAACATAGGTTATTCAAATACAAGAATATTTATTATTTTATATCCAAAGCTTTTCGTTGGATAACAGTACCAACATCATCAGGAATGAAAATTACAATAATGCAATAATAATTACCAACATATTCCTGATGATGTTGGTACTGTTAGCCAACGAAAAGCTTTGGATATAAAATAATAAATATTCTTGTATTTGAATAACCTATGTTGTTTTAAATTATTAAACAAGAAAACGTATTTTATATATATATATATATATATATATATATATATATATATATACGATAGAAAATATTAAACGCTGATATATTTGTATTTATATTTTGTATCCATGTAAATTATCAATACTGACACCAGGGCTGTTACCAGTAGTGCTAAAAGCTGTTGGAGTGTTATTTAATAATGCTTTTACTGCACAAGCAAAATTTTCAAACATCTGAATTTTGTTTAACATTTATAATAATTATTACATTCAACAAGAGAAACTTTATTGATACAGTATTTACAGTTTTAGCTCATTTTCCTGGTGTACAAAATTATGCTAACTAGACTAGATACATTACAATTAGGTTCATATATGCGAGAAACTTTCTTGTTTCTTGAGGACTGTTGTCTACGGCCTTCAAAAAAACGTTTATTGAAACATTGTAATATCATGGCTTGCATGAATTTAGTAAGTAAAGAAAGTTTATTGAAACAAAACATTAATGACTGCAAAGATGGCAATTACCTAGAGGAATTAATAATACCACCAACATCAAGCATAAAATACACAAAAAAACTAATAAGGACAACAAACAAAACAAAAATCATTAAAAATAACACCCCAAAAGTAAAAACTGCTATAACATAACACACTAATCACTAACAAAAATATAACACAACTAGTAACAGAACACACATTTCATATTATATACACCATTTCTTTCGTGCATATTATTTTGATTATTGTTTATTATATTTTAAATGTTATTATCAGTTTCATAAGTAATTTTGTAAATTTGTTTCTTTAAATAATCTTGTAATTTTGTTTATTTCGTGACCAGTGAATGTAAAAGTTGTCCAAATTTTTCCTTTTATATTATTTACAAACTTATTGTTGATTTTCTGTTTTCTAAATAACTTATTATTTAATTTAACTATAGTTTTTATTTTATATCCATTTTCTAATCCAATTTGATATATTATATTTTTCTTCTTGACAATGGGCTCTCTAATGTCAAGCATATTATTGGAAATACTTTTACAAAATATAGACAATGAAATTGATAAAATTATAAAAACATACGATCAAAATGGACACTGGTTTCGTTATGTAGATGATGGATTATACATATCAAATAATAATGGTTTAAATATTGACTAACTATTAAATTGTATTTGTATTAATATTATACATAAAACTATAACCAAAAAATGGTAGCGCTGTATAATTTATTATATAGAATGTACAAAATAAGAATGAATGTAAATGATCAAATGAAAGAGAAAACCAGGTTTAAAATTTTTAAACTGATAGATGGCAGCACATCAAAGTAAACCTAAATCTTAAATGAGATGCTTTTGTTTGTCAATATATTATATTTGTACTAAACCTAAGAATATATTTTTATAATTCACAGTCTTATTTTACACTAGAAAAGATTTATTTTTTTAAATTATTTTGAAATACGTCATTTGTCAAATATTTATTTTAATACTTTTTATTATTTTAATCGGGTCTGAGCCCCCAATACCCGTCCAGCCCTCGTGGCAGCCAACCTCTAGCGAGCTGCCTCAGTCTCACATATGCATGCTGTTAGTATCAATACCGCGAGTGAAGGAAATGGGATTGGTTGCCCATGTACCAAGCTCATAAGCTCTTTCCATGGAGAATCAGGAGATAGTGAAATGAAACAGTATGGTAAGTATCGCGCTAAGAGCGGGATGAAAAAACCTGGCAAGAAATAAAACCTGCCAGGAAAAATCCCGAGACAGATCATGCAGGAGCCCTGGGGGCTTGGATACCTTGCTAAAGAATAAGGAGAGGTATTACCTTGCAAATACCTTGTTAGTGAGTCTATGGCAGGAATGACATGCACCTCTTCTTCTGCTGCCTACTCGAAACTGAAAAGGCATGCAGTCACAATAATACTTCCGTTGGGGCTAAGCTGCGGCCCTGAAGAAGTGCCCCTGCGTCACTTGGAACATAACTGTGAAGCAGAATTTATTAGTATGTATATTTTATTTTTGGTGTTATGGTGTGAGCTGACGGTCAGTAAGGACAGCGGGGTCTGTGTGTGTCGTGGGTGGGCTCATATTTACCCAGTGAGGAAATGAGTGTGGATGTTGTATGTGCATAAGCCTGTTTGTAGAACTTTGTTGCTAAGTGTCGGAGGTGTTGTTTGATGAAAGGCACTTTCAAGTTAGTGTGAAGCAATGTTAATCTTGTACATATAGGTGCCTTGCGCGCGTGTGTGTAGTCCTTGAGTGGCCTTGTACATGTAGTCTGAGTGTGTGTGTGTGTGCGTGTTGCCTGCATGGCACCAGACGGGTGATGCGTAAGTGAGTATGCTGCGCAACATAGATAAGTATATAGTAGTGGCCGCCCGTAGAGTACGTGGGCTTGTTCTATTAAAAAGCATAGGATATAGTTGTGTTAATCTAATTGTTGCTTTTTTCAAACGTGTAGTTAATGTGAGGGTCCCAAGTCAAGCATCTGTCGAGCATGACTCCAAGATATTTGACCTGGTTCCCCCAGTGAATGTCCTCGCCTAATAGTATTAGTGGTATGTTGAGTTGGTGTGTCCTACGTTTGGAGAGAAGCAAAGCCTGGCACTTGGCCACGTTCACCCTAACTCTCCAGTAGCTCAGCCATGATTCTAGTACTGTAATTTGGTCCTGTAAATATAAGTGTATTAGATGTGGTTTCCATGACTGAGCGGATAACGTGGTGTCATCTGCAAATATGGCCATTTGTGTGTTGAGAGTTGTCGGTATGTCGTTGATGTAGATGTTGAACAATACGGGCCCAACAAATGAGCCCCGAGGGACTCCGGCCCGTATAGTCCGTAGTGTAGATTGAACCTTTTATATATATATAATAATATATATAATATATATATATATATATATATATATATATATATATATATATTATTTCTTTTTGTTCAACAATGTTTGGTAAAGATTTTCATAATTTTCAAGTAATGATTGGCCCTATCTCTTTTGTTTCATATTTTGTAAAATATACATACATTTTGTCTTCACTAAGGTCTAAATTACTGACTAGCAATAAATTTGAATCACTTCCAATTCCTTCTATTAGTTCACATTCTCCTTTTAGATATATTATTCAAATATTCAATCATTAGGAAAATACATTTTATTCATCCGCTCAAGTTCAAATACTTTTTTTTTAAAACCTGTAGTAAATGGCAATTCAGTGTTTCAAAAATTAATTTGTTAATTAAATATAACAAGAAAACTAATTTCCCTCTATATGGAAGAAAAACTTTTCACAAAAGGGGCAAGGTAAGCAATAGGCCTATATTTATTTCGTCTTGTTTCACTTAAAATAAGTGATAACATATGATTTCATAAAAGAATTGAATTTATGTTATAGGTTATGTGGTAGAACAGCGGTTTTAACGCATAGGTTATGTTAATTTATTTATATTATTTGTAATTATTTAAGAAAAAGTAACTAAAATAAAACATTTCTTTAATAAGAATTTACTTTTTTGTTCTTATACTACTGTGTTCTTTTGTGACGAAAATTAAATTCCTAATGACAAACACAACTATAAAATAATTTCTTAAAATTCAGTGGCTTCAAGCAGAAGATGTACAAATAGATGCGTGAGTGTTCTATGCATAATCAATGCAGGGAATCGTGGTTAGAGATAACCGACACTAAAAATCAATTTCTCCAGATTACATTGCGAAACCTAATACAGCGACCCTGAGATAATGAGTAAATAATTTATAACTGTTAATTGTTAACCATTTATAAGAGTTATTAGAGGAGTCCTCGTAAATCTAGTTAAATATCCTGAGCAAGGTAGAAGTAGCAAAAGGGTTTCTGAATTTGAGAATAAATTTCAAATTTCCGTTATTAAATAAATAACTGTAAAGAATTGTGTAAGTGTGGGCATTACAACAGTACCACTAAGTTACATTGTAGCATAGATAAGTAGGAATCCTACCTTCAAGTGATAGGTGTCGCCCTGCCATGATTATCCCAAATAACTGTTGATATTAAGCATAAATTTACCAACCTTATTATTTAAATAATAAATAAATAATTCACTTCACAATTATTGCAACAAAAAAGTAAAATAGAAACGTTTTGTTATAATATAACCTGAAACAATAATACATGTGAAGGAAATAATTATTTCTGCCCTTTATGTTTTCTCTAGCGGTAAAATATTCCCTAACCATTATTTACAGATCGTCCAAGAAGAAACTAAACCCACTAGAGACCTTGTACGATTACGTCATCCAGCTTTACAACAGAGGTATTAAAACAGTCTGATGCAATAAAAAAAACAACGGCCGTAAAGTATTAATTTCTCGGACCATTTAACTTGTCGAGAAGAAATCCAATTACAATTGATAACAGTGGTTGCCTGAGCTAATAAACTGCTTCTCTTTGGACGTTTTTCCAGAAACACATATTTCGGCGCTAATATCGTGGAGCTATTTACCTGCATAGACAAACACAAAATCAGTGGTTAATTAAAAATTTCCTATTACGTTAATTCAGCTTTTATAAATTATGTCACATAAATTAAATATAGTTAGCGCCTATTAGTGACAGCGGAGCACTCAGAATTTCGTTAAGGAGGAATCAAGGACATCAACAGCAGGGGGACATCAACTTTGTTGTAATATTATCACAAATATAGTCAAGTAACTTCAATGGGTAATTTGTTTTACTTTAGGGCGCAATCTCAATAACTGTGTATTTTTATGGGATATTCCCGAAGCTTTTATTACTGACGCATTTAAATATTATTCACATTTTAAATTGCTTAATAACTAATGCTCCTAATATTCCAGGCACAAATAAAACTAAAAAGTGTATTCATAACACATATCTATTGGTCAATCTTGGTAGTTAAATACAGTATATATACAGCACATGCACACTATACCTTTTGCAATGAAGGATGACTCGTGTATTTATTGTTCTTTATAGAAATGGAAAGGGGAGCCAAGTTCCTTTAGTCTGATTAGGTTCTGTGCGCCACTGATTAGTGAATAATAAGCGTATTACTTACTACCTAATACAAATCTATGGTTATACGAAGTTAGTAATACATATTATTATAGTAATAACAAAAATCAGGTTTAAAATAAATTATTGCCTGATCTGTAACGGAATTAATTCACTATTTATTTGTTGTAAAAGCGGAAAGAGTCTAAAGGTGGTAAACAACCTATTTAACTTAATTATTTGATTACTTGTTTTGTTGTAAAGTTATTAAATGGTTTTAGAAATGAAATCAGATATTCTACTTTAAACCTATTTATGTGTAACTCTTAATATAATCATCTTTATTCAACTTCTGCCTCTCTATAGATTATCATTATTACTATGTGATAATATGAAAAAACACGAATGTAGATAATATCCAATATAAGCATAACCGATGTACTTATGTATAGTATTTTTGCTAATAAGACGGAATAGTGAATACCAACTGTAATTTACCAACTTCTGCCTCTCTATAGATTATCATTAATACTATGTGATAATATAAAAAAACACGAATGTAGATAATATCCAATATAAGCATAACCGATGTACTTATGTGTAGTATTTTTGCTAATAAGACGGAATAGTGAATACCAACTTTAATTTACCAACTTCTGCCTCTCTATAGATTATCATTAATACTATGTGATAATATAAAAAAAACACGAATGTAGATAATATCCAATATAAGCATAACCGTTGTGCCTATGGGTAGTATTTTTGCTAATAAGACGGATTAGTGTATACCAACTTTAAATTACCAACTTCTGCCTCTCTATAGAATATCATTAATACTATGTAATAATATGAAAAAACACGAATGTAGATAATATCTAATATAAGCATAACCGATGTACTTATGTGTATTATTTTCTTAATAATGCATGTGGTGTCTCCTTTTCTTATATGTCTCATGTCTACGTCATAGGCTACCACGTTCTGAACATGTTAAAAGCTCTTCAAAACTAAAATAAAATAATAATAATATTTTTAAAGTAACAATATTCGTGAGTGGTATGCGATATTTAAAAAATAAATACGATTTTCGGAGTTTTTAGGCTCTTTATATATTCTAACATACCGAACCTTACTACAAAAACATTCATTTCATATTTTTATATTGTCATATAAACACATCTAACAGTCTAGCAAATGCATGTAAATGAAATTTCCTGAAGCAAATATTCACATAATTCCTAATGTTTCTAGAGTTAAAATACTATGTACTCAAGTTTTCCTAAATATTCTAATCAAATTTAGTCTAGACGTTGATGAAATGTAGGCTATTTCGTCGGTGCGCAAAACTGTAAGAATGAATCGTAGGGGTTTCTTACGGACCTTAATTCCTCTCTGCCTTTCTGTCGTCCTCCCAGCTAACCCCTGTACAAACCTCACCTCTTTGACCTTTCCTCGTCCGTAAGAACGTAATGGTTTATCCCTTGCCTACGAACACTGGTTCGAGACCTGTATCTCAAGAAATAAACCTCTCAGGGGAACCAACGCCTGAATTTGTTACAAAAACCAATAATCCTATAAGCCTTTTAAGCTCCTTTTGGGGTATTGGAAACTTTGAGATACACTTTTGACTTAAAGACTACATTTGCATACCTAGTGAATTTATTTTATCATAAATGAAAACAAAGTTAATTGGAAAATATAATTTTTTTATTTAACATTAGAAGTTTATATTATTTAGTTTATTTTATTTTACAAGATTTATCTTCTTCTTAAGTTTTATCTAACCTGAAATTATACTTAGCCTGCCTATCTAGTTTCAGGTCAATAGTGCAGAATGTCTACTTTTGAAATCTACATTATTATTACTATAGTTAATAACACACTCACACACACGCGCTCACGCACACACACACACACACCGCACGCTCACACGCGCACACGCACACACGCAAGCACGCACGCGCGAACACACACAACACACACACACACACACACACACACACACACACACACACACACACACACACACAAACCCACATTCTATCATAGTTTTCACAATAAAATGGAGAAAAGTTAAACAAATCCTAAAAACTCATTTTTTATGCCATGACTTGTACGATTAAAATAAAGTTCATATTATTGTTAGAACTTTCAGTCATATTTAGAAAATAACTCCTGATAGTCAAAATAACAACTGATACTGCCGAGCATATTTCTTCTCAGCACTATTATTATTTCTGTAGCATTTTAATGAGTTCATTGTAAATAACATACCTGTCCTAAAAGTGGGGGGGGGGCAATGCCCCTTCTTGCTCCCACCTTACCTCCTCTCATCGCCGGAGACTAAGATGAAAGTTTGTTTTACGGTCTCTGGAATTAAAGAAAATATTTGTTCAAATTTATACACACGAAAAATAATAATATCACGATAATTTTCGTGTTCAAAATCATAGCAACTTTGTAATGAAACGTCCGATTTCTATCTAACTTCGTAAGCACGTGTTATTGTGGGGATATGTTTGTTAATAAAAAGAATCCATAATTCAGGTCACTTTACGTCCGCCTTTTTTAATATGCAAAATAGGTTTTCCATTTCCTACCAATAATAGTAAGCCTATGGATTTATGAAACGCATTTATAAAGATTAAAATACAATCTGGAGTAACACAATTTTATATAAGATGTTTAAGGTTTAATAAAAACTAGGCTATAGGGGATCTGTCCTACACTACAATAATGAAAAGTGCGACGTCCAGAACGAACACCTTAGATGTCAGTATTAAATAAAACCAATATTTCTTTAAATAAAGTACGGGTTTAAAGTTTTTTACTATTTATGAAGCTGAGAAATGGCTTTAGTGTAATTAGTTAATAGCTACTATTGCTTGTGATCTTTTGTTTACAGGAGCTATAAGCCTACCGTGTAAGAGACCAATAAAAGTTTAGGCTAAATTTGTTTAAAGTTTAATTTAGGTAATTACATATGATTATGTGATATTAGTAGGCATATATATATTTGTGTGTATAAATCTGAACAAATATTGTTCAAATATTTTCAAATATTTTCACTTGAGTTTTGTACTATTGAGAGTACTATTAAAGTTTTAAAAATGGAGTTAATCCGAAACGCGTCAACAGAAGAGAATATTTAAAAGTTAGGAATGGCAGAAAAATGTACTCAAACATATAGAAATATTAGTAACAGAAATGAAGTTACTGTTATTGATATTTAATAACAATTATATCAATAACAGTTACGTTTACTGATATTTTTTAATACTAGAAAACTTAAACTTTTATTTTAGTATTCGCTTACGTTTACCGCAACGGATTAGTTTTCTGATGGAAATTTACAAATAAACCAAAGTAAAAGTAAAAGTTTTACGAAAAATAATGTTTTACTCAGTAGATATTATAGTTAGTCAGTTTTACATATTAACCATCATTGAAGCCCTTATTTTCGTGAGTTTAAAAACAATTTTTGGGTTATTCTATCTTTCTTTTATGGTTTAAAAGATACAAAGGTTCCAGTACAGTGCGTTCTCCGCGACGTTCCCCCCTCTTCCCCTGGTATGTCGACCACGTGAGGGAGTTACGACATACGTTTTTACATCACCCAAGTGCCCAGATCAATAGGTTTCAGACCCCTTTAGAGCCTGAACTAATGGGTGATCTACGGCGATCAGTCTAATTCCAGAATTATTAGAGATGGAGTAGAACCTCGATAGTTAGTATCTGGAACCGTGCTCCGTCCGGGATAGCCAGACACTGAAGAAAAGACATTGTACTTACAGCGACACTCTTTTATATTTATCAAACGAATAGTATTATGCAGTATATGAATGTACATATTGTATGTAGGCTAGCCTACAGTTAAACTCCATTGCAATTTATTTCTCGACCAACAAATCTATCAACTTCGGGAGTTTAATTTTGTGAGCCGCTCTCGTGCTGTGCGATCCCGTAGACTTTTCAGTATAAGAATCAGAAAACATTACTCTCATTATTGTGTTTATCTAGGTTATCCGAAATTTTAAATTTTCGCATTAAATAAATTAGTAACTTATTAAAACTTTATTTGCTTCATTGCTTTCTTTATTTTCAAGACCTTAGCAGCGGACGCAATGTGCAAGCAGTCTAAATCCACACCTTTTTTGGGCTTAGTTCATTATCATCTAAAACATTATTTTCAACCCATCAATTTACTTATTAGATTATTAAAATACATTAAATGATAAAATAATAGTTATACTACAAAATGTCACTTCATTTTTATTTCTAACATAAGAAAGGAAAATTAGAAAAATAAAAAGCATATAGTGTATCAACTATACCCGGTCTCCCCTAATGTATAAAACAATATTTCAAGATTTTTTAAACTAAGATAAAAAAGGGGAGAACATGGTCGCCTCTAAGGTGTGGATTGAGATTGATTAGGCAACTTAACCTAGGGGTGTTTGACTTGAAAGTCGGAGACACCTAGAGACATCGGTCCTCCCCGATATTAGTCTGACCGAACATCGGTCCAGAGCCTGATATTAGTTTCATGCTCAGTGGAGAGAGACTGCACGAGAAGATGTTTTTTCGACTCTGCTATTTACAAACTCAGAGTTTCCTATGAGTATAAAGTTACTTTACTTATGTCTGAGTAGTAATTTGAAACAAAAGTATACACAATACTTCAGTACAGAATATCTAATCACCACGTAAAATGTTAATTTGTCGAAAATCCGTTCAAAAATTAGGTTACTATCAGAGGTATAGCGACTGTTGCAGCTGGTTATTTTTTTGCCCGCTAGATGGCAGCACCTGCCGGTAAACACCAGTTCACGGAAGTACTAGCATTTCTGGTCTTACTATGATTACTTAGAGTCAAGTAGTCACCATAAACTTTAAACGACTTTGCTAAATGTTATTTGTATCATGCTCAGGAAACCGCCATAGTGTGAGGATTTGTTTTACAACACTGCTATTTATGAAACAAGAATTTTTTATGAGTTAAATTTTATTTTCTTAATACTTAAATAGTATTTTTAACCAAATATATCGACAAAACCACAATATAAAATAATTAATAATAACTAATATATTAATATTTCAAAAAACCGGCTTAACATTAGAGGTGTAGTAAAAGTTGCAGCTGTCACTCTGTTTAGCTGATAGTGGGCAGCACATGTCTGTAAAAACCAGTTACCATTGAATCTAATGATCCCACAAAATGATTAAATGTTTAAAAAATAGCCGTGTCTGTAGTTGCAGTTGTTTCTATCATTGTCTGCTATGTGACAGCACATATCTGTGAAAATGAGCAATCTCGTTTTTTTACTCACGGTAGGGATACTAACCGCATGCACATGTGAGATGGAGGCAGTTCGTTAAAGGTCGACTGCCAAGAGGGCTGTGTGGATTCTGGGTTCTGAGACCCGGGTAAAGACAAACGCATTACAGTGGGGGAGAGTCGATGTTTCTAGGTGTCTCTAACTTCAAAACGTCAAAACCCACTATTATAGCCTTTGCGAGGGAATTACTACACCTTAGAAGCGACCATGTTCTCCTTTTTTAACATTCTAAATAATGTTATACCTTTTTTCTTTTTCAAATTTTAATTAGAAAATTCTTTTGATAATATATTTTTCCTAATTTAAATGGCATATATTTGTTTGTCTTATGATCTGGAGTTTAACGTTATTATCTATGACTTCACGTTGATAGGGATCTGAAGTCCTGCATGAAGAAACCTGAGGAGGGTTCTAAACTACAAACTGGCTGACTGAATTATTCCGGACAGCATTCTACCTGCCTTCCTAAATGTCGACACACCACTGGAAATTGGCAAAACAATCGGTAGCCTTACAACGGCAATACTACCGCGATTATTAACGCGGTGCCAGTTAAATGTCAGCCTAGGCATTAAGTACACATATCGAGGCACATACTAACAACTAATCACCCGGCGTAATAGGATACGGCGGGTATTGAATCGCGGTGTTAACAGATGCGATCCACACTCAACTCTCAACCGCTTTAAGAGGAAAATTAGGCAGGAAATAACTCAATACAAAGTCGATGGCTTTCAAGCAGAGTTGGCGACTTTATACACAACAGATACACCCATCACTTCCCGTGAGAATAGTTGCTCTACTCCCCACTCATAGGCCCGAATAGTCGACAAAGTTGACTTGTTTTCTGACAGGCTTGAGATCACGCACCAACCAAATGACCAAACAGCTGGTGGAACTGTTACCGCTAACGTAGACTTAGAAACAGCCCAATTTGCCACTACCCTACATAGAAGCCAACCACTGAAACTACAAACACAGTGATAAAGTGGTTAATCTCACAAACTCCAGGGATGCTCCTGGACCAGACACCATATACTTCGATTAACCATAAAGCTTTATTTGGACTCAATACTTCCCAGACACTTGGAAGAAGGCAAATATCTTTGTCTTCCCCAAACTGGGAAACAACCATAGCATACCGGACTCATACAGACCCATTAGCTTGTTGAATAAGATGGGAGAGATATTTGAAAAAACCTGCTGAAACGTATCAACAAGCATACCCACACGCACATCATCCACACACATTTCCTCACTGGGTAGTTCCAACCCCACCCACAACACACACACAAAGACTACCGCTATCCCTACTGACGCCCAATCTCTAACCAAATCGTGCAAATAAAATATACATACTAATATTACCTCCTTCACAGTTATGTTCCAGGTGACGCCCCTAGGCTAATCAACTTAGCCCCAAACGGAAGTAATAATTTTAATTTTTATTCCTTTTCAGTATCTAGTAGGCAGCAGAAGAAGAGGCGCTTGTCATTACTGCCATAACCTCACTAACAAGTTATTTTATTTAAGCGTTCTTGCATGATCTGTCGCAGGATTTATTCTGGCATAGTTTCTTTCTTGCCAGGTTTTCTCATTCCGCTCTTAGCGCGACACACCGTAATATTTCATTTCTCTATCTCTGATTCTCCATAGAAAGAGCTAATCAGCTCGGTACATGGGCAATCAATGCCATTTCCTTCCAACGCGGTAGGGAAATTATCTACATGCGCATGTGAGACGAAAGCTAGAGGTTGGCTACTACGAGGGCTGGGCGTGATCTAAAGCCCAGAGCCAGATAAAAAAAATACATACCTTGATGAAGGCCGATATTTCTCTGTATCCCCGATTTCAAGTAAAAAACCACTAATTTAAGGTTTTTGGGAGAAATACTACATCTTAGAAGCGACTATGTTCTTCCCGTGTCAAACTTCAATAAAAACATCTAGTAATTATATTCCTCAGGCGATGACATTCACTGGGGGAATTCTTGTTAAATATCTGGGAGTCATACAAGACCGAGGCCTGGATTGGGACCCTGACATTGCCAACACCTTAAAGAAAGCAACAATTAGATTAACACAACTATATCCTATGCTTAACAGAACGAGACCACTTTTACTAAGAGTGGCCACTACTATATAGTCTACTATTCCTGGGGTGGTCACACTCATTTCCTCACTGTGTAGGTACGACCTCACCCACAACATAGACAGACGCTTAGCTCTTACCATAATATGCAAATAAAATATACACTAATATTATTATGGTTCACAGTTTATGTTCCAAGTGAAGCAGGAGGTCGGAGCTTAGCTACAACGGAAGTACTCAATTCGATTTGCATGCAATTACAGTTTCGAGTAGGCAGCGGAAATATGGGTGCATATCGCTCCTGTCATAGCCTCACTAACAAGGTATTTCGAAGGTAATACCACTCTGTAACCCATATCATAAGGCTATCCTAGCCCCTAGGTTTCTTCCATGATTTATCGCGGGATTTTTCCTGTTATATCCCTAGGAATGTTTCGGAAAAAAGTAATGGTGGTTTGCTTGTTTAGATGAAAACGATTTTTTGATGAAATATCCCTCCGCCTTCAAAAGAGTAGACGTTCGGTTTCTTTTTTCTAGTTTTATTGTTCTACGTACAAGATCAGCTGATCAAATGCCGGGAAATCTTCGCCATGCGTCAAGGTTTGTCTTCTTTCGTTACCTTCGGCAGGCGCTCACCTGGCTGTGGGCTCACTAAGTCTATAATACCACTGGTAGTAAGGTCTAGTAGCAGTAGTGAACCCCATCCTCTTTCCTCGTCTTATTGTTCCACGTACTCGATCGGCTGATCAAATGCCGGGAAAACTTTGGCTGTGTCAAGGTTTGTCTTCTTTCGTTTCCTTCGGCAGGCGCTTACCTGGCTGTGGGCTTACTAAGTGTATAATACCACTGGTAGTAAAGTCTAGTAGTAGTAGTGAACTTAGTAGTCTTTCCTCGTCTTATTGTTCTACGTACTCGATCAGCTGTTCAAATGCCGGGAAAGCTTTGCCTGCGTCAAGGTTTGTTTTCTTTCGTTACCTTCGGCAGGCGCTCAGATGGCTATGGGCTCACTAAGTCTATAATACCACTGGTAGTAAAGTCTAGTTGTAGTAGTGAACTTAGTAGTCTTTCCTCGTCTTATTGTTCTACGTTCTCGATCAGCTGTTCAAAGCCGGGAAAGCTTTGCCTGCGTCAAGGTTTGTTTTCTGTCGTTACCTTCGGCAGGCGGTCAGATGGCTGTGGGCTCACTAAGTCTATAATACCACTGGTAGTAAGGTCTAGTAGCAGTAGTGAACTTAATCTTAATCCTCTTTCATTCATTCATTCACTCTAACACTCCCCATGTACTTACACCTAGGAATGTTTCACGTTTAAATCGACAATTTCTTCATTTGTTTCACTAACAAGGTTTTCCAAAGGAAAATAAATAATTGTACGATCATTAACAAAATTAGTTAATAGAATTTTAAAATTGAAAATTTACTAAATCTCACAAAGTGAAGATATTTCTGAGGAAATTTGTAGTAATAATGAAAATGTGAGATGAAAATTGTTTAAAAATTGTATTCTAAACTCCAGCAACTATAAGAGGAATAATTGTATCATAAAAAAACATTAAAATATAGATAGTAAAATTAATGTTAAATTTACATAAAATTGGTTAAATATGATGAATGGACTTAAACTACGATTTCTACAGATCAGAAGAGAAAAAGATAGTTATCATTTAATTAAAAATTGAAAATCGTCCAAAACATGTAGCCGTGCTTTTACTTTCAGTTTGTACTATCATTGGCTGCTAAATGGCAGCACATGCTTGGACAATACGTAAGAGATCTCCTGATTCTCCATGGAAAGAGCTTATGAGCTTGGTACATGGGCAATCAATTCCGTTTCCTTCACTCGCGGTAGGGATACTAACCGCATGCGCATGTGAGACGGAGGTAGCTCGCTAGAAGTTGGCTGCCACGAGGGCTGGGCGGGTTTTGGAGGCTCAGACCAGGGTTAAAAAAAAAACATTCCGAATAAACTGTGTTTACGTATTTATAGGATTTGAGGTGAAACTTTTTTTTCGAGTTTCAAAGTAAAATATAAAAACTGTAATAGCTTCAAATGGAATAATTTAAATTTAAAAACCTGCTTTAAAAAGTTACATAAGTTGCATTATAAAATATGTCAAATACAAACCCTCGTTTAATAAAATTTAATCTGAATGAGCGGAATAAAACTACGATTTTAGTTTTTACAGATTCAGAAGACAAAAAGAAAAATGCTAAGCACTCTCATACTTCTAATCACCACTTGTAGGGATAACTGTAAAGCTACCAAGAAAGTGGCTTTATGCAATTATGTTGGGGCACTACAGGGACATCTCTTTACTGCCTTGATGGGACATTTGCTTACATGAAGGGGCAGGAGGGAAATAATACATTTGTTTATAATTATTAACAGTTTTCTTTCATTGTCAAGGTCATTTCAATTTTGTTAATAGTGTTATATCACTAAAGCATTAACACACAATAACGACAATGAAAATATAGGAAAGCACCACAATACTACAAAAATAATAAAACATAAGAGATATAACAACTTACCTAAGATTAAGAACTTTGTTGGTAGAGGGCGGAGAGGGGTTGGAGCTTATCTCGCGCTTATATATAGCGATAGCTATATTCTGTATTCTATAATAAAACTACGATTTTAATTTTTACAGGGAATATGGGAACTGTTTAATAACTCTTCTTTTTTCCTTATTTTCAAAGTAAAAAAAAAAAATTGTTTAGTAGTGTTATATCGCTAACGTATAAACACACAATAAGGCATAATTATCAGTTTCAGTCCCTAACAATTAACTAAAGCATTAAAAGACAACTATTTTGTAGAAAACTTAGCTGTGTTGTACACGCTACTTCACGGATACACATCATCGTAATATCAGGAGTTATAATTATATCAACCACTGTATTTAACAGTACAAGGATATATTGTATCAATAACGGACAATTTATGAAACGAACGAGCCTAGTAGGAAATATTTAAAATTTATCACAAGTGTAAAGAGTAGCTTCAATTTTTCAGGATTAAGAGTATTGAATAAAACAAAATAATATTTCATTAAGAGTTTTAAACTAAGGTCCAAAAAGGGGAGAACATAGTCGCCTCTAAGGTGTGGATTATTATTTCACAACTTAACCTAGGGGTGTTTGACTTGGAAGTCGGAGACACCTAGCGATATCGGTCCTCCCCTGTATACTAAACATTACTAAGTGATAATAATTTCATCTTCAGTGGAGAGAGAGAAAAGTAACAAAAGTATTGTTTTTGCAACAAAAGTGTACAATATACTTCATTGTAGTATATCTAATCATCACACAAAACGTTAATATTACGAAAAGTCGTTCAGAAATTGGGTGCTTATAAGAGGTATAGTTGAGAGTTGGCAGCTGTTTCTCTGTTTGCCTGCTAGGTAGCAGCTCGTGCCGGCAGAAAGCTGTCATTTCTCCATAGAAAGAGCTTATTAGCTTGATACATGTGTTACCAATCCCGTTTCTTCACTCGCGGTAGGGATAACGTTTTTTCAAATAATAATTTAATATCAGAAAACTGATCTACAATCGAGTAATACTCCAATTGAATAGAAAATATTATATTAGAAAATATTTTTTCAGTGAATAAATTAAAATCACATTATGTAACATTTATAAAAAATTATCAACGTATTAAAGTCTTTACGATTTTAAAAATCTAATATCCTTGAATACATAACTTACCGATTGTTTTCACATTTCCTACCCAAAAAATAATTAAATTTTTTTATTGTGAATTTCTAACTCTTTAGATTCTCTCTATATTCCATTAGAACTACCATCATTGAAAAACTGTTTCTTCGTATAATCAGGGTTGAAATATCTGTCATAAATACCACATATAATAATCCGTGTTAATTCAGAATTTGACAACCGTATTTTAATAATGATGTATAAATTGCAACAGTTATTTAACTACCATCTTACATTATAAAATATTAATGATCCATATAGGTTAGAACTTTGATGAAGTGATTGTAAAAAATGTAAGATACGTTCGCAAACATAGTTGCTTTTTAATGTAATTTGACAGTAGGACTGTGATTGTTTTACTTTCAAACTCGTAAAAAAATATTCATTTACACAAAATAATACGCACAAAATATATACGCTTTATTAATAAATATCTACATAAATCTATATATAAGGTGTAATAATGGCTTTATGGTAAATTTTAAGACATAGAGTAACAAAAAGTACTACATGACAGTCAGGGCAGAAATATCTGAATTCTCTCCTTATATTTTTGCTGTTTGCAAGGGGGTCGAGCACAAATTACATATTGTTTTTTTGCGGTTTGTAGTAATATCTCTGAAAGGACGCCCTGCTAGTCTAATGGGTGTTTGGGTTGAGCTAGGAGATTAAAGGCATGATGAAGACGAAACAAATTTGGAAACGGGGTGCAATATCCGCGACTTTAATAAGTAAAAATTTATTATAAATGTTAAAAAATGGTATTATAATTTATTCACTGAAAAATATATCCTGATGTTTAAATAATTTAATTGTAATTAATAATAATAAATAATTTAATAATTATTTTAATGAGGTTTTATATAATATAAAGTTTAAAATATCGACTCAATCGGATTATGACCCGGTTCTTCATATATATATATATATATATATATATATATATATATATATATATATATATATATATATATTTATATATATATATATATATATATACATATTTATATATATATATATATATATATATATATATATATATATATATATATATATATATATATATACAGTAAACTCCCAATTATCCGTGGAATAGGGTGGCGCGGCAACGCCGGATAAGGAATTCGCCGGATAATCCGCAATGAACAAATAATACGCAAAACGATCGATAATCGATTATTATACCATAATGTTACACAAATAAAGACCCCGGCTAATGCAATTCACAAATAATCTTCAGAGGACAAAATAAATACAGAAAAAAATTTAAAATGTCGATGTATTTGACGGTATATAACATGTTCATTTATATGTCTAACTATTTACAATACGTACATAAGTATATGTCAAAAGTAAGTGTGTATGTACGTATGTAATTTTTCTTTACACATAATACTTTCACTTTTTAACAAAAAAAATCTGTCACTTTCGTCTGTTTTTTTGTGAGCATTGATTTAGCTTTAATGTGCGATCTATGTTTCTTTGAGAACCATTTTGTCGTACAGTGTCTACTTGTGCGACGTGTGTCACAAATCCATAAAGATCGATAATGTGTATGACAGACATATATAATGCATATGTCACGTCCTAGACTATTTATAGCCGAGATTGTTTACAATCTTATGATACACATTAAGTTTTCGGGCGTCCAAGCATTTCGTCATTGTTTCTAATATACAGTAGTCTGCTCGCCCCATTTATTTCACTGGCCCGCGTCAGGATGCTTCCCTTTCAATGTAAAAATTAGTACGTACATATTTACATATCTATTCCCCTCATCTTAACTTCTATTAGGCCTTATATGTATATACGTCGTAATTCACCGTTTGGAAATATAAACACAAGAATCTGATTGGAATAAAAATTGAATATTTGTAAAACAATGGCAGAGCCCGGATAATCCGGAAACCGGTTAGTCCGCGCACGGTAATCGGGAGTTTACTGTATATATAACTTATAAATACATAACAATTCAGAGTCTTTTAAAATTTTTCAGAATATTGGATTGCTGAGTTAAAAAATCCTTTATAAACCAATTTTGGTGAAAATCTTTAGAGTAGATTTCGAGAAAGATTTATATGAATATATAAATTTAAATATAATTTATAAATATATATACATATATATATATATATATATATATATATATATATATATATATATATATATATGTAATATATAGGTTATGGTTATGTGGTAGAACAGCTTTTTTATGCTATGTTACCTTACTAATATTATTTGTAATTTTTTATTAAAATGTAACTAAAATAAAATTTTTCTTCGTTTACCTCAGTAGGAATTGAATTTTTTTAAAAAAATATATTAATTGTAGGAGATGGAGATGGAATACGGTAGACTTCCAACATAAGACATTACAACAAATGAAGCTTTACACTCATCTTCAAGTGAAATTCAGCCAACGTCTTTGGGTATATCTAATATGACTAACATATGTAAGATAGGCCAAAGCGATTATATTATCTCATACCCTAGACAACTGCCTATGTCATGCATTACGAAAAAGATCCCAATAAACACTAAAGAAGAAATTGATGACACACTATTGAAATGGACTTTGAACCTGTTTGTGCAATAATTAAGTAAAAGTTACTGACAAACTGTTGCTATAATTATATTAACGAAATAATAGTACTTGACGCTAATATACACCAAAATAGAATGTAGAATGTAGGATGCTAAGGCAAGGTTAGCTATGAAATCTAAAAGAGTTAGTGGGAAAGTTCACTTACTTGTAGGCAGTTGTCTGTCACAACTATAACTGATGGTAGTACTACGTTCGGCCGCAAGATAAGTAGAGACAGCGCTCCAATCGGGGCTACTTCAGATGACCAAAGATCATCTAACCAAAATACGCAGCTGTCGAATAAAAAAATTCGCGACATTCAAATAATCGTAATTCACGAACTTTAAATAACCAAATTCGAGCATTTCAAATAACCAAAGACACGGACTTCAACTAAAAGTAATGTTGCGGATTATCGCTATGTCGCTCCGCAGGCGTTCAACGCACAACTTGAAGTTAATAAATAAATGGGAAGTAATATTTCTATAAATATCTAAACTTAGTAGTTATCATTACTACCTCTAAATTAATTCTCAAAATGCTACGGTTTAACTTTATCGTTATTAAAATAAATGTAATGCTGAAATATTATTAGGTTTGATTAGACCATAGATCGTAAAGATCTTCTTATAATTGTAAATAATCTACTTAAACATCATTTTGAACATTGAGTGTAATTACAAAATAATGGGAAATGATACAGTGATTATTTTTGTAAACAATTAAAGATTTAACAACATATTGAAACATAAATAATGAACGTAATCAAAACCTCGTAACTTCTTGTATAAAATAGCAATATCTTTCGACTTGGTTATAGCATAGGATATATTGCATCTTATTATGTTTTTTAAATATCGTTTTGAATAAAAGCGTAATTACAAAAATATAAGTAGTATTATGAAATAGAATATTAATAAAAATGTTTCTAGATGTAAACAGCATACTGAGACCTTAATATTAAAGTAAACTAATTTTTCATCAAGGAACTACAACTTACAATACATTGTTATATAGAAGAAAACTTGTCTACTTCGATTTAATAAAATCATAAAGCAATTGGAACAACTAAAACTTTTATCTATACCAATACCGTACTAAATTATTTTTTTTTATATGCATATATAGAAATGAATGTTTGTGTGTGTGTCTTTATGTTATAGACGCCTAAACCACTGAACTATAAATTTGGAGGGTTTGTTTAACATTTTCCCTCCATCTGTGAAATTTGGTTTATATCCATCCACATGGCTAAGCCCCATAGGCTTAGGATGGTTCAATGTACAGCCTTCCATAAGTCTAATGTTAAAATGTATATCTATATTAGGGTTACTTAATTAATTGAAATAGTTATAAACATAATGCAAAAATAAAAATACATTATAAATATTTTATATTGTTTAAAATAGGTAGATTCTATGTATAATTAGGCCTATTGCTATCACGCATATTGATATTAAAAGTAAGGTCGACGATAATACTCTTGCGAAATTTGAATACACCAAAGTTGTGCCAGACTATCCACACAAAAAAAAGACAACCAAATTAAACCGGGCAGAAATCATAGGGGACAAGTTCAAAAGAGAGATGGTTTTAATTTCATGAATACCGATAATTTCATCAGATCTACCCATTGATTTCAAAACGACTATAATTTTCTTTGCGTCTTGCATTCGCAATAACCATAAACAAGGCACACGCAAAATCGTCGACATTGCTGGATTAAATTTTGAACATTCGAACTTCAATTTCTCACTATTACATGTTGCGACACCTAAAATTTGTATGTTTATAAGAATAATGTATTGAAGAAAAACATTGTCTATCCTCCAGCGTTGCAGTAAAAGAAATATGTTTGCTTTTCTTATTAGAAAATTATGATGTCAGGAGCAGCCACGTGCGCAGGGTAAAGCTGGTATTAAATATTTATACTAAAGAAATTCCAAAATAAAAGCTATGTATGTATGTACATAGATAAAAGGGAGGGCATGGAAGGAAATTGCTAATAGGAAAGAGCAAATGAATAAAATACCGTATAATAATATAGCGTCTGCAAATTTTTTTTTTTCAAATATTTGAAAATACAAATTTTATCGCCAGTTCGTTCACGAATTTGGTTACCTAAACAATAATAATGTGAAGCAGAGCAACATTCACATATTTTTATTTATTAGCAATCAACTCGACTAGGCAAATAACACGAATTTGTGGACTCACAAATGTGTCATCTTCATAATTGCCTAAATTTATTTTTGTTAAAGTTTACATTTTTTTAAACGAATAGCTTATTTCTTGAAAATAACTTGTGCAATTCTTTTATGAAAATAATGAGAACAGCTTTACTGTATTTAAAATATAAACTGGGTTTTTTTTTATTGCTTACTGTATTCACAACTCCGAAAAAAGACTAAATTTAGTGTCCCACAAACAAGATTGCAGTATTACGCGCTCAGAAAACATAGATGTAATATATTGTCTACATTCCAGACGTAACGATACTGGTCAAATTACACCTGCCAGATCAGGAAAAGAAAGGATAAATATATATATATATATATATATATATATATATATATATATATATATATATATATATATACTGGGTAAGAGTGGGGGGGTTTTTACACAACCAAGTCATCTTTGTGTCGATATGAATATAATCATACCACAAATCGGCACGCCTGACATTGGCCTTTTTCAACATTGCCCGCTTACAACTTACATATTGCACATGAGCAATACAGATTGCGTCTACAAATGACTTCAAAAGGTTTTGTAAATATAGTTTGCTGGTTCAGGTTAGGTTTGATAAACCAAATTTTGCTACCGTTGTGGCTGGTGTCAACTCTTATATTGATACAAAATGTAATCACTTCCTTGTTTATATTTTTTATGTCAATTACCTGGAAAAATCCTAATTATAACCACAGAAAAAATAGGTTTATTTGTAATAATAGGTAAATTAATGCCTCTCGTTAATCTCGACACTCTCGAGAATACTATAGGATAATGTTATTAAATGTCAAAATAACGTTTAGCACATTTGTCAAAAATATTATCTCCAATTACAGCTCCATTATTTAGGCTACAATGAAAATATTGGAAAGAACCCCAATACCACAAAAAATAACAAATAAAACAAGTTACTTAAGATTAAACCCTTATGTACATTTAGATGACCATATCATCATCAGAGGGTCTTATTACAAAATTACAATCTAGCAAACAAGAAGTTACAAACTAGAATCATCATTCTAGTTTGTAGCTTCTTGTTTTCTAGATTGTAATAAGACCGTCTGATGATGACATGGTATTGAAATGTACATAAGGGTTTAATCTTAAGTAACTTGTTTTATTTGATATTTTTTGTGGTATTGGGGTTCTTTCCAATATTTTAATTGTAATATATTGTACCACTGTGCTCTTGATATTGTGCATTATTTAGGTTGTTTAATTCGACACAAGACCTTAGCTGTCATGGGCCACCTCTTTCTGCTTACGTGGGAGGAGGGGGGAAAAGTTGTGCTATTTTTTTTTACTTAGTGGAAAACTTTTTTTAATTTAAACTTAAAACAGGTAGTTTCGTCTCATTGTGATACATAAATGTACTCTGATAACCTACCAATTTCACATCTAAAATAACTCGAATAAAAACACCAATCCCAGTTAGGCAAAAGTGAAAGTATCATAACTTGAATATTCTCAATTACCTTCATGATTTTTATACCATATTGGACATTCTCACCTTGAGTTTTACATGACCAAATTGTAAACCCTTTTGAAAAGCTTCAATTGATTTGATGGACACGAGTGCCCTAATTAGGGATAAAATATTGGTTATCGATTTTGTCACAATTTCATCACCAGCTACAACCCCTTTATTTGAACAAATGTAAGTTTACCTTACAAAATTGCAATTTAATTCTAAAAATTAAAATAAATTATTTTTAAAGAATATCAAATATCTTGAGGTGTGTAAAAAGAACATAACTCTTAAAAAATTAAAGTTCTAGAGCAAATAAAGTTTTACAGTTTTCAAAGGTGAAATGGTTAGGTTTAGAAATAAAATACCTGAACAGTAAATTAAGTACAGTATAATTGGAATTTACAATTAAAAGTTGGCAAGCGAAACTAAAGAGAATTGGGACACGTTTTGTAAAAACGTTAATGTGGCGAACAAATATTTGAGCGAAGTTAAAACATTTCCAAGAATATTAAGCAGATTGATGAGAAATATATCAGACAGATCTAATAACCAAGCTTTGCTTGAAAATGAAACAATAAAAAAAATTTACCCTGTGGGAAAAGGAAATATTAAGTAAAGGTTTAATTGTTGATATTAGGAAAGAGGTATGCCTACTGATAAGTGAATAGAAGTTATTGAGTGGTATAACATTTTAAAATGAAACGGATAAAAATTGATAACATTAAAGAATTGAAAATAAAGTAGAGAATAATGATTTTTAACAAAGTGTTCCACGACAGATTTATTTCAATGCATTTTAGGAACAAAATGATTATACAGCTAATCACCTTTAATTGCCAAACTTTATATGAAAAATATTGACAGGAAATAAATAAATAAACTGTTGTATTTTCCTAAACTAAGAAATTGATGTGGAAGACATTCTCAATATTAAAGAGCGTATAGAACATTTCTTAATTTATTATCAATATATCAACAATCAACATAAAATTTACCTATGAAATAGAAGATAATAAATGTGTAGTGTCAAGTATTAGAAACAATAATAATAATAGCCTACTGAATTAGATATAGAGTATATAAAAAAAATACAAATAATGCTGGGTAAATCCCAGTAAATTCTATCAATGTAAATCTCAAATTAGCAGCATTCAAGTATATGGTCAATAGAATAATTATAATTCCTTTGAATAAAAATAATTTGAATTTTGACAGAATTAAAGAAATAGATAAATTTATTGGATATAATCCCAGATTAAGGAATATATGAAGAAAACAAAATTCAAAAAAGATTTCACCACTTTAATGAGAGAAAATATTAAAAATAAATACATTAGGCTACCATTTGATATGGATATAACAAAAGGTTTATAAGTTTTTTTAAAAAAAAAGTAAATACTAAAGTATAAAGACTGAAATATTTACCAGGTGACCCAAAAGACAAAATAAATAAGTTAGATAAATCAGGGAGTTAAAAAAAAAAAAAATTAAATCTCGTTGTAAAGTTTTTATTGACCAAACAAAAAAAACTTCCAAAAGACTCAAAGAGCACATTAGCCATATAAAATTTTAAACCTGAAAAATCAAGTATTGCTGAACACATCTTAAACACTAAACAGGCTAAAATAAATGATCTTAAATTAGTGAACAATGTTCAAACAAAAAGGCTGTTAGACTGTTGAAAACATTCCTGTAGGCCTATCGAATTTTAATAAACAATTTTAGGTGTCAAAGTATTATGGGGGAACATTTCGAGTAATGTAAAGGTAAAATAACTTATAAAAAAATTTGAAAGATCAGTTAAGGTGAAAAACAAATTCCCATGATAAATAAATGTTAGTTACTTAGGAAAAAGTTGAACAGCAATTAAAAATATTACAGAATAAATTTATTAAAGTTTATAATGGCAACACTATGTGGTGTCACTATTAGTTATTTCAGAAGAAAAATACAGTTGATAAACGAGTCAATATATATTGATTTTAATTTAAGTTTCTGCAACTTATTTGCCCTTATCAAGCCTAAAACCGGATTGAAATATTTTAAACTTTTATCTTACAAAAAAATTGTAAACCCAACTAAATTATTAGTTGGTATTAAATTATTATTAGTAAAATTGTAAACCCAACTACAATAAATAATCCTTATTGAATTATAATCTTTAGAAATAGTCAGAACAACTAATATAAAAAACCCACCAAATTAATGAAAATCAGAATATACACAAATAAAAGAAAAAAACAAAATCTAGAAAAACACACAAAAAATAACTGTATGAAACAACTGTTGTGTAATGTTTAACATAAATAAATGAAACCCCTCAAACAAATAACTTTCTTCTTTTATTTTTAAAACCTACAAAAAATAAAAGAATAAATTTATTTTTGTTTGAGAGGTTTCATTTATTTATGTTACACACAAATAATGATTATATAAATCCATAAACAATACAGAGCCTACCTTTAATATGGAGAATATACATACAGAGAAAATAAAATTTTAAATAAAAACACAGAAATAATATTTTGCAAGTTTATTACAGAGAAGGATGTATACCTACAATACCAATCTCGTTGTAATTGTAAATTACTAACCCATGGATAAGGTGTATTTTCCTTAATAAATAAAAGACAAGATGTTTAACTCTGAAATGTTATTTAAATTTTTGAGATACCTATTGTGATTTTATGAAATGAGTTATTAATTATAAATAATTAAAAAAATACTTACCTGCAACTATTCTTGTAAGTATCGAAATACTGTCGCTGTTCATGATGAGCTGGTTGTTAATTACTTATTACACTTTTGCTATTGATTAAAACCAGACTTTTAGTTAACTAAAAGTTGTTAAATTGTTAACTTACACTTGGAGGCAACGTTTTCGTCTTTCCATGTAAGACAATAACGTTTCCTCCAAGTGTAAGTTAACAATTTAACAACTTTCTTGTAACCTTACATTGATAGAGAACCAAGGTTGATAAACAAATAACAATTAAACATTTAATCAAATGAAATTGATTAAAATACAAATAGCATCATTATGACAGATTTTTTTTATATATTAATTATTAGCAAAACAGAAATGAGAAAAAGCATCTTGCAATAAAATCCAATATAACATATTTACAAGTGAAATTATTCTAAATAAATTATTCAATTTTCATTACATAATCAGTTATTGTAAATGTTAGAAAAATTATACTCTAAAATTAAAACATATTGGCTAATCAAACAAAATATAACATATTGGATTCCTACAAACACAGGTGATCAGTCTGTATTAGTAGGTCAAAATGAGGAGAGTCTGATATTGCAACTATGAAAATAATACAATAGAGTACAATGTAATACAATACAATATGCTGAGATATACAGCAGTGACATTTAGAGTTAACTCTTAGCCCTTCAATTAAAATACTCACTAGAATAAGATGACAAAATTTACAAAAAAGAAAGAAAACAACAAAAGATTACAATACATATTAGATTTAGGGATTCACTCCAAGGTTTAAGAAAATACAAATTCAGTAAACAATGCAGTCTCTGGCTTAAGTACTTCTCTACGACAGTGTGAGGAAATATTAAAATAGGTATAAGCGATTGAACAAAGTTATAAAGTTAATAAAACACAACTTAAGTTAATGTAAAAGTTTTACTATTGAGGCATATAAAAGTGGTTTTTAGTAATCACACTCCCTATGTAGTTCAAGATTCAGTGTAAAATTAACAATGACCAATTAGTGAATACTCTAACAAGTTCCAATATAGAGTGCAGTCAAAACAAAGGAGGGAAAAACACAGGTCCAATATTTGTCTTTATGTTCAAAATAAGTCACTAACATTCGCAGTTGACTACTTAATCTATCAAAAACAATTGAGCACTATGCAGTGATGATTAAAACACAAAGTAAACATATCCATATGTCGTTGGTTAGATTCCCATGGCGTTGCATATTTTATTGCTGAAGATGACTTTTTCTATATCTTTGGATTGGAGTGTGTAGTTGTTAATTTCGTTTAACGGAGTAACCCCAAGACATCCGTCTGAACAGTATGTTGAGTGCAGAGGGACGACTTTTGATGATGGTTCGTTGTCCACTGACCAGAAAGTAGCTCAAGATGTCTGCTCCTATTGCCGAGTAGATTTCTGCAGGTGTGTCGAGGTCCAGATCAGTTATTGTGAGGTATTGAACAAAGTTAATATTACACATCTAAAATTAATTTAAATGTCTTACCACTTGGGTGTTTAAACATAGTCCTAAGTAATCACTCACTAGTAGTTCAGGTTCACTGTAACACTTTACGATTACTATTGAGTTAATAATTTAACAAGTCCTAATATCCAGTGTAGTCAAAAAAAGAGGAAATAACACAAGTCCAATATTTGTCTTTATGCTAAAAAAAAGTCACTATAACACTCGCGGATGAAGTAATACTTGATCTAACAAAATAATTAAGCACTATGCAGTGATGATTAAAACACAATGTTAACATATCCATATGTCTGAACAAATTGCTCCAGTTCTGATGAAAAGCCACCTTGAGTGATGAATGATAAAGTCTGTTGCTCACTCCGATTGCTCAGGAGTAGATAGAAGACGTTCAAGATCGGAGAGAATCAGAGATGTAGTTTCTAGCTGAAGTCTTCGTAAGATGTCGCGAGGTTGTGGAGAGTTGATTAGATCCCCATGGCGTAGCATATTTTAGTATATTTTTCTCTCTTTCTTAACAATATATTTTCCTTTTATAACACATTTTGAAATAACTTGACTTACAAAAGTTTAATAATAATGTCTTTGAAGAAGTACTAATCAATTTTTAAATATGGAGTCTTTCCAAAACTAGTCAACAAAGGAAAACATTGTAATATTAGGAAAGGCAGAAAAATGTAACTGTAAAAAATGTAATTGCAAAACATTACTTTAACTCTCAGTTTTCATGAAATCCTTTTACAAAATAAATAACAATAATAAAACTGGATTGTTTATGAAACTTATGAGTCAATGTACATTTAAAACTAATTAAAAAAATGGTTTTAGGTGTTGCAGCAACTATAAAAAATCCTAAAAATATTTAAATCATGTTTATAAAAATTAATGTAACTGTAAAATGTAATAACAAGTAAACCCTTAAATATTTAATCAATTACTATACAATGAAATAAATTTGATTTTAGCATGTAAAACATCTTTTAAACGCACAGCAATAATAATCCTTCCTGCGGCAGTTTAAACAGCAATGTTTTTTTTCAATAGTTCTGAAACAAAATAATGGTTAACTTAAATAGATAACATATAAACATGTTTTCAACAATAAAAATAATAATATTTTATTTGTATTATTACAAATGGAAGTTTTCAAATGACCAACATGTCAACTAATGCGACCAACTTACGATACAATCATTCAACAATCACGTCGTTCAAATGACCGACTCTTAAACCACATTCAACTTATCGACACTTACACGGCGCGCCACACGCATAATATTATCATATTGGTAAATAAGTTTTTTTTCAATCTTTTATTCATATAGAAGAATGTACCTTTTTATCAATCCTTTATTTTTATAGTAACTGCTCATTATTACAAGTGACTGTTTTTAAACGTTTTTGTAGAAATTATTCTCACAATATACTGACAATTAATAAAAGAAAAAGAAGATTTTTTTTTAGTATTCGTTTCTAATATTAGTCTATCTGTATTTGTCAAACTTAAATATTGCCCATTTATTTATTTATCAATTTATACACAAAAGATAAAGAGTTAAATGGTCCTATTTCTAGAAGAAATTATCAAAATTTATTTTTCATTTCCGTAAGCTATTTTACTAATACAATTTTAAAACTTCACTATTGTTCTTTGTTGGGAATTTATTTATGTAAACATAAAAACCATATTTAGTTAATTAGAGCTTAGCTAGTGAGAGCTATTACCAAAGGGAAAAACAAAATACGGAAATCAAAATATCACCAACAATGTGTTTTTAATAAACAATCACACAACAAACTAGTTTCGGAAATGGTTATGTTTATATAAAAACATAAATTTTAAAAACAAAAATAAAGTACAATCTATCTTATTATAGTTCAATAGTGAGCATCATTAAAATCATAATTTAGTTTATGGCTAAGAAAATGTATTTATATAGAATTGGAGTGTAAAAATTAATTATTGGTGATGTACACACAAACGTTATAGTTACACAGGTATTGATGGCAATGTAGATACCACTTATCTAAATGCACAAGATACAGCCCATATTGTCAGTTCTCACACGGATTTATGAAACACTCCGTAATTTGAACAATCCTGAATATATTTAAACAGATGTTATAGTTGACTGTAATAATACAGTCAATAGCATGAAATATTTTTTTGTAGAACATTTGCTCATATACAGGGCAGCAGGATTCTAAATTTCACAAGATAAATCAGTAAATTATATCAGAACAACAGTGTAACAATTGTTCAAATAAATGACTCTAATGTTAAAGATAATCACCATATTAAAGAAGAGGAATTAATTGTAAATAAAATAACTGAATATTTGAAAAATATTCAATATACTTCTTTTATGAAACAGGTTAATACTGTAACTTTTAAGCATGAAATAACATTAAATGATGAGGTCAATACATGGAATAATAATTTGCTTTATGAGTTATTAAGATAGTTTTGTAATTGAAACTTTATTTTTCTATGTTCTTAAAAACTGAGATGCTAAAAATATTCACAAGTTTCTATAAAGCAAAAAGTTTATGGATGCCTTTTGATAGCAGTAGAAAATAATATTTGGGGTTAAATAAAAATGGTGTTCTTGTCTATACAATTTGTATCAATTATTTAATTTTACATGTTTTGTAGAATGGAAAAAATTCAATTAATTTTTTTTTCAATAAAATGATCAATAGCATTATTTTATTCCATCTTTAACTTGAATTACTACTTTTAAACTTAACATATAATAATTTCATACTTGCCTGTAAAAGCATTTACTTTTTTGTGCTCATGAGCAAAGCTGGCCCGATACATTTTTCCATATAAAAAGAGCGGTACTGAAATATGCAACGTTATAATTACCTAATACCAATTAATTGTATTTTTAAAGTTGATTTTTATTAAAAATATTATTACTTAATTATAAACTATTTTATTCATTACGAATATTAATATTTAATTTTCATGTTATTATTTGAATTTAAAAAAGCCTTCTATATTTATCGCCACAGGCCTCATTTTTCGCTGCCAGGAAGTTAGTGTTAACACTAGCTGGTGCTGGAACCATGTAAAGGTAGAATTTTAGATTGCTGTAAATTGTTTTCTAAAGTTAAACTAATTCTGTAAACAAGTGTAAGGGAAAGTTTGACATCTGGAAGGGTCAAAGAACTCACACAAGCAGGGTGTAATTGCTACATAAAATGAAGAATTCAACAACAAACACCATTGGCAAAAGGTTCAGTGGTTCCATATTTAAAACTTTAATCCTATTTGGCTAAAACACGATAAGAGGAGTTAAAATGCTTGCTTAAACTCCTGACAGGTGTAGCTGTAGGTAGCCTATTGTAAAGTCTTGAGATTTAAAATATAAACTATTCTTTATAAATATTTCCTTATAAAATCCTCTATTGTATAAATAACTCTTTACTTATATTATATACTAAATTCTTTATATACCATACAATTATTCTTTGAGCTTAGCTTGTGAGGTTATGTTGAAAAAATTTAAAACATAAACAAAACTCACAAATTAATCATTTAATAAATGATTTAATAATTTTATTAAATCAAAGTTGACAAATATTCTTCTTTATAACAATGTATTGTAAGTTGTAGATCCTTGATGAAAGACTAGTTTACTTTAATATTAAGGTCTCAGTATGCTGTTTACATCTAGAAACATTTTTAAAAATATTCAATTTCATAATATTACATATCGTTTTGTAATTACGCTTTTATTCAAAACAATATTTAAAAACATAATAAGATGCAATATGTGCTATGCCATAACCAAGAAAGATATTGCTATTTTAGACAAGAAGTTATGAGGTGTTGATTATGTTAATTATTTATGTTTCAATATGTTGTTAAATCTGTAATTGTTTACAAAAATAATCACTGTATCATTTCCCATTATTTTGTAACTATAATCAATGTTCAAAAAGATGTTTAAGTAGATTATTTACAATTATAAGAAGATCCTTTACGATCTATGGTCTAATCAAACCAAACAATATTTCAGCATTACATTTATTTTAATAACGATAAAGTTAAACCGTATATTTTGAGAAATAATTTAAAGGTAGTAATGATAACTACTTAGTTTAGATATTTATAGAAATATTACTTCCCATTTATTTATTAACTTAAAGTTGTGCTTGAACGCCTGCGGAGCGGCATAGCGATAACCCGAAACATTACTTTTAGTTGAAATCGGTGTATTTGGTTATTTGAAATGCGCGTATTTGGTTCTTTAAAGTCCGTGTATTACGATTATTTGAATGTCGCGTATTTGGTTAGTTAACGGCCACGTAAATTGTGTGTGTACATTTTGGTTAATGCATTTTTTAGGTTTAATAGGTAGCTATATTGGGCGATTTGTTAATTACGTTAATATTTAGGTCTCAGTATTTTATTAAATCTATAATTGTTTTAAATATAAACACTACATCATATTACTGTCGTTTTCTAAATTACACTCAATGTTTTAAACGATGTTTAAGTAGATTATTACAATTATAATAAGTAAATACATACATACAAATATTCATTTATATATACACAGATTAGAAGGAAAAAATATGTACGGTATTGGTATAGATAATATTTTTATTTGTTTCCAATTAATTTATGGTTTTATGAATAGAAACGTGACAAGTTTTCTTCTTTATAACAATGTATTGTAAGTTGTAGCTCCTTCATGAAAGACTAGTTAACCTTTTACTTTGACTAGTTTACTTTAATATTAAGGTATCAGTATGCTGTTTACATCTAGAATCATTTTTAAAAACTTTTAAATAATAATCAATTTATTATATTAATTATCGTTTTATAACTACACTTTTATTTAACACGATATTTACATATTTATTACGTTAGTTATTTAAGTTTCAATATGTTGTTAATTCTGCAATTGTTTACAAAAAATAATCACTGTATCATAATTCCCATAGTTTTGTAATTACACTTAATATTCAAAAAGATTTTTAAGTATACTATTTACATTTATAATAGATACTTTAAGATCTATGGTCTAATTAAACCTAATAATATTCCTGCATTACATTTACTTTAATAACGATAAAGTTAAACCGTAGAATTTTCAGAAATAATTTAAGGGTAGTAAAAATTACTACTAGGTTTTGGTATTTATAGAAATATTACTTCCCATTTATTTATTACCTTCAAGTTTTACGTTGAACGCCTGCGGAGTGGAATAACGTTTAGTTGAAGTCCGTGTATTTGGTTATTTGAAATGCGCGTATTTGGTTAGTTATAGTACGTGTATAACGATTATTTGAATGTCGCGTATTTGGTTAATTAACGGCCGCGTAAATTGTGTGTGTACATTTTGGTTAGATAAATTTTGGTCATTTGAACGCAACCCATTTTGGTTATTGCATTTTTTAGGTTTGATAGGTAGCTATCTTGAGCGATTTATTAATTACGTTAATATTTAGGTCTCAGTATTTTATTAAATCTATAATTGCTTTAAATATAAACACTACATCATATTACTGTCGTTTTGTAAATTACACTTAATGTTTAAAACGATGTTTAAGTAGACTATTACAATTATAATAAGTAAATACATGCATACAAATATTCATTTATATATACACAGATTAGAAGGAAGAAATATGTACGGTATTGGTATAGCTAATATTTTTAGTTGTTTCCAATTACTTTACATTAAGTTTAGTTTAAGTCCGTGTAATTGGTTATTTGAAATGCGCGTATTTGGTTATTTAAAGTACGTGTATTACGATTATTTGAATGTCGCGTATTTGGTTAATTAACGGCCGCGTTAATTGTGTGTGTACATTTTGGTTAGATAAAATTTGGTCATTTGAACGCTACCCCTCCATTCGTAGTAAATGTAGATAAAAAATGAATTATAATATAAATAATTGTTCCTCACTCACAATGTTGTATTTGAGGAAAAATGAGGAAATAGGAAATTATTTGCCCAACATTTCCCCCCACCGTAAACAGAATAAAGTTTTATCAATTAAATAGAAATAAAACACACATTAAACAACAAAAAATATTGAACTATAATATTGAAATTCTTGAACTAAAACAACTTGTGATATTAAAAATGTTCTTTAGTCATGGTGAGGGAGAAGACTTATCTTGACGACTGGGCGTCGGAAAGTCCCTCTCGTGGTTCATACTGATACGACCCGCACAACACCATCCTTTTCTGTGAATGTATCTTCAATTCTTCCCAACTGCCGACGTAATGGTGGAGAGTGGGTATCTTGAAGGAGTACCAAGTCACCTTTAGACACGTTTGGTGATTCCGTTGTCCATTTACTACGCTGTTGGAGCGTGTGCAAATACTCAATCCTGTAACGTGTCCAGAAATGTTGGACGGCCTTTGAAATTATTAGCCAGCTACTTAGACGATTCATGGGTAACTCTTGAAGGTCATGTTCAGGTACTGCGGTCAGAGCAGAGCCGATGAGAAAGTGTGCGGGTGTTAAAACATCAAATTCATTAGCGTCTGTGGATAACGGAGATAATGGCCTGGAATTTAAAATTGCCTCAATTTTTGCACATAGTGTTGATAATTCTTCAAAGATGAGAGCTTGTCAATTTATCACTCTCTTGAGATGGTATTTTGTGAAGCGTATTCCGGTCTCCCACAGAGCTCCAAAATTAGGACCATTAGGCGGGTTGAAATTCCAAAGATTCCTTTAGAGCTGCAATGTTCAGTTATCCTAGCTTTATTTTCACGCTCTTCGACGTACTTGAATATGCCTGTAAGGTACTTGTTAGCTCCCACAAAGTTCGTTCCATTGTCGGAAAACTTATAGTGCCAAATCTATCGAGTGCAGTCAAAATGCATCGGTTGAAAGATCCGAAACCACTTCGATATGGACGGCTTTTGTAGATAGACACACAAACATATATATGCCTTAAATATCTTAGCATTTCGTCGTCTAGATTTCTTAATTAAAATAGGACCCCCGAAATCCATATCAGTAGATATGAACGGTCGTCTCCTTTACTTGTTCGTGAGGCTGGAACATCTTCCATTCGAGGTTGTATGAACGTTGGCTTCATTTTATTACAGGTGAGACATTTGGAGAGTGTGGACCTAATAGCACTGCGAATACTCAGAATCCAATACTTCTGTTGAATAAATGATTGTAGTGTGCGTGGTCCAACATGGAAATAAGATTTGTGATAATGTTCGATTAAAAGTGTAGTCAAGCGGCTTAACTTGGGTAGTAGAATAGGATGTCTAAAGTCTTGTGGCAAGGCAGCATTCCGAAGCCTACCCCCTACCCTAAGAAGACCACGATTGTCCAAAAAAGGGTTCCGTTTCCTAAGGGCATTTGATGTCTCGCCTCCACCTTTAAGTGAAATTAGATCTTCTTCAAAGTACCTTTTCTTTGTGTATTGAATCCAGAAATGTAGAGATGAACCTCACTCAGTATGAGATAATGAACCTTTAACTTTATATTGTGTATGACAGTTTGTTATAAATCGTTTGCACCTGGCGGTTACTCTTATTAACCTGGTAAACGAAGACAATTTATCAATTAAATTAAAACTTGGTGTTTTGGTTTCAGCAACACAAATAGTATCAATATTCAACTTGATATCTGGTAATACATTCGTACTTGTGCAAGGTGCGTACCGCAGCGGCCATACTTTTATGGGTGATGTCATGAACAATGGGCCGAACCACCAAAGCGAATGAGCTATGAGTTGTCTAGGGAACTACAATTCTCTGTGTTTCGATTTGTTGACACATAATGCCAGCTGTTAGGATCTAATTTCTCCAATATTTCTGTCACACGGTTAGCAAAAAAGGTTTTGAGCAAATAAGGAGGTTTTTAGCCTATTAATCACCACTATTGAATCAGTAAATGCAAATATACTTTCTATTTGCAAAACTTCACTTAAACATTTTTTAAGATAATCAAACATTCTTGAAAGTAATAATGCTTCCCAAAGTTCCAACCGAGGAATAGAAAGTGTTTTAAGAGGTGCCACGTTTGACTTCCCAATAATAAAATGAGACGTATCTGGGTTGGTTGTACAGTCAATCAAATAAATTACAGCACTGTATCCTTTTTCAGAAGCATCGGTAAAACCTACAAGGTAGCATGGGCCTGACCCCGGAGACACTGTAAGCCGGGTTAATTTTATATTAGATAGAAGGTGTAAAAGAAAGGTTGCCCATTCCTTTTGAATGTTTGGGGGAACTTCATCATCCCAACTAACCCTAAGTATCCAAAGTCTTTGAACCATGGTTTTGGCCAATACAATCACAGGAGATAGCCAACAGAGAGGAACAAATATGAGTGTTATATGGGATAAAATGGCACGTGTTGTGTATATTAGGTTGACGGGAGTTATACTGTAAGAGAACCTGTCTGATTTAGCAATCCATTGAAGACCTAAAATCTTGATGATGTGACTTCCATCTGAATCCAACGAAATAGGAACTTCCTTGTGTTCATCAGGTATAGCATCAAGTAAGCTAGCGTAATTGCTGCTCCATTTATGAAGACTGAATCCTCCCAATGCAAGAAGATTTATAAGTTGATTTTGTAAATCCAATTTTCTTGAACATTCGCTGCGCCTTTCAGAATATCATCAATATAAATGTCCTCTTGAAGAACCTTGGCTGCAAGAGGGAACTTATCTCCTTCGTCTATAGCAAGTTCTTTCAATGCTCGCAAAGCCAAATAAGGAGCAGATGAAACACCATACGTAACTGTCATGATTTCAAATTCCTAGATCGACTCGTTGGGATTTTCCCGCCAGAGAATATGCTGATACTTTCGATCTTGTGAACGGACTAATATTTGCCGTTACATGTTACAAATATCCGCAATTAAAACTACTGGATGCAATCGAAATTTACCAAAACATCAGCAATATCATTTTGTAGCTTAGTTCCTGTCAACAGTATGGCATTTAGTAACCTATTATTTGTAGTCTTCATAAATGCATCGAACACTACACGAACCTTAGTGGATGAACTAGAATCTTTGATAACGCAGTGATGAGGTATGAAATAGGGTTGTTCTTGAGGCGAATTATTTGATACGAGACACATGTGTGCAAGGTTAATATATTCCCTCATAAAGGACATATACTCTCTATACACATTGGCATCACGCCCTAACCTTTTCTCCAGGTACTTGGACCTATTGGTTGCTTGGTCGCGTGACTGACCTAAGACGTTATCACTTTCTCTTATTGGATGAGGAACAACATAACGACCTTCCATATCACGATAGTGTAATTCCTTAAAACTCTTTTCACATTGGACATCATCTGGGTTGGGAGGTATCTTATGAGGAACTTCCTCTATCTCCCAGAAACGTCTTAAACTTCTGTCAATACTACTTGGACTTGAAATAAGCAAGCATGATGAAGTGAGTGGAAGCTGAGGTTGCTTATCCTTCAACTTTCCTGTAATAACCTAACCAAAGATGCTATGAAGAGCAGAGGGGCAGCCATCCGAAGTACTGAGCTGTTGCCCATCATAGACCTCAGGAAATAAATCCTCAGCTATCAGAAAGTCAATCTGAGAGGGTATGTGAAAACTAGGATCAGTCAAACATAGATGTTTGAACTTGGAGACGATGTGAGTGGGAATATGAACGCTAGGCATATGAGCAGTGATTTTTGAAAGTATCACAGCCTCTGTATTTAGTTGAGGAGTTATGGAAACTCGAGGCTTTAGTATACACGTGACAGCTCCTTTAGCCTTGACCTCATTTTAGGCTAGGCCAGCTATAGGGAATGAACATTTTCTTCGTACCAACCCTAAACGCTTTGCACAGTCAGATGTCATGAAGGAAATTTGGGCACATGAGTCAATAATTGCTCTAACAGGTTGAAACAGGCCGTTTGAGTCCTTGACATGAATAACTGCAGTCCCTAGTATTACAGTAGAATAATGCTGCTGTGAATCTTGAACTAAGCTAGTAGAGGTAGGGTTAGTAATTGAATCCGTAATCGACTGAAGAGAAGGATTGGATTTAGGTGATGCGACATGAACCAAAGTGTTGCATGAATAGTTCACAATAAGCTGAGTATGTTCTAAATGAAGGTATGTGTGGTGTCGTTGGTCGCAAGTTAAACAATTTGTCTTGGACAGATAATGAGACACGCTATGTGTACCTTTCAGACAATTAAAACATAGTTTATTGGCTTTAACTAAATCTTTACGTTGATCAGGGCTCATACGTTGGAATTCAGGACATTTGAATATAGTATGAAGAAGCATGCAGCATGAAAAAACTTTATATGCATCAGTAGAGGAAGTGACCAAGACTCTATTTGAAAATGAAATAAGATTTTTAACAGCGGACCCTCGCTTTGAAGATGTTACAGTTTTCAGAGCAGGGTTTCTATTAACTTGCTTATGAGCTGGGTGTATATCATTATCTTGAGATATTTCTAATATACGTGCATGGTTTTGTAAGAATTTCACTAAATCATCAAACTTAGGTATTTCGGAAGCAATGTTCTGTAATTCAAACTGCTTGCATGTAGCAACTGGTAAATTTCTCAAAGCAATATACATAAACAAAAAATCAGCTAGGTCTGGAATACCCAGTGCCTTAAGTGCAATAACCGGTTCATAAAACTTTCTTAAAAAATAATTTAAAGTCGAAGCTGACTCATGCTGTGGAGTACAACTAAAGAGTGTGTTTAATAAGGATATTCCTAGCACACGTTTGTTTTGATACTTGTCTACTAAGGATTTCCAAACAATGCAATAATTCCTGTCTGATATAGGAAGGCTGCGAGCAATGCTCAACGCAGAACCAGAAAGTGCAGAGGGTAAATAGTGAAACTTTTCAATGTCACTGAGTGACGTATTTTCATGTATGAGAACGCGAAAATTATCGCAAAATGGTGTCCATTCATTGTAAGATCCGTCAAACTTTGACAAGGCAATTTCTGGTAAACGAGGCCTACTAGGAGTTTTATCCTAACGCCTACTGTCAACAGAGGATTGTTCCACAGAACTAATTCTATTATAGACTACTTGTATTTTAAAATACAACTCGTCAAAGGCTTCGGGTGTTTGAACGGTTTCGTAATGTTTTTCGGGATCCATTTGTAATGACGTTGCTATTATTTCCTCTTGAACGGCTTCAAATTGTGTATATGAGTCGCCTATATTATTATATCTAGATTTAAATTGTTCTAACTTAGTTAAATCTGAGATTTCTTTAGAAAGGTCATACAGAATTTGGATATGGCGATATAGCTTTTCTCTCCTAGCTATTAGTAATTTTAAATGATTTTCTAGTTTATTCGTAATTATATACAATTTACAGCATAGAAAATATTTAAGTTTTCTTAAAATAATTCACTAAGTAGACTTGAATATTTAAAGCGAATAGGCCTAAGCTTTGCTATAATAGAATGCGGCTTTCGCCTAAACAAACATTGCAAAGATTAGATTATTAACTAACCTACAGTGGACTGTATTAAGCTTTATAATGTACAGTTTTTTGTTAATGCGTTATATAACTTAAGAAAACAAAATAACATATAAATTTTAAATATTCGAATATATTTTGAAGCAGTATTTCAACAGATTATAAATACATTTCAAAACTTGAACACCTTTATAAACACTCACGGACAGGTTTATCCGGCCCGAGGTACCAAAATGTTTGTGCAATAATTAAGTAAAAGTTCTGACAAACTGTTGCTATAATTATATTAACGAAATAATAGTACATGCCGCTAATATACCCCAAAATAGAATGTAGGATGCTAAGGCAAGGTTAGTTATGAAATCTAAAAAGTTAGTGGGAAAGTTCACTTACTTGTAGGCAGTTGTCTGTCACAACTACAACTGGTGGTAGTACTAGGTTCGGCCGCAAGATGAGTAGAGACAGCGCTCCAATCGTAGTAAATGTAGATAAAAAATGAATTATAATATAAATAATTCTAATATTAATATAGTTAATATTAAATAAATATAATATAAAAATGAGGAAATAGGAAAGGATTTACCCAACACAACCTTTTAGTGTTGTTGAAGTTTAAGGATTTAAGGAAATTCTTAAAGAACTGAATTCTTTAAATGATTTGCCATGCAGAAAACACATTTCGAAAACATTGATACCAGCGAAGTATGAAGAATGCATTCATACTAGACACTACTAAAAATACAATTGCAAACACAGATAGCGTATTTGTTACAACGGACACATGAACCACAATTAATACCAATATTTTTATGGCAGTCGCTACTCACTTTGTTAATGATGAATTTGAAATGAGTTCTGCATTGTTACAGTGTGCTAAATTTTCTAGAAGGCAAACTAGTCAGAACTTGGCAGAATAACTAAGAAAATTTGAATTAGATTGGAAGCTGAAAAAAAATTGTAATGAGAAGATCGAGGTACGCAGAGAAGATACAGTATACACAATACCAGCAACATAACGAAAGCTGTTAAGGACTTGGTGCAATGGAAACACTTTGTTCACATCCTGAATTTGATTATTACTAGTGCATTTGAAAACAATGATGTGGTCCTAACCCTTCTGGAAAATGTTAGAGGTATTGTTGCCCATTTCAAAAGAAGCACTATGTCAAATGGGAAACTAAATGCCTACCAAACCAAAACACACCCTGGAGGCCAACTCTAAAATTAGTTCAGGATATAGCCACTAGGTGGAGCTTTACTTTTTACATGTTGCACAGATTTACCATTAGGTGAGGCTATTCACTGGGGGAATCAGGTCAAGTATCTGTGCCTCATACGGCCTGACTTGGGGCCCTCACATTACCAACACGTTAAAGAAAGGAACAATTAAATCAACAGATCTATATCCTAAGCTTAACATTACAAGCCCATTTTCACCCTGGGTGGCCACTACTATATATCTATGTTGCGCAGCATACACTTACGCATCACTTACGCGTAAGTCTATCACTTACGCATCACTTACTCATCACCCGTCTGGGCCCATGCAGGTAACATACGCACACCCAGACTACAGTTATTCCAAAACAAGGTTTTTGCGAATAATCACGAAGGCACCTAGATGTACAAGAATAATACTGCTTCACACTGACTTTAAAGTGCCTTTCATCAAAGAACACCTCCGACAATTAGCAACAAAGTTCTGCAAACAGGCTTATGCACATACAACATCCACACTCATTTCCTCACTGGGTAAATATGAGCCCACCCACGACAAACACAGACCCCGCTGTCCTTACTGACCGTCAGCTCACACCATAACACCAAAAATAAAATATACATACTAATAAATTCTGCTTCACAGTTATGTTCCAAGTGACGCAGGGGCACTTCTTCAGGGCCGCAGCTTAGCCCCAACGGAAGTACTATTGTGACTGCATGCCTTTTCAGTTTCGAGTAGGCAGCAGAAGAAGAGGTGCATGTCATTCCTGCCATAGACTCACTAACAAGGTATTTGCAAGGTAATACCTCTCCTTATTCCTTACATAAGGTGATCCAAGCCCCCAGGGTTCCTGCATGATCTGTCGCGGGATTTTTCCTGACAGGGCTTCTTTCTTGGCAGGTTTTTTCATCCCGCTCTTAGCGCGACACTTACCGTACTATTTCCTGATTCTCCACGGAAAGAGCTTATGAGCTTGGTACATGGTCATTCAATCCCGTTTCCTTCACTCGCGGTAAGGATACTAACCGCATGCGCATGTGAGACGGAGGTAGATCGCTAGAGTTTGCCACGAGGGCTGATCGGGTTTTGGGGGCTCAGACGCGGGTACAAAAAAAAAAACATTTAATCAATACGGTTTTCTTCATTCGCTGTAGAGATACTAACAGCATGAGCAAGTGAGATGGAGGTAGCTGCTAAGAGAGCTGGGCGGATTTTGAAGTCACAGACAGGGCGGGATGCATTCCGGTCAATATTGTGTTTATTTAAAGGATGTGAGGTAAAATTTGTTTTAAAATTATATATACAAACTGTAATAGCTTCAAGTGGAATAATTATAATGTAAAAAATTACTTGAAAAAGATGCATTAGTTCCCACATAAAATATGTCAAATACAAACCCACGTTTAATAAAAAGGGTTTAATATGAATGAGCGGAATAAAACTACGATTTTAATATTTACAGATTCAGAAGACAAAAAGAAAAATACTAAGCACTCTTATATTTTTAATCACCACTTGTAGGGATAACTGTAAAGCTATCAAGAAAGTGGCTTTATGAAATTATGTTGGGGCACTACAGGGAAATCTCTTTACTGCCTTGATGAGACATTTGCTTACATGAAGGGACATGAGGGAAATAACACATTTGTTTATAATTATAAACAGTTTTCTTTCATTTTCTAGGTCATTTCAATTTTGTTAATAGTTTTATATCACTAACGCATAAACATACAATAACGACAATGAAAATATAGGAAAGAACCACAATACCCCAAGATTAAGCACTTTGTTGGTAGAGGGCGCAGAGGGGTTGGAGGTTACCTCTCGCCTATATATAGCGATAGCATGAAACGGTTAGCATCACTCTAGTTTGTAACTTCTTGTTTGCTAGATTGTAATTCTATATCAGACCCTATGATGATGATGATATGGCCATCGAAATATACATAGGGTTTAATCTTAAGTAACTTGTTTGATGTGTTATTTTTTATTATGTTTGTGATATTGGGGTTCTTTCAATATTTTCATTGTCATTATTGTGTGTTTATGCGGTAGTCATATAACACTACCAACAAAATTTAAATTGAAACTATTGTAACATATTGTACCACTGTGCTCTTGATATTGTATACACAATTACAAATACTGTAATTATCAGTTTCAATTCCATACAATTAACAATATTATTAGAAAAAACTTATTTTGGAGAAACTTTAGCTGTGTTGTACGCTGTACTTCGCCGGTACACATCATCGTAATATCAGGAGTTATAATTATATAAACCACTGTATTTAAAAGTAAAAGAATATATTTTATGAATAACTGACAAATTGTGAAACGAACGAAGGACGAACCTAGTAGGAAATATTTAAAATCTACCACAAGTGTAAAGAGTAGCTTCAAAATTGTAGGATTTGGAGTACTAATGTATAAAATAAAATAAAATTCCGTCAAGATTTTTTAAACTGAGCCCCAAAAGGGGATCCTTACATGTCGTACATGTACTTACGTAGTCCAGTCAGTGTACATGAAGTATAGTCCTTATCATGTTTGCAGGAAAGTATTTATACAGACTCAAAGCACCCCTACATCTCCCGTCTCGCCCATCGCAATCTCTCACGGCCAAGTGCACGGTTAAATGGTTCGCACCATACATGCAAGTCTTTAATCTAATTTTGTGAATAAATATCACCCATTTAGATAATAGGTGTACCTAAATTTAAAACTCATTGAGTACTCTTAAAATTTGTAATGTTTAAATCAAGAAGAAATTTATTTCTCTCATTTATTCAACTTGAGTCTAAATGTAGGCGAAAAAATTACATAAAATGCTGTTTATTTTTCAAAATGATGACTAGGTAGTATAAATTAGTCTCACGGTAGGTTAGTTCCCTCCCCAAGAAAGCATTTCTGTGTGCATTGTGGCACTTACTTAATATTTTTAAAATTTAATTACAAATTTAAATTGGTGAAATGAGTTAGTGTTATTACATCGTGACAGGTATAGATTTAACAAATCGTTAAAAAAATTCCTCATTCCATGTGTTTGTAGAACAGATATACCACTTTTAAACTGATTTATGGGTCTTGCTCTTACTAATACTTTAAGTAGATATGAGCCCACTTTGGGACAAACTACCCCTAACTGGCCTGTACTTCACCTAGGACTATAGGGGTAGTTTTGGATGATGCAGGAGGTCAATGCGGTCTTGATCCTAGCCCTTGGGGGTGGGTTCGAACACTTTTAGAGGGGTGGGGGTAGTTTTGGGAAAACAATATACTCCAACCCACCAACCCAAGCTAGCCAAATCGCATCTAATCCAACCTACCCCCAGGTGCAGGGGTGTCCTCAGCTACGATCAGGACCTTCCCCTGGGGTAGCTCCGGGGGTAGATTCGGGGTGGGGGTAGATTTCGAAAAAATTTTGGAAAAATGTGTCTTGACTGATAGGGTGTGTCTAGAGTGTATTATGGCTACGGTTGGGGGTGGTTTCACCTAGGGGCAGTTTTTAAATAATATATGAAAATGCCAAAATCGATCGGTTGGATCAAATGACCGTACGGGATATGTGTAGAGTCCATTATGGACTGTTGCGGGGGCGGTTTCACGTAGGGGTAGTTTTTAAATAATATATGAAACTGCCAAAATCGATCGGTTGGATCAAATGACCGTACGGGATATATGTAGAGTTCATTATGGACTGTTGCGGGGGTGGTTTCACCTGGGGGTAGTTTTTAAATAATATATGAAATTGCCAAAAAATGATCGGTTGGATCAAATGACCGTACGGGATATGTCTAGAGTCCAGTATGGACTGCTGCGGGGGCGGGTTCACCAGGGGTTGTTTTCAGATTGCCAAAAATGGGTCCTAAGTAAAAGTCACCCAGGAGTCGTGCTCGAGGTAAAGTCACCTAGGAGCCAGGCCTTAGGTAAAGCAACCACTGAGGCAGACCTTAGGTAAAGCCACCCAGGTGTCAGACCCTCGGTAGAGTCACCCTGGAGTCATGCTCGACGTAAAGCCACCTAGGAGCCGGGCCTCAGCTACAGCCAATCCGAAGCCATGCAGTAGGTAAAGTAACCCTTGAACCAGGCCTTAGGTAAAGTCATTTAGGAGCCAGACCTTAGGTAAAGTAACCCTGGAATCAGGCATTAAGTGGGGGGTGGTTATCACATAATAAATGAAATTGCCTAAAACTGATCGGTTAGATCAAACTACCAACGTTCCAACTATACGCTCATTTTAACCGACCAACAATTATACACAGAGTTCAAATAGTCAACAAGCTCAATCGACCAATCACATTGCAGGGGCCCGGTAGGTCTACGCAATACAACGCAAACGGTCGCTGTAAGACGTGAAGGCTTATATACCGTGTTAAACCAATATATATGATAGCCCACATAATGTGTTAAACAAATATGCATGTAAGCCTACATACATACTATGCTAAGCCGACATACATGGGCCTACTATGTCTGTAAACCACTGGCCAAAGCCCTTATGACCTGAGCTATTTTCACCTCTTCTATCAGGTAGAGCCTCAGGTAGGCAACCGTATAGTTCATATGGGAGGTACTATAGGGTACATCTACCAATGCATAACCTATCAAGCCCACGTAAAGATTTAATATATTTGATGACGTATCCGCGTTCGAGCGACTCTATGCAGGTATTAGGCTCACCCTAACTAGAGTTTTATACCCCCTAAATGATTTGGCTGATGCGGGGCAAGGGGTATATGATTGCCAAACTCAAAATTTGTCTATGCTACTAAATTAATAAACAATGCAACAAAGCCTTATCGTGCATTGATAGCTGTTTTACCACTCCAAGCTGGCTTTACCTATGGCTTGACACAGGGGTTGCTTTACCTAGGGTAACTCCAAGGTAGCTTTACCTACGACCTGACTCTACGGTGTCTTTACCTAAGACTTGACTCCAAGGTAGCTTTACCTAAGATTAGATGGAGGTACTCGTCTTAGTCAGTATGTTGTAACTGATACAACATACCTAAACAATATATGTAGAGCCCAGATCATAAAGGCCTTGACGGTTTCTGCATAGCGTTTTTGGTATGCGTTGATAGCTATAATTATGTCTAAGGCCTAAAGCTTTTGCCAGCGCCTTCACTAACCCTAACCCATTTGACCTCAGTGTAGATGTTGGTTGATTAGCGTAAGTTTTTCAACGTTGATTAGCTGAAACGTTGAGCTAGCCTTCACCAGCCGTAGCCTATTTGAACTTGTTGTTGGTGTAAATGTTGTTCGTTTGAACATCGCGTATGTTGGTCGGTTAAACGTAGCGTAAGACAGTCGTTTAGTTGAAACGTTGATTATTTGATCTAGCCTACACTGGCAATAGCCGCCATAGCCCATTTGAACTCGGTATCAACATTGCCGCCATCTTGTTCTCCGCCCCGGATGACGTCATATTCGGTCCTAAGTTGTGCATCGGATACTATGTGTTACCTTATATCACGCCACTCATCAGATGCTATGTGTTAGCCCACAGTCAAGCTATACATCGGGTGCTATTAGATGAACATTAGCCAAGCTATGCAATGGATATTATGTGTTACTTTGTATTCAAACTTCTCATCGGATACTATTTGTTAACCTATAGTCAAGCTATGCATCGGATACTGTGTGTTACCCTTAGTCAAGGCATTCATCGGATACTATGTGTTAGCCCTAGTCGGGCTATGCATCGGTTACTATGTGTTAACCATTAGCTAAGTTACGCATCGGATACTGTGTGTTAACCATAGTCAAACTAACCATTAGTTATCCACTAGCCTAGCTATGCTTTGGATACCATGTGTTAACCATTAGTCAATCTATACCTCGGATACTATGTGCTAGCCCTAGTCAGGCTATGCATCGGCTACTATGTGTTAACCATTAGCCTAGCTATTTATCAGATACTATGTGATAACCATTAGCCAAACGATGCAATAAATATTATGTGTTAGTTTGTAATCAACCTACTCATCGGATACTGTATGATGACCCCTAGTCAGTCTAGTAATCGGATGCTATGTGTTAGCCCTAGTCATGATTTGAATCGGCTACTATATGTTAAGCATTAGCCTAGCTATGTATCAGATACTATGTGATAACCATTAGCCAAACTATGCATTGGATACTATCTGTTAGTTTGTATTCAACCTACTCAACGGATACTTTGTGTTAAACCCTAGTCAAGCTATGCATTGGATGCAATTTGTTAAAACATACAAAAGCTATGCATCGGATATTTTGTGTTAACCACTAGTCAAACTACACATCGGATATTATGTGTTAGCCCTAGTCAAGCTAACTATTAGTTAACCACTAGCATAGCTATGAATCGGATAATATATGTTGGTCATTAGCCAGCCTATGCAATTGATGTGTTAACCACTAGTCAAGATACACAACGGATATTATATGTTAACCATTAGCCTAGCTATGCATTGGGTACAACATGATGAACATTAGCCTGGCTATGCGCTGGAGATTATGTGTTGGGCCATTGTCAAGCTACTTATCGGCTACTATATGTTAACCCATAGTCAAGCTAACTATTAGTTAGCCGTTAGCCCATATATGCATCGGATACTATATGTTGGTCGTTAGCCTGGCTATGCACTGGATATTATGTGTTAACTTGTATTCAAACTTCTCATCGGATGTGTTAACCATTAGCGAGGCTATGCACTGGATATTATGTTTTGGGGCATACTCAAGGTACTTATCGGATACTATATGTTAACCCATCGTCAGGCTATGCATCGGATATTATGTGTTAATGATTAGCCAGGCTATGTATCAGATATTATGTGGTAATTTGAGGGCTACTCGTAGGATAGTGTGTGATAACCATTAGCTAAACTATGCATTGGAAATAATGTGTTATAATTTGTAGGCCCATGTCTTCTTAGCATAATATCTATGCAGGCTTACACACATATATGTTTAACACATTATGTATTCTATTATGTATTTAGGCTTAACATAGTATGATAGCATGCATGTTGGCTTACCAGAGTTTTTATGTAGGTTTACACGCATATTTGTTTAACAGCGTATATATGGCTATTTAGAGTATATTACATGCTGGTTTAACATAGTATATAGGCCTATATCGGTTGGCACTGTATGTATATAGGTTGCGTGACTTTTTTTAATTATATTGTAATATTTGTTGACCGTCATCTACGTGGGTGTGATAGGTTATGCTTTGGTAGCTATACCATATAGTACTTCCCGTATTATACGGTTGCCTGCCTGAGGTTCTACCTGATAGACGAGGTGTAAATGTGTGTCAGGCTCTGATCATATAGGCTTTGGCCAGTGGTTTACCGACATAGTAGGCCTTATAGTAGGCACATTTAGGGATTCATGTAAGTCGGCTTAGCATAGTATGTATGCAGGTTTACATGCATATTTGTTTAACACATTATGTGTGCTATCACGTATGTTGGCTTAACATGGTATATACGCCTATGTATGATAGCATGCATGTTGGCTTAGCATCGTTTTAGGATCGTTTTATATCATATATTTATTTACGTTTTGTGATAGGCCTCATTATTAGTGTTTCTCCATATATACCTTTATATCTAGATACATTTACAGCTATAGAATATATCCATTGAGGCTATTTGATTATTTACACTGATTTCTGATTATATATGTAGGCCTTGGTATGCCGATAGTACATAGTAAGTTGATACAGTAATGAAAACATAAACACGCCCTAGATTCACATCGACACAGCCGTGCGGGTTTTAAGCTTGCTATAGCGGTCACCGGCTGTCATTGCGGTTTTAGGATAATGTGTTATCTCTGCAAGTTTGCACATGTCTGGCACACGGTCACCGGTTATGTAGGTCGCGTGTATTCCCTCACACGATAAGGCTTTGTTGCATTGTTTATTAATTTAGTAGCATAGACAAATTTTGAGTTTGGCAATCATATACCCCTTGCCCCGCATCAGCCAAATCATTTAGGGGGTATAAAACTCTAGTTAGGGTGAGCCTAATACCTGCATAGAGTCGCTCGAACGCGGATACGTCATCAAATATATTAAATCTTTACGTGGGCCTGATAGGTTATGCATTGGTAGATGTACCCTATAGTACCTCCCATATGAACTATACGGTTGCCTGCCTGAGGCTCTACCTGATAGAAGAGGTGAAAATAGCTCAGGTCATAAGGGCTTTGGCCAGTGGTTTACAGACATAGTAGGCCCATGTATGTCGGCTTAAATAGGAGTATACTTACATTCTATCAAAACAATGGGCTAAAATCTATTAAAGCCATTACTGAAAATTTCTAAACTTTATAAACCTTTTCCGTTTGTCTACGTGAGTTGCTAGTTTACAAGAAAGGTCAGTGCAGTAGTTTTATATAATAAATTTACTAATTACAGAATCTGATTGAAACAATGCTGTATGGATTCCAAAACTCATGCCTGCCTACGGCTTCTGTCTCTGCACACCTGACTTGTTATTAACTTAGTCAAATAGATTAGCAATTAGAACTGAATAGTAAAATAAAATATTTTACATATTATCAGGTATATAATAAACGTAATTTTGCTCTCATAACGAAAATAAAAATAAGGCTCTGGCAACTCACTTAGCACTGAAATATTATTTTCCCAGTGAAATTCATTTTTAATTTAAAATGGGTAACATTATTTTAATTATTACTCATATTGTATTAATGCTCATTTATTTATTAGTTTGATAGCAGGTAAATAGAAGCATTATTTATATTAAAAATTGGTTTCTTATAGTATTTTTACATGATAAACAATCTTTTCAAGTGCCTTTATAAAAATCCAATTGGTATTTCATTGATAAAATATGGATATATATTTATTTATAAAAATTTTTAAAACATTGTTTTGTCATAAAGGATATATTACATACATATGGCCTACTGTTGTTTTAATTTAATCTGAATAGATTATGAAATATAAAAATTTGTAGAGGAAATTAACAACTACATATAATTACATGTATGTCTATGATGTTATGAGAACAATCTATTGTTTAAATTATTTTGTAATGAAATTCACATAAACTTAAACAATATCATCAAATGGCCACGCCACACAAAAAGCAACAAATACATAATGGCAACAATAAATATGTATCCCAAATACATATCACTTACCACAAAAAACTGCTTCCACATTCAAAAGACTCAATTACCATTATATACAAAACTACAAACACAATTATTTACAAAATAACACGAAACGAGTGTCCCATCTAATATATCGTTCAAACCGATAGGCCATTCTACTACTCGGCGTCGATGAACAAAAACAAATCAATGAAAGTATCAACCTAAGTCCCAACTCCAGCTACGGAATATTTTATAAACTAGAAGATTAAATAAGGCATTTAAATGAGATGACGCATTTCAAAATTTGTACACAATATTTTAGTGCATTAAAAATAAATTCAATTTAGATTGTACTACTAGCCGTACACTACTCTACCCACATTCATTCTAAACAGGGATGGGCCGATTCCTAAAATTTTCGATTCCGATTCCGATTCCGATTCTAAAATTTTCCTTTCGATTCTCGATTCTTTAGCCGATTCTCGATTCTTTCAAGTTATATTAGCTTACACGCTAAGTTCTCTAATCATTAATTTAGTTAACATCTTGGTCATATGGCAAAACCTTTTAAAAGTTCTGTTTTAATGTAATAGGCTACACAAAACCTTCAACAATGAGAGTGATATCTGTCTATAATATAATTTATTAAGGTTAAGTTTCGGAGGAATAATACAGTGTATCTGTTATCCGTCTATTCGCTCAACTGTCATGGCCACGGTTTCGACGGTGACGGTTAATCGAGTTTTTACTGTACTTTTTTGTGTTTTGTTCTGACATTTAGTGAGAGAGAGAGAGAGAGAGAGAGAGAGAGAGAGAGAGAGAGAGAGAGAGAGAGAGAGAGAGAGAGAGAGAGAGAGAGGAACGATGTCAAACGACCAGAAATGGTTACGATCTTGATTGCTGTTGCTTCATAAATAATAATAATATTTTCGTTTACTTTAATCATTTAATTCATTCAAATCAACTAATACATAAAAAAGGCATAGTTGGTAATTAATTATTTTTCCACAAAAATATAATAAATTTTGGTAATAAATTTTGTTTGGTAATAAATTACTCCACACGCTTATTTTAATAGTTAACAAAATAGGAATCGGAATCGACACTTTTATGATGAAGAATCGAGTATCGACGATTCCTCGATACCACCTAGAATCGATGATTCCTGGAATCGAGAATCGGAATCGGCCCATCCCTAATTCTAAAGAGTTAGCGAGAAGTTGGATTTGGTACTTGATAATTCACATAAAATACCTAAAAACTTGATTTCATTTGAACATTTTACTATTAAATTTTATTTTAGTAATATTTCTCACTATTAATTTGCTAATAAGAGATCATATTATATGAGATTATTTGAAAATATTGAATAAATTTTGTATAACTAATTACAGCGCAACCTGTAATTTCTGTGTGCAGTTACCTACTTTTAGTTACACTTTATTACGCATGGATCGTGATATAACACAGAAATGGAAATATATTTACCTATCGTGTTTTATTAATTTTTATCTTATTCTGGCTTTGTTTGCAATGACATTTTTCTCACATACGTGTTAACTTTTAGTTTAGAATTACTGTATATACATATTGTTTAAAATAATAAACTTAATTTTTTTTCATATGCCCACACCATTTTTTATAGTGTAAAGTGAAGGGGGTCGAAGAGTATTTCATCTCAAAAGGAGGGGGCGTGGAGCCAAAACGTTTGGGAATCCCAGTCCTAGAAAGTGTGCAGTAGGAGGTACTGATAGACGAACCAAGCACGAGTATATATTTGTCGTGGGGGACTGTCGATGCAAAGCCTTCAGGGTTTGTGCTTGCTACAATTTATTATTAAATGTACCAATAATTTTAAACAATGTTAATGCAAATACTACTTATTAAATGTGTTTTATTAATTTTTATCTTATTCTAGCATTGTTTGCAATGAAAGTTTTCTCACATACGTGTTAACGTTTATTTTAGAATTACTGTCTAGCAGTTGTTAAAAAAAACCCAAAAATTATCAACTTGTCACTGCTTTTCTTAAATAATGGTTCAATTTTTAAATTACAATTTGGAGACATTTTAGCTTAAATTGTAGCGATAACATAAATTTTTATATAAAAGCTTATTTAATATTATAGGAGTTGTAGAACAGCTGTTTTCACACGTAGGTTACGTTACCTTATTTTTTAATATGTTAAACTGTTGTTATTGAAGTTAATAAATATCTATGAATTTATATTTGAATAGATCTTACTATAAGTATTTCATTATAAAGATAATGAGTTATGTTGATTTTTTCCGACGTTTTGTAATTAAAACCTTCTCTTACGCATCACAATGTTTATAAAAACTCCTTAGAAACCTAAATTCAATTCTTTTATTGATATTTATGTTCAGTAAATTATATATTTCCGTAAGTTAGGGAAACGTAACAGTTCCTTTTCCAATATACAGTTGGTTACAGTATTCGCGGTAAGTTAGGGGAACGTAACCCAAGCAAATAACGAGGGACTAAAAAGTCAAGCATTTTCAATAATTTGGTTTGGTAGCTAAATTCACAGATTAAAAATAAATTTCATTAAAACGTAGTAAGAACGTCACGACTCTAGCCATCGACTGTACCTCCTAGACGCAATACCTCCTAGAGCATAGGTTTCCAAACTTTGAATCGTGAACGTAAGTCAGGGGGCGCGAGACCAGTTGGAAAATAATAAGAATATAAGTAATATTATATTAATAAACTTGATGTTGTTAATGACTTGGATTATGCCCTTACTAAAACACAACGTTAAAGAGGCATGCTTGTGTAAAAAATGCAAGCTCAAGTATCTCACTAACAGATTTCTCTCTTATCAGTTGAAATATACATTGCAAAAACTTGAAATGGTATACCATGTACCTTGTAAAAGTATTTATAAATAAAAAAAATTGGTATATATATATATATATATATATATATATATATATACATATTGTATATACATATTGTTTAAAATAATAAACTTAACTTTTTTTCATATGCCCATACCATTTATTTATAGTATAAAGTTAAGGGGGTCGTGGGAGTATTTCATCTCAAAAGGAGGGGGCTTGGAGCCAAAACGTTTAAGAATCCCAAGCACGAGTATATATTTGAAGTGGGGGACTGTCGATGTAAAGCCTTCAGGGTTTGTGCTTGCTACAATTTATTATTAAATGTACCAATAATTTTTAACAATGTTAATGCAAATACTACTTATTAAATGTTTTATTAAATGAGTTTTATTAATTTTTATCTTATTCTAGCATTGTTTGCAATGAAAGTTTTCTCACATACCTGTTAACTTTTAGTTTAGAATTACTGTGTCTAGCAGTTGTTAAAAAAAAGAAAATATCAACTTGTCACTGCTTTTCTTAAATAATGGTTCAACTTTTAAATTACAATTTGGAGACATTATAACTTAGATTTGTATAGACAATTTGTAAAGATTTCTTTAGTTTTTTCATTAAAGTGATAAATGTTATAGCGACGCCTACAAACATTAATTTTTTAATGACAAACTAACATCACGGTATAATATAATATACATCCTGATATAATCATATTCATTTATACTAATTGCATCAGTATAATTTCTGTCAGATTATTGGCGACAGTATAATTTTCGTCAGGTTACTTCAAAGTGAATTAAATGACAATATATGATATAATGCAATAGCTGATTTCGTGTTATAGGCTATGTTATAGAACAGCTGTTTTAACACGTAGATTACATTACATTATTTTTTGAACATTTTTGTGGGAAATAGTTACTATTAAATTTGGTCAGTTAATAGAGATATTAATTTAATAAGTTATGATAATTCTCAATACACATAATTCAATATAACGTTAAAAGTAAGTTATGGTTTTTTTTAAAAAAAACGTTTGAAATGAAAAGACTTTGAAAAGGGTCTGATAATTTTAGAACTGATTTCAATGAATTTGTTGAACAAATTGTATTCAGTAAACATCTAATGTTTTTAGTTACCTGCATTATTTTGTAATCAATTACAATAAATGTATGTTATTATTAAATACATTCCTCAAGTACAGATATGAATATTGAATAAAAAACAGTAAAAAGTCTTATTTTTGGCGATTTTCGTTGTATATTCTGAAAAAATATTAGCTCTAATTTTAAAATTGTAGTTCAAATTTTGGTGTTAAGTGTAAAACAATTGAACTATTGTTTTTATTATAAAATTAAAGTGTTCATCATTTGTTAATAATCATATGTTTTCATTTCAGTTGTTGAAAATTTTACAAAACTGTTAGCTGTATTCTGTTATTTGTAGTTCATATTTTGGTGGTAAATGTAAAAATTGTGTATTAACCTATTATTTCTTATATTATAACAAATGTTTAGGTAATTTCTCAACATGCGCTTTTATGAATTTAATTTTTTTTAATGTTATTTTATGGTTTTCTTTCAACTACTTTATTTGAAAATAAAATGAAAACAATTTCAGTTTACTTACAACAGATTACATCTTGATCTGAGATAATTTTCGTGAAGACATTATAAGTTGTCCAGAGCTATCTCGCCTTCGAGTCACATCCATGAAATAGTAAATATTATATGCGAGCTATACTAGCCCTGGTTATACTATTGTTCTGACAAAAGATCTCAATTTGAGTGTTACTAATATATAAATAGTTCAAACGTTTTGTTAATTTTCTAATTGAATCTTTGTGCAAAGTCTGTTACATTCTCTACTTAGAATAAGCCCAATACAATGCCGGATTTGAGTGGGCATTGGAGTCCGAGCAACTCAAAAAATATGGAAAAGTTAAAATTTGTAAAGTATAATATATCACTATAAACGTAAACTAAAATTCCGTTTCCAATGATTGCGTTCAGATTTAAATCTACTCATTAATTAGTATAAGGTAATTATAAACCCATATTAATCAGTATAACACCATACTATAATCAGTAATAAATAAAATTACCAGTATTTTACCTGGTATGAGGTAAAATAGGACACCTGTTTGCGTGCATGATCTTCATATAATTTATGTTTCAAAAAATACAAGTAAGGCACTAATAAACCTAAAAATTTAAAAGCTTTTATTGAATGAGGCTAACTAATGATTGTGTATTATCACAGAGTAGGCCTATAACTATTTCTCTCGGGTAGGAGACCCTTAGAGTTTACACTCTTAGCTACCATATTATCTAAACAGTATTTCCCGGGAGGGAGGACCGCTTCTTTCCATCTTCCACCCACTAGGACTTCCAAAGTATTTTTCTGCGTCCGTCACTGCCTAAATATGAAAATGAGTAAGGTAATTATGTATTTGCAACCTCAGCACAATACTAACGGAAAAGGTTTTGAAAACCTATTTATAACGTACTGTTGGAACAGTTTTTTTTTGCTGAGTGAATATGAGAAAAGCCTCTTAGAACTGCCCACCTATTACAGGCAAACTGCAACATAGTTAACCGTTGACGAACTGTTTGTTTACGTGGTCCGTTGTGGATCATTAGATGATCCCATTCGGGCTTCCCAAACGGAAATAGTAGAGGGTATAACAATGGATCACAATGTGGACTTTAAACAGAAAGTAGTTTTGGTCCACCATGTTTATGGTAAACAACTTCATGTCTATGGTCAAGGGGCTTACTTTATATTGAATTAAAAGTACCTGCAATTTCTTCTGCAGATGGCATATTATACCTGCGCATATCCATAATAATATTATGCACAAATATTAGTTCTATTTCATTACCTTCTTGATGAGTCATTGCTTCTGAAGCCTTCTTATAAATTTGCTAATATGGATTTTCAGATTAAATCTCAGCTAATGTTACCAGTACATCAGGTTTCAAGTGATAATGTTCATTACGCTTCAGTCGTATTTCATTTGCCTTGGAAGTGTCTATGAGGTAAAGTAGGCCATAACAGGGATCTTAGTCAGTTTTTTGGAGTTTGTGGCTGTGGTAGATAAACTAAGCCGTTGTGACAACATGACATGAAATGATTGTTTGTTGATTCGGCGTGAAATTGGAGTCCATTATGTATGGCCCGACAATGCATGCACTCTTCATTCATCAAGCCTATATTAAATGAATCTATACTATTCTCAAGTATTAATATTCTTCTGAACGGTGGGATATTGTCGACGTCATTCTGTCGAGCAACGTTATTTGTTTCACAAACAGCTCTTCTTCTCTCTTCGTTGTTTCTAAAGACCACTCCTCTCCTACGTGGCCTCCCCCTTATGCTCATATTTAAACTACACAACAAAATAAATAATGTAAACACAAAAACTATAAAGGCCATTAGCAAAAACCTATACACATACCCTTTTGTACTGTTTAAACACAAAAACTATAAAAGTTAGCTAAAACCTATTCACATAATTTTTAATACTGTTTAAACAGAAAAACTACGAAGGCTATTAATAAAAACATATACACATAACATTTAAAACGGCTGAAACACAAAAACTATAAAGGTTATAAGCAAAAAAATGTTCAAATATCATTAAATACTGTTTAAACACAAAAACTATAAAGGCTATTAGTAAAAACCTATTACACATAACCTTTATTATTGTTTAAATACAAATACTATATAGGTTGCTACATAAAGATGATTTTTAATACTGTTTAAACACAAAAAACTGTAAATGCTCTGGCAAAAATCTATACACATCACCAGTACCCAAAAACGAACAGAACAACAATTCAGCATTTTACAATCACATGAAAGAAACAGGACACAAATACACCGACACTTACCATATAGAAAACTTACACATCAAAAAAAGGACCACAACTCATCACACTAGAACAATATGAAATTTACAAACACACAAAAACACAAAACCAATACAAATCAAACATTCTTTTACTATCGAAAACCTGCTTTTTAAACGTCATCGCCTAAAATAACAACTCTACAACAATAATTGAATTTACAATTCAAAGATTTTCGTTGGCTAACAGTACCAACATCATCAGGAATATTGATATTGGTACTGTTAGACAACGAAAAGCTTTGAATTGTAAATTCAATTATAATTCTTGTATTTGTATTTTGACTTAGTTCTTTATATATATATATATATATATATATATATATATATATATATATATATATATATATATATATATGATGAATAGTTACTATCTGGAGTACATCCGTTCATTCTGCAGTCCATAAATTCGCAGTTCCGACGTTTCGCTAGAATCTCATCCAGCATTGACGAGGTGAACCCAACAATAGTTGACTCGCTCTTCTACTGTTGTTGGGTTCACCTCGTCAATGCTGGATGAGATTCTAGCGAAACGTCGGAACTGCGAATTTATGGACTGCAGAATGAATGGATGTACTCCAGATAGTAACTATTTATCATATTTTCCATCCGTGAAGGAATACGTACCAGCATATATATATATATATATATATATATATATATATATAAATATATATATATATATAAATATATATATATATATATAAATATATATATATATATAAATATATATATATATAAATAAATATATATATATATATATATATATATATATATATATATATATATATATATATATATATATATATGTATATATGGTGTTTCAGGAGGGATCTGATATACTGCAGAAGCTTAATCCACTAACAAAAATAACAAAAAAAGTTCATATAAACATGGGTCCAGAAATGTTTCGTTGTCGAGTTATACAAGGTCAAAGATTTCCCCTAAAATTCAGCCCCCTCAGTGAAATTATCTCACATTTATATTTTTAGGGCAATAATTGAATTTGTTAATTAGATAAGTTTTATGTAAAACGTCCACCTAGTTGTTATGTCCACGTATTTATGTTATGTTAACCTAACAACTCAAAGCAGATGACACTGATGAAGATGATAGAAAACTTTCTGTATCATTGAGATTTAACAAATTTTAAAGTTCAGACACACACAGGGAGTGTCAGGAGAAATCTGCCATTTTGCACAAGCTTATTACTTCCACCAAAATAATTTAAAAAGTTCATATAAACATGGGTCCGGGAATGTTTCGTGCGATTGCAGTTTTTCTGTTGTTAGTGTTTGTTTTTACATTATACGTAATGCTTATTACTTATATTTATATTATTATTGATATATACTATATAATAATATTACAATGGCAATATTGGAAAGAGCCCCAATATCCATAAAAATTATAAAAAATAACAAGTAAAACAAGTTACTTCAGGTTAAACCTTTATGTACATGTTGATGGCCATGTCATCCCTCATTAGAGGGTCTTATTACAAAATTACAATCTAGCAAGCAAAAAGTTACAAACTAGTGTGATATCAATCGTTCTCAAGGGTTTAATCCTAATTTTTAGTAACTTGTTTTATTTGTTATTTTTTATTATTTTGGTGGTATTGGAGTTCATTCCAATATTTTAATTGTAATATGTTCTACCACTGTGCTCTTGATATTTTGTATATAATAATAACCAAATACTTTGATGATGCTCACTCAATAAAACACTCTAATATTTGCATCTTTATTGCAAATCAAAAAATGTCATGGTTACAGCAGCGTTTGTAGGGATATGTACAACTTCCCAAATACACAGCGAGGACAAACGGCTAAATGCTGAAACCAAGGTAGACAAAAGTTCAACTTTTTTTACTAGACATAGCCATCTTATCTACATAGGTAAAATCATATTATTAAATACTGTACTATCAATTTGTCTTGAATTTTCAAGTTGTAAAATATACTAACAATGTTTAGTTACTTAGAGCTTAGCTAGTGAGAACTATTCACAAAGGTAAAAGTGAAAATAGTGAACTCAAAATCTCACAAAAAAATTAGTTTTTAATAAACACACACACACAACAAACTAGTTTCGGCCTTCCTCAGTGCTTGGCTACTACTAACATATTGTCAAGCTATCGTACAAATCAACTAAAACAAACGAGATAAAAATAATGGTTACTGGTCTTAGCATTGGCCACTCTTGTAAACAAATTATGGTATAAATCCAACTTTAATAGCATACGAAGCTCTCAATCTATGAGCTTATATAGGCAAACTTAACATAGACATACTTGTGAATCTGCTTCAGCAGCCTGATATTATGCCTTTAGGTCACTATAACAAATATTAAAATGTGACCTAAAGAGTTGTCTTATATTAAAGTTTTTGCACTTTATAATACGTATTACATCAATATATTTGTTATACAATATAAGTTCTCTACACGGCATTCTATCATCCGGAAAATTCTATTAACCGGTACATTTTCAAAACAAATCAGTACAGTACCCTTCTATGTTGTTACAAGATGTGACCCATCAGAAGTACAATCAGATATCTGTGATTATTTCAAAATCCTTTAAAACATTATAAAATCAATAGTTTCTGTATAGTCACGTGTACTGGTGCAGGTTCTATTTTAACGTTGTAAGGTCGAAATAAGTTTTTAGCAATCATAGTTTTTATTCCTTCAATATTCTTCTTGTAAATGTTGTATGCGCGAGCGTGTGGTTTTATTACTATGTACGGAAATACAGTCATTGGATGGATACTATGAGGGAAGGAAATATTTCAACAGTACATTCAATTCTCTTTGACAGGTAGCATACCGTTATGCGCAGTACGTACTGTATGTAGTCTAAATAGGTTAGGTTCTATTATCCGGCATTGTTTGGTATCAGGCATCTTGCTGACCCGAGGGTGCCGGAGATTAAAGCTTTTACTGTAGTATGTAAATAAATTTTATTCCTTAAACTAAAGCTGAATGTGTATTTTACGAACTGGATTTTCCTCGTATGTAGAAGACTGGTGAAAATGAATATAAAACAAAACAGCAATTTAAAAACTTAACCAATAAAAAAGTATAGTAATATCACATGGAACATTATTATGTTATTTTATTTGTCAAGTATTTTTATTTGTTATTCATTTGGTATTGCAAATTGATAAATAATACTAAATTCTATTTACTTATTTAGATGTTAGCTCCTAAATGATTGTTTATATATATATTTTGTAAATGAACGTATTTTCCTACTTAGGTGTGATAGAGGAACAAAAAATAAATATGTATTATTTAGAAAAGGGCTTAATATATTTTGACCATCAAGTGTGTGTGTGTGTGTGTGTGTGTGTGTGTGTGTGTGTGTGTGTGTGTGTGTGTGTGTGTGTGTGTGTGTGTGTGTGTGTATAAATATATAAATGTTTTATTAGTTTTGTATGCAAATTTGACCTTAAACAATATTGTGATATTTATCTTTTCATTACAAGTAAATTTAATGAAATAAATATATTGTATCATTATTTTTGTAAATTAAATGCGTATGTTTTTTATAATAATGTAATTGAGTTTATCTACCGTTTTCTTTTTAAAAACAATTCTTCTTTGCTATTTTATAAATAATGATTTTCTATCTCATAATTTGTTTATTTTATCCAAAATAGTTACTAAGTTTACACTAATTTATATATATATATATATATATATATATATATATATATAAACCATCATTGGTTTCTATATCTAACCCGATAACAGTTTTATCATATATTTTTATAAAATTATTTTTTTATGATCTAAATACTGTAAACAAATTTCAGATATACTTCATAAAGGGGACTCATCGCTAGGAATAGCTTTAAAATAGCTGTTTGTAAATTTTATCATTGTATGAAAAATTAATTTTAATTTTATATAATTTTTGTTGTATTTATAATTTCTAATATAATTTCCCATAAATTGTCTATAATTTTATAATAAACAATAATGCAACTGTTTTTACATTTATCTAAATTTTGAACTTAGAGTCAACTTAAAATTAGAACTTAGAGCTAGAATTTTGCAATATGTTCAAGGAATGGAATGAAAATATCAGATTGTATGCATAGAATGTAATAAATAATTTTATAATAAACAATAATATTTTATATTTAATACCAAAATTTAACCACAATAACATATTAAAGCTTATATTTTTGAAACATTTTCAACGAAAATCATAATTTATACATTTCTCATTCAATATTTACACCTTATGTGTACAAAAAAAAGTTGAAAACGTTTTGTATAAAAAAAAAACATTTATTATATGATTATTAAATACACATTTTTTAAAAAATTTAAATAAAATCAGTTGTTTAAACGTATAAGACGAATTTATATGTAACGTTATACTAATTATGAATGTTTCTATTTCAAAATTTGCATTAAAAATACATACTTGTATCATATCCTGATGGAATTTATACTGACGCTCTTAACCTGGCGAAAAATGTATGTTTATGTCCATCTACGTTGTCATTTAAAAGTGTATATTTTATAGCAATTTAACACATTTTTAATTTAATACGTCAATGTAAAATAACAATTTAAACATAAATAACTTTTAATTGATTTATATATTCTATATTATTATACATTTATCAAACAAATAAGTTACAATACTTTAAACTTAAATATAGGCTGTGGTTTAAAGTCTGCCTTCTGAAGCACAGATTTATTTCGGATTTGAAGGCTTGTTTACGGAGATGTTTGCAGGGTGATAAAATATTCGTAATGTGTATTAATTAATGGTTATTTTACTCATTGCTGTAGCTTTGGACATAAATAAATGAGTATTGCCTTTCAGGTTAGGCAATCTGCATATACATATAGACTCGCCCCCTCGTAGCTTATACAGTTGCTGCCGACGGTTCCACCGCCTGGCTGTGTCATTGGGTGTAGATGGCCATCAGTACTTCTTTGTCACTACTGGTCATCCACACCTTTAAAAAAAAACAAAAATAAACAATATCGTTTCACGGTGACGTCTCGCCACCTCCTCTCTTCCTGTTTTTCCAAAAATCCGGAATCCCAGTGACTCTACTGGACCTCTCTTAGTTAATCTGCCCCTTATTTGCCCCCCAATTTATCATATGTTACCAAAGTTGAAATAAAAAGTAACAAAAATAGGTTGTGGCACTCGAGGAAGGGGCGACAGAAGTGAAAACGTTTAAAGCAAAGTCTACAGAAATGTTGAATTGAGAAATAAATTTATTTTGCGTAATTATGAGCTAAAGGTTTTGTAAAATGCCAGACGAATGAAATGGAAAAATAAAATTGTATACATAGGATGTAAACAATAATTTTTTAATAAACAATAATTCAGAATTTTTTACATTTAAAACCAAAATTTGAACTACAAATAAGAAAATTAAAGCTAATAGTTTTGCACATTTTTCGACGATAATATGAATGTATATCTTTTAATTCTCACAGCATATACTTTTTATGATTTACTATTAAAAAACATTCATTAGGTGTTTACCGAATACACATTTTCTTATTGAATTCCTTTGAAATCCGTTCTTAGACAGTATCTGACACGCCGGAATATTTCCAAAATATTGAATTGAAAATTCGTAACTTATTATTATCGTAATATCAAATTATTTGTATTGATATTTATCAACATTTAAATAAATTTTATCAAGTAACTTTATCAGAAATTTTTGATAATAGCTTTTTCCTTAACAATATTCTCTAAATTGTGTAACATACCCTACGGGTTAAAATAGCTGTTTTACAACATTTCCTATAACATAAAATCGACTGATATATGAAATCATATGTTATTAAATTTCCTTTGAGGTAACTTATTGGTTGTAGATTGGCTTCAGTACTTCTTTGCCACTCATGCTCATTAAAAAAAACACACCTCTATAAAAAGTAACGACTCGTAGCCTCCTCTCCTGTTTCTTCCAAAAATCCAAAATTTCAGCTTTTTCTGGACCTTCCTTATTTTTGTACCCTTCTCTACCCTCTGTATAACGTTCTCTGTCACCTGATAGGTACCCAGGTAAATAGATGTTTTAGAGGCGGCTCAGTACGTCACCTACTTAAATCACCCTCATAAATCTCACCATTAATATCTTCTATTTAGAGGATATTAATAGGCTATAATAGGATATAATGTGGCTGAAATAATATAACAACTGTCCGATTTAACATGTTATCTGGCCTTTAAAATAATTTTTAAGAAACACACAAACTTCTGAAGATGGGTAGCCTCCAGAACACTGATAGCTGCATACTGTGTTAATGTTAACGGCGTGACGTAATCGAGTTAATCTTTATGTTCTTTTATAATACATGGGAAATTTTTTCAAATATTTTAACAAACGTTTCTATATAATTAAACACAACAATATTAATTTTCAAACGTGTGATGAATGGCTATATAAATGCAACTATTTATAAATAAATGGTTGTATAATTGTTTTCCTGGTAATTGTTGATCACAATGACTTAAATTTTTGTCCAGAGCAACTTTAATTGTCGGTCAAAATACCTTCAACTATTGGTCCTAATAACTTTAATTGTTGGACACTATAGCTTTAATTCTTGATCACAATAATTTTATTTGTTAGCCACAATACCTTTCATTGTTAGCCTCAATATCTTGAATTATTGACCACAATATTTTTATTGTTTGCCACAATAAATGTAAATACATTAAAAAAAGGTTTATTAACAGAATGACTAAAACTATGGAAAGCTTCGCTTTTAAATAGCTGCCCCTGTCATTATACATGGAAATTAGAATTAGTTAGCTATATAAATAGTAGCGGCAAGAGACAAAAGTTTGAAATTTCTGAGCTAAACTCCACCTTATTCCGGCCTTTTAATTTAAAACTCAGTTGGGATACTCTCAGGAATTATATATGAACAAATCGATTCTCTTCAGCATACCAAGGTCAAGGGACATTGGAGGTGGTTAGTGGTTGAAGCGTAAGACTTGCCTTCAAGTCTAGGTTGTGTTGACTTGATATATTTTCGAGAACAGATGACTTTTCCTTTGCGATTATGATGAGGAACGCTTTCTCCCTGTTAAACTTTGGAAAGTAAGAACAAGCAGGTTGATCGCCCGCACAGTTAGAGCTCTCTTGAACATTTTTAGAATCTTTTTCTTTATGGCCTCTAGATCCTCCCCTCAGGTTTGGACGATGAAGAGCTTGAAACCTTGAGGTTTGTAGCATCCGCGAGCGGCATAGGGCCTGACAGAAAGTAGTTGGTAGCCCTCATATAGACAGTTTTCGGAAAGTGAGAGTCACAGATGTTATTGACAGACTCTGACTCCATTGCGTCCTCATTCAAAGAGCGTTCGTTACGCCTTACTATGCTAATTCACTTTCAATATCTTTCTCACGGACGTATATAAGGTCACTTACATGTTATAACTCCCTTTAACGAATACAAGATTTTGTAGGGACCTATAGAACCGTTGTCCTTTTCAAAAAAGCAAGTAATCTTTGGTGTCACCAGTGAGTGTGTGTTTGTGAGTGTGTGTGTGTGTGTGTGTGTGTGTGTGTGTGTGTGTGTGTGTGTGTGAGTGGCTGTGTGTGTGTGTGTGTGTGTGTGTGTGTGAAAATGTGTTAGTGACAGTGATGTATTGTTAGACTGGGGTACCGCGAGGGACGCTAAACCTCTTAGTTCCGCAAGTACAGCTGGTCTACACCAACGTGCGGGCACGTTTACATATTATATAGGTGTGAATATAACCACTTTGTCTCTTAGATCTGTTATCTTCAATATATCGATGTTAAGCAACATTGAGCGTGCTTAGTATTTGGATGGATGACCGCTATGTTTATATTTATTTAGTTTTAACTACAGTATAATTTATACTAATTTATACTTAGTATATGCTGCTCCTAACTTTATGCTATTCCTTAAGTTAAGAATGGCTTTTTCTGGTTTATGTTAATAAAAATGTCTTACGTGTCTTAGACTCTTTCAATAATAAAAATATTAGGTTTTCCATTCCTATAAAACCCGCATGAAAGGACCTCGGTGGTGGATGAATGCAATACTTTTCAATTTACCACTACATTGTTCCTGGATGTCTGCAAGGCCTTCGACCGTATCTGGCGTCCTGGCCTCCTTGGCATTGGCAACCAGCCCCTTCCTAAGCACACCGTCCTTTAGATCAGATCCTACGTGTCCATCCAACACCACGCTGTTTCTTTTGAACATTACTTTTCTACCCTCCGACCTAAACTCTGCTGGTGCACCGCTTGATTCTGTCCTAGACCCTCTTCTCTACCTCGTCTATCTAAACGATATATTGTTTCTCTCTCATACATTGCAATCCCTCTACGCCATCTGTTTCTAAAGAAAATGCAAACCCCAGACCTGAACCAACTCTATGGTAAGTCCAACGCTTGGAAGATATCTAGGAAATATCTTGGCATCATCCTCACAATTGTAACTCTTTCCCCCAAAATTTGCCGTCTTGAATAGGCTGTGGGCCATTAGGCCCCAAGCAGTTCTCTTCTCTATCACAGCGCAGTCCCATCCTTTAAAAACATAATATCTTCTTATCTAATGTTAATCCGTCCTAATATACTGCAATGGATAGTGGCCAATTTTCATTAGGACGTCCAAGGAACGCCTCGAATCTTTCCAATCGAAATATCACAGAACCATATTCCAACCTCCCTCTCTCCTTTCTTTAATACCATTTCATTAGAACGTCCAAGGAACGTCTCGAATCTTTCCAGTCGAAATATCATAGAACCATATTCCAACCTTCCTCGTTCCATTCCATTATCGTCATTCGAAATTCCTATAAACCCTATAGCCTTTCGAAATTCATCCTTTCTGTCTAGGTCAAACCCTTTGACAAGGCCGAATTTAACTCTCCCCTCACATGCTGACTCCCAGTTATTCGACTGAGTAAACTCCTATTTTTATGTCACTGCCCAAAGTACTCCTGGAACCTCCATCACCTCTGCATTCCTCTCCTTTCTTTTTTGCACCTTCCCTCAAACCCTAAAGTAAATTGTAGCATTAAGTCTTTTTGTACCTACATTTTAAGATGATTCGTTAGCTCTAAGCTCTCACACTTTCTCCGAGAAAGGAGTGGGTTCAATCATTCAAAATTACGCAATACCCGACCCGTCGCTGCCCACGGCGTCACTTTGTTGGATATATATATATATATATATATATATATATATATATATATATATATAATTCATACTTTTAATCGTGAACAAAATACTTTTTATTCATCGAATCTTGTTCAAATACATTTTTAAACTTGTAGTCAATGACACGTAATGTTAATACACTTTTTCCAAATCTTCGTTAATTAAATTGAATAATTATTGCTGCTTTCTATTTCTCTACCTAATAGTGTGATTCAATCATATGTATATAATTATTAATATCATTTGTAATGATTTATTAACAAGTCACTAAAATAAAATTCTTCTTTGTTGACCTAGGTAAGAATTGACATTAAAACACGTTTTTTATATGGCTTCTTCTAATTTCAAGAGCATTAATACAGTTTTTTCATATCACCAGTAAACAATTTTCAAATACAAAAAGATAGTTTGTTATAATTTTTATTATACAATAATATAGGAGGGTAGACATAAATGGGAATTTTATTTTCAGAAAATTTTTAAAAAAATTATACATATATATAAAAATAATAAGAAAAACAATTTTATTTAAAACAGAAAATATCTTATTCAAAGGAGGCTGCTTCAACTTCCTTCCGTCGTCGCCTTCGCCATGCCCGCTGCTTGTTGCGCCACCGGCGTTTTCCACATCGTCCCTCATAAGGTCTTCATAGAGTTGGATGTGGTCTTCTGCGAATAGAAGGAGGGTGAGGCCAAATTTCAGAAAAAACAAAAACCAAAGTACTTCAATCACATATTCTGTAGCATATTTAACCAAGTAATATATAAATATTTAAGATATTGGAAACCTACCTTCAAATAACAGATTCTGAGGTTAGACCTTGTTCTACATTATGTAGACATACATATACTACATAGTTTCTAGTTACTACCTAATTTCAAACTATGTAACAAATAGACTATACATAAACCTCCCACACGAACTATTACGCATTGACATTAAAGAATCGGTGAGTAGGAAAAGGGAAAAAGGGCGTCTCCCTTAACTTTTCAGAAAGTGAAAAAAATGTTTGTGAAAAAAACTTCTTATATTGTTTATTTATGACTTTATAGCCAAATGAACCATTAGTAATTTGTTAAGTACATTTTTGTTGATACATATGCAGGGCAATTCTTACCATCCTAACACTTTCGTGTATATTATAGTAATTATAAATCTACAAAGTTATTTCCTTTCCCCTCTCATTATTCTTATAAAAAATAATTTTGTGAAATTTCATGATTAATAATGTCTACATAATTTCCAATCACAAGTTTTAATGATGTTAAAACATTGCGAGAGTGAATACTATATGTATTTTGTATATAACAGTGAGTAAATAAACAATTGTTTTACAAAATTATAAATAATTCTCATGAAAATCGTGAATTCCTTTTTAGTCGTGGTCTTCGTCATTGTCATTGTCGTTCTGAGTCGTCTTCCATTTGCAAAGGTTATTGTAAAAGTGCTCGAGTCATCTGGGATGTACTGAATAATCTTCTTCACATCATTATTTTTTTCGATTAATAGATACTTGTCCGTCATAAAACTTTTCGGTTGGAAGTACAAGCTTACTAGCTTTTACCTTTAGCAACGTAAATGTTTCTTAACTAACGTCATCAATAAACTCCCAAACTTCGACACACCCTTTAGCTTTCGGTTTGCATTTAAGATGTCTATATTTACTTATGAGAAATTTAAATTTCTCAGTCAATTTGAATCCTGGATTCTAACCGATAAATGACAATATTAGAAAGTTCTGACTAGACGACAGAAGTGAGTGACTTCATTGCAACAACGTCGTTATTAAGATATAGTTTTATGAAAATATTGTCATTGCAGCTATAAAAACAAGTACACATTATGTAATATTTTCCCTCTTTAGTACATGTTGACAAATTTACTAAACACAAATTTCATTTAACGACTTTATTTTAGGTTTAAAAAAAATTCTTATAAAGATTCTGACGCGTGTAAGAAAGTATTAATTAACAAATCGGAATAAATAAATATAACTAATTATCACTATACTGAAATAACTGTAGTAAGATTTAATGAAGTATAAATTCATAGACATTTAATAATTTATAAAAAATATGCAATAAGAACATGTTTACTAATTAATAAACAATAAATGAAGTAGCATACCCTACATGTGAACTGTTGTAATACAACAACACCTAAGACACAAAAACATATTGTCGGAACCTAATTTCCTTGACTTATCGTTCCTTAAATATGAATATCTAGTGACGGATAATTACAACATGGTGAGAAAACCAAATATACAAACCTTAGCAAATATTAGGCCTATTTGTTTCCTGTTGCTTGATAGAAATACGTGTTAAAATTAACAAATGGAACATAACGTCTTTGTCCCTCACATTTATTTAGCCTTGCTACATATACCTACCCTCACAATTCTCCACAGAATAGCCTTAATAATTTAGGGCTAGCAGAAGTATTATAAACAATCAAATTTTTTTGAAAGAAACATGTCATTTGAATAAATGTTTAAAGGTTTGGTTGTATGAAATGTCACTTTTAAGCTAAGCATCATATAAGGAATAAAATTGTAATCACATTCCTTAATCAATACAGAAAGCCTGAAGTACAGCATTGTATATTATAAAAGTAGGGTTATATATAAAATTGATGTTGGAGAGAAGAAAAGGAAAGAACTGTTAAATGCAAAATAAAACTTCTCAGTTTTAAAACTATGGGAATAAAAAAACGTTGTAAATGCAACTCTCTATTATTTACCATACGTTAAACCTTGATACTTAGTATTTGCCTCAACATTGAAAGACCATAAATAGTATACATAAGGTATACATTGTAGCAACACAAATCCTGAAGGCGCTACACTAAAACATGCCCGCACGACACACTCGACCCTGCGCAGTCTTTACAGTCGTGGTGAGACTCGCGCCGTTCCTTCTGCGTTTTATATCAAATTTATTTTAAATAAGTTATACCACACACTTTACAAAAATCGTAGGAATGCTTGACTTTTTATTCAAGCGTAAATTGATCTTAACAAATATGTTAACGACAAGAATTCCATTTTTGACATAAATTTACTTTAGAAGCCTAAATATATTACTATGATGAAAAAGAAGGTACATAGATGAGAAACACGTTCCAAAGCGTAATTTATTATTAGTATTTTAAATTTTTAAGTATATTTTGAATTGATAATCTATAAAATATTTTGAAGATTTATAAATTGATATAATGTTTCCTTATACAACCTATTTTCCTCCTTATTCGTATTTTCCTTCTTACTCTTACATTGTATTCACAGGTTAATGGCCACGTACTGACATGCACCGTCACTAGATATATAAATATCTCGCAAAACGTTTCATTTAGAGGTCACGTGAATAAGATTGAAGACATGGAATATATATATACATTGTATTTGCAGGTTAATGGACACATAATCACACACGCCGCCACTAGATATATAAATATCTCGCAAAACGTTTCACGTAGAGATCACTTGACTAAGATGGAAGACCTGGAATATATGTAGGACTACATTGTATTTGAACTTTAATGGGCTCATACTCACACGCACCGTCACTAGATATATAAATATCTCGCAAAACGTTTCACGTAGAGATCACTTGACTAAGATGGAAGACCTGGAATATATATAGGCCTACATTGTATTTGCAGTTTAATGGGCTCATACTCACACGGACCGTCACTAGATATATAAATATTTCGCAAAACGTTTCACGTAGAGATCACATGACTAAGATGGAAGCCCTGGAATATATAAAGGCCTACATTGCATTTGCAGGTTAATGGACACATAATCACACACACCGTCACTAGATATATAAATATCTCGCAAAACGTTTCACGTAGAGATCACATGACTAAGATGGAAGCCCTGGAATATATATAGGCCTACATTGTATTTGCTGGTTAATGGACACATAATCACACACACCGTCACTAGATATATAAATATCTCGCAAAACGTTTCACGTAGAGATCACGTGACTAAGATGGAAGACCTAGAATATTGCAAGATAAACATAAATATAAAACGCATTGCTATTCTATCTCCAGAGGAATTATGATACAAACGTTACCCACAGCTACAAACATTATAATATTATTTTAAAATAAATTTTTGTGAAATAATTAAACTTTTCCGTAATTGAAACCAATGCAATAATGAGTTCACCAACACAGTCTCGAAGTATTAAACAAATATGCACTTGAAGTCTGAAAAAATATTTTGTGTGTGTGTGTGTGTCAGTGAGTGTGTGTGTGTGTGTGTGTGTGTGTGTGTGAGTGTGTGTGTTTGTGTGTGTGAGTGAGTGAGTGTGTATGTGTGTGAGTGTGTGTGTATGCGTGCGTGTGAGTGTGTGTGTGTGTGTGTTGGTGTGTGTGTGTGTGTGTGTGTGTGTCAGTGAGTGTGAGAGTGTGTGTATGTGTTTGTGTGTCAGTGAGTGTGTGTGTGTGTGTGTGTGTGTGTGTGTGTGTGTGTGTGTGTGTGTGTGTGTGTGTGTGTGTGTGTATATGTGTGTGTGTGTGTGTGTGTGTGTGTGTGTGTGTGTGTGTGTGTGTGTGTGTGTGTGTGTGTGTGTGTGTTTGAGTGTGTGTGTCAGTGAGTGAGTGTGTGTGTGTGTGTGTATGCGTGCGTGTGTGTGTATGAGTGCGCGCGTGTGTGGGTGTGTGTGTTGCCCCGGCCTTCTCGACTTCACACCCTCTGCGTGGAGCAATTTTTTTCCCCCGAAACACGCTTTCCTCGGCAGGAGCCGTCCCCCTCCAGTCCAGCCGCGGTCAAAATATGATCTCACCCGACTTACCAGTTCCTGGTACCTGTGCTGTGTCGAGCTCGATCTGCCAGTGAATAAATTTCTGGACTTTGTTTACAATTAAGTCTACAATTAAAAATACCAGATCCATGGTCACTCCGTTCAATGTTACTGGCAGCATTGTCTGTTGTTTGACTCTCTTTAATCAGGTCCCTAAAGCAGTCACCAGACCAACATTTTCCACTGGGAGTTCGTAGACTCATTTCCTAGTTGTTTAAAGGCTAAGTACTTGCTAGTCTGAATCACCGACATTTGAGCTCCGGTGTCAATCTCTGCTGTTATTTCCTGTCCGTTTATGTAACATTGAATAGTCGGACACGGATCTATTTGCCTATTTGGATGTATTGGGTCTTCCTCCTCCTCTAGTAGCTCGTCCCTTAAATTCATGGACAGTCCACCCAGGCTTATTTGTTTGTCATGATGACAAACCGGCATATTTTTGTTCTTGTTGTTATGCTGGATCTCTAGCCTGGGGCACCTACCTTTATTATATCGACTACAGACCCTACTGCCTACTTTTTTTTCTGCTGGTCACTTGGTCCCGGGATGGCTGAGGAAGGATTAGGGTTTTGCGGACTCTTGGTGTTAGGTTTCTCTTTGGATTCACCAAAGGTTGGGTCTTTGGTTAGATGTGACCTCCCGTGATGAACCCCAGTTTGTATGTTGGTTCCCATTCCCGTTTTCCTTCCTTTCACTTTGTAAGACATTGTCAATTTGTTGGAGGAATGTAATAGCGTTCTTGATATTATTCGTAGGATTTCCTACGCTTGCAAGCTGAAAATTGCTTCCATAATGTCCCTTTATCATGAAAATCAGGTGTTGCTCAGGGATAACCGGAGGTAAATTTTTTGCGCGGTTTATCATCATGATAAAATACTCTGCCATGCTATACGGGCCATTTTGGTAGTATCGCCCCTGATTTATTTGGCGCCTAAACCTTTCTTGTTGGTGAAAGCTCCAATAATGCCTGGCAAATTCATCCCTAAATAGGTCATAGCTGCATCTTCCATTATTCTCTCTCCTTTTTCTTGTATTTTTCTTTCTTCTTCGCTTTCTTCTCTAGCGGCAAATTTGGCCTGTCTCTCTTGTTTTTCTTTTTCCTTCTCCTTTATTCTCTCCTCTTTTTCTTTTTTCTTCTCTTTTATTCTCACGTCTTTTTCTTGTCCTCATATTTCTTCCTCCATTTTTTCTCTAGCTGTATTCTCTGTCTCTCTTTCCTGTTTCTCCTTTTCGTTTTTCACTTTGAATTAAGCTAATAATTTGTCGTTCTCTGACTTCGACATAAATGTATTTTATTTCTATCAATTAATTTTTAGGTTCCTTTTACTCTGAATTTCATTCTTTCTAATTTTTATATATATATAAATATTAGCCCGATGATCCGTTCCAATGCATTCCCTCTGCTTTGCGAGGCTTGTATTTTATTTTTATTAGATTTTATTTAGTAATTTAATTTTTTCCTTATTTTCTTCCTTCATTAATTAATTTAATTTCTTATGTTTAAAAAACGGATGCGATTTATTTTGCTTTCTTAAATCGTATCCTGTCACGGTCGCCAATTTTGCCGCGGCCTTCTCGACCTCCACACCCTTTGCGTGGAGAAATTTCCTTTCCCCCGAAACGCCCGTTCCTCGGCGGCAGCCCTCACCCTAATTTTGCTTAATTATTGTTCACCTTCTTCAACGTTCATAGTATATCCTTGAACAGGTCATATCGTAAAGTTTAAATTACACCTTTAAATTTACTCACATATTCAATTAGACAAGAAAATAATTTATATTAATTTGTTTTATTGCATGTCCATATAACCCTTTCATGAAAGCAACAGGTGAAATTACTTCTTTAGTAATACTGTGTTTTAATTATTTCTGTGCTCCCACACATTATTCTGCTGGACTTTAGTAAGGATTTCCCTTGATATTTTTAACCAATTATCTAATCCTGTTTTATTCATATCGGATATATGGACATAGAACTTTTTAAACAATGACTATGAAGTAAATCTCTTCATATTCTTTTGTTTCAAGATTCACTTGATACTTATGACATTAACTTTTAAATACATTACTTTATTACTTATTTTGAATATCAAGTGGATAGACTAATTTATTCCTTAAATAAATGTAACTTTAATCATTTGCTTTCCATATTTGATATTAATTACTGGAACAATATTTTATTTTGTGACCACCTTTTATGAAGCTTTTTAATAATAAGTCAATTGCTTATATATTCTCTTAATTTAAATTTACTTTTTTATTAATTTATGATTTTACTGTTAATTCAAAATCGGGTAATTATTCTTTAGAAAGTTTATAAATTTTTAAAAATTGGTTTATACTATTAAAATAATACTTGCCCCAAAACTTTCACTGTGATTGTTCCTCTTGTCCCCCGGATGTGGTCCTGGAGTCCTTGGGTCAGTAGCAAACGCACTAGATCGGTTTAAGGGCCGTTTTTAATAATTTTCAACTTTCATTTACATTTTACAAAAAATAATAAAAAGTTCGTTCTCGCGGAAGCTCGCAAAGCAGACCATCTGCACGTCCATCTAGGGCTAGTTGTAGTCTTTAGCCACGGTACATCATCCTGGATGTCTCGCTAAAATACGTCCGTTCTCTTTCAAATCGTCTATGCTTCTCCTCGACTCGCTATCTCGTCGGGCAATTCCCCACCCCTTCGACAAGCCGTTTAATATTTACTTTAGACAAGCCAGTCCAGACCTGCAAAGGTGGTTGTCTATTAAACTTTCTCTATTTGTTTTGGTACGATGTTAGCCAGACCTCGTAAGTGTTCCTTGCGGTGTAAATTTAGATATTTCCTTAAACCATGGTCCATTATCATAATTTGAGATGCTGCTACAAACTTGATTGATATTTCTAACCCTCTCTGATCGTGAGTGGCGCTACTTTAGACAAATTTCTCCTTCTCTCGACAGTTTATAGTATTTGGGGCAATTATACAACCATTCCTTCCTTTACTCTATTAGTACGTAACTTCAATTATACCCTTTTCATTGAATTTTCTTTTAACATAATTATCTTTTATCTTATTTTATATTTAGCTTCTGTGATTCATTTAATAAAATTTTATAGTTACATTTGCTACGTTTGTTTATTAATCTAATTTACAATTTATTACTGTTTTAATTAATCTATTTGAAAAAAAAAACAATTTATATATGCTAGCATTCTGTTATGTGAACAAAGTCGACCCTATGGACCGGCCTTGTTCACATAATCAGGTAGTGCCGCTCCTTGCCGGCCTTGTGTGTAGCATTTGTTTTAATTTTTACTGTTTTTTCATAACGATGTTTGAAAAAATTTTTGCTAGCCTCAATCTTTTCCCTTGAGACTCTTTTGACCGTCTCAGTGTGTGTGTTTGTGTGTTTGTGTTTGTATATGTGTGTATGCGCGCGCGTGTGTGTGTAGCACTTACACTTTAATGTACTTAAACAAGTATCTTACTTAGAACACCTGACAGTCTTCTTAGAATCTTGAAAATGAGAGCACGTAATTAAAAGTTCTCGAAAGTTAACTCACAAATATATAAAGTAATATTTCATTTTTAGGTACATTAGAGTGTAAATGAGAAGTGGATGCAAGGAAACAGTGTCGCTAAGTATGTATATATATATATATATATATATATATATATATATATATATATATATATGTTTTTAATAAATCTTTAAAACTTTATTTTTGTATGCATGTTTTTTTAAATTTTATCTCTAATCAACTAACCCAATTACCGAATACATTGACAAATAGTATATTGTTTCGTCGTTTTTCTATCTGTCTAATTGTAGCTTTAAAATGGTAAATACTTTATCTTCTAAGAGATGTTCGGAGGTTGTGAAGTACTCTAAGCAGGATTAATGTTGAGACATACATTTCTAAAAGAGAGGTCAATTTTGCACTTTTTCCTTTCGATTAACGTTATATTCTCGAACATCAATTATCTGTTTTTGTTTTAAATCAAAGTAGTGTAATTTAAAATGTTTAGCGACATCACTATAAAAGCTACGAACGCCTTGACTTATTCAAAACTTATTAAATGTATGCTATCGTAGGTAAAACTTACCGTAAGAAATGAGGGTTGTAAACACTGAAACCGGCAGCAAACAGTAGATCTTACCAACCCCTTTTTCGGTCATCTGATAGTGAAGCATTCTGGCTGATTATTGACGAATTATTCCCCTTTTTTAAAATATCTAAAACCAACACTGGGACGGAAATTAATTTTCATATTTATGGTTAATTACAACTATTTACATAATCAGCAGAGGCAGAATGGACGATTATGGTTTTATAGGCGGGAATTGTGGGGGGATAATGGGGGGATAAAACACGCTTCTTTTCAGTTATGTTGTTTGTAGTGTATCTTATTGTTAGAATATGAACCAAACTAGTGAGTTTTCCAAAACACTCAATCAAATTTAAATCCAACCAAAACATGATTTCTAATGGTTTTATTTTAATTTTCTTATTAGGTTAACATTTTTTTAAAAACACTTATTCCACTTGTAAGTTTGGGAAGAACTATCCGAAGATCCAGAAAGTTTTGAAGAACACGTAATATATAATAAAACCTGGTTGCGACAATAACCCCCTTGCCAGTATATTTTGGTACCTTTCATTTATCATCCATTCTTTCTAAATATTTTCATTTAAATATTCGACGTTATTTATGACGTCATTAGTCGGATTCGTTAAAGCCTTGCAGCCTCCTGTATATATCAACTGAAACATAAAACCAGCTGCTGTATGAAATTAAGTCATCACTTGTTTAAACTAAGGTATGATTTGCGACCAGGGAAGTGACGGATGATATGGTTTTACAGTAAAACAGTAATATTCAGCCAAAAGAAGTAATCATTTCAAAAATAAATAAATAAAGAGAAGACGAAAGCTTATAGATCTTCAATTTTTCATTCATTAGTCAAATGTATTTAATAAAGTTTTATCAAGAAATGTAAAAGAGTAAATGCAACCTTTGGTATTTGCGAAGAGTTAACTCTTTGTTGTAGAAACGACAAAGCGTAGGAAGCTTCCCATAGCCTACAAACAGAACCACTGTCGGAAGTACATTCAAAGAGACAAGCGACATGGAGTGTTGGAGTAGAAATGCATAACTTTGCAAATATACACAAATCAAATTTATAATACGTTTTAGAAGTAGGTAGGTTTTTTTTTAAATCTGTGGCAAGCTAAAAATAAATAAAATACCTTAACCACAAACAAACGCTTTTATTTAAATCCTTATGTATGATTTGATTTCAAAGAAAAATCTTCAGAGGAATGTATTACAAAATAACTCTATTTGATTGCAAAACAATAATATTTAGAGGAAGTTATTTTACAAAATACTTTCTATTCTAATGCAAAGCAATAATCGTTCGATTAATATATAACAAAATACCTCTTTTCGATTGCAAACCAATAATCTTCTGATAAATGTATTACAAAATGCCTCTCTAGTCGATTGCAAAGCAACAATCTTTTAATGAATGTACTACAAAATACCTCTTTTCGATTTCAAAGCAATAATCGTTCGATCAATGTGTAAAAAAATACTTTTATTCAATTGCAAATCAATAAATAAACTTTAGTGGAACCCACTTGACAAAATACATCTATTCTCATGAAAAGCAATAATCGTTTAACCAATATATTACAAACTACCTCTATTCGATTGCATAGCAATAATCTTCGATTAATATATTACAAAATACAGTATAAAGTCTTGATAATTCGAGAAAGATGGGACCGAGACGCCCTTGGGTTGTAGAAAACTCGAATTATACGAAAATAAATCGTTATAAATGTTTTAAAAAACGAGTTCTAAAGAACCCTAATATCTCAATGGGGAACGCAAAAAGTACGTTTATAGAACTTTAATGATTACAGTGCTTACATAAATCAATGTAGCTTTGGAATACATTTATATCACAGTTGCTACATTTTTTTTTGAAAAGGTTATGAGTCTTCTTACCAGATAGTTTTCGTGCTACGGTGTCGCGTAGACGTCTTGGTAGAAACGCATCTGTTGCCGTAGTGTCTGTTTTTCACTATAGCGTAGTGTAGTTTCTTAGGGAGTTATTCCTTCACCGTGACTAATTTTTCCTTCTTTTACTGTCTCGGTTGAACCTTCATCTTTATTCTCGTCATCACTACCTTCAGTAGTTTTTTTGTACCATTTCAATTACTGTAACATTTGTTATCTCAAATCGTCACATCGGAATTTTCACAACCGGGAAGTTTCTTGATAAGAAATGTCAAATCTGTTTCATCTTGTGGATCAATAACATTGGGAACAGTTTGATTATGACTCGAGATTTTATTACACGACTTACTCGATGTTTCTTCTTTTATTTTGTTCCATGATTCGGATATCCAGTACACAACTGCTTTGACTGTAATGTTTCTAGAAAGCCTACAATACTTTCTTCCCTTTTCTGTCGCTTTCAAGAAATATTGTAAATGATAACGTATGATATTTTTTTTCATATGTTTCAGAACACACTGATCCATCGGCTTGATTAGGCTTGATTATGAAGGCATGAATAAATATTTACGTTCACCTTAAGAATAATATCAACATAAAATAGTTTACGAATTCTTAAGGATAGATCGATATCATAAATCCTACGAAATGAGTAACACTCATAATAATAGTCTGTTTATTATTTTTTGGTACCATTTATATTGGGTATGTCGTTGTAATTTTCTAACAATTTAAATAATTATTTATGTGTATCTAGTTCTTCATTTTGTACTAATGCCTAAAAACGAAAAGAACTTCGAACATTTAATGGTCGATTAATAAAAATGATACTTTTAATATCGTCTCAATTATATCTATTTTGTTTAGTTTATGTAATTGTAACTGTTAATTGTTACCACACACAGTTCATACATTTTGTTTTCCCAGCAAGGATAAATTTTCGGCAAAGTTTTGTGCTGACGAGAGACTTCAGATGTGAAGTGGAGAGACCGGCTTACAATAAAACTACCCTTCCTCTACCTATAAACTGTTACATCGGGTGTGGGGGTGGGTTGGAATCAAGTAATATATCCGGGAATTTTATCGGCCTGCAGAAATAATAACCAACGTGCGAAATAGATTTTTACCTAATTTTTTTATTTAATCAAGTTTTCAAAGTTCCAATTGAAATGGCCTTAATGGTTCGAATTATCGTTAATGGTTCATTAATCGTTCAATCCGAAGTTATATTAGGCGCCAGGGTTCTTTACAAGGATCTAGCTTCTCAAAATGTGCACATTTACAAACTTAAAATACTACTCAATCAATTACACATCATGTTAGTTGTTAGTTTATAACTAAAGGGTGACTATTTATGAATTAAGTCCATGATAAGTTACATTTAACAAATTTAATCATTTATTCGCCTTTCTCTTGTTTTTAAAAGTATTTTTGTGTTTATAGGTTATAATTATTTCCCCAGAAAGTTCTCTATATTGAAGAGTTGTACAGTACATACCAGAAGGAAGAAACAATCAGTTCCTGTAGTCCACATTAAAGTCGTTCCATTTGTTTCCTGTTGAAACAGCTGACATTTTCCCTCCGAGCTAGTCTTCTTGTGAAATATATATAAATGTCTTAATATTCAGCGTTATCTTTAATAAAAAGTTTTTCTAGAGAGAACCAAACATGCATTTGCTTCTTGTGCTGTTTAGTGGTGTAGAAGTATACCTTCTAGTAAGCACTCCTGCCTGCACGAGCCATGATTTTCCTACACTCCTAGTTACAGCTAACATTAAATTTTCATTTTAGTTTCAGTTGCAATTAAACTAGACCTCGATCTGTGTCAACATTTCATACCTGTACAACCCATTCGTTACGTTAAATTCCGTATTGAATGAAATTTATTGTTTTTATTTTTACCTGGTTAATATTTTGGTTAACGTTCCTTCTAAAGTGAACCTTACTTTTGTGTAAAGAGTAGAAATCGTAAAGTTAACTATTTTATGATGATATTATTCTTAAGGTGAACGTAAATATTTATTCATGCCTTCATATTTGAGAAATAAAATTTTGCATTATAAGCCTCAAAATAAAACATTGTGTTCATGATCGCTTGATTGCGTAATAAAGAGAGTCAAGGCAAGGATATTGTTGCGAATTGTAAGCATTTCGCTGTTTTGTGTTTCTTGTTGTGACGCTTCACCGAGTATTACCTTTCTTTTAATTCCTTCTTCAAAATGACTTTGTCATTGTAACAACTGGGAGCAACTGTCACGAAGTTTTTAATTTAAATTAATAAAATTTACTACCCACAAATAACCTTTTCTTATCTAAGTCCTTATGTACATTCCGATTGCAAAGCGATCATATTCAGAGGAACGTATTACAAATTTCCTCTATTTTAGTAACTCATTCATGGAAAGATCATTGTTTTGCAATCGAATAGAGGAATTATGTTATACATTGTTCGGATGATTATTTCTTTGCATATAGAATAGAGGTATTTTGCAATACATTAATCGGAAGGTTATTTCTTTGCAATAGAATAGAGGTATTTTGTAATACATTAATCAAAGAACCATTGCTTTCCAATCGAATAGATGCATTTTGTAATACGTTGATCGAACGATTATTGTGTAGCTCTAGAATAGACTTATTTTGTAATAAAATGATTGAACGATTATTGCTCTGGCATCAGTACAGTAAAGTCTCGAAATTCCGAATCTCGATTTTCCTAGCTTCCGTTAAATTCTAGCCCGGCTTCAAGTCTACTAAGTAACGGGGTTAATCGGCTAAGACGCCGTCGTTTACAAAAAGTTCCACTTCAGCATTAGAGGTTTCAATTAAGAGCTTAAGTGCTGATTAGCTGGATAGAGAGATATTCAAACAGTTTGAACCGAAGTTGAAAAGTTTTTAAAAGCAAAAGAATTTGACTCTGAAGCTTATTCTATTGTTAGACTACGCACTTTCGTATCCCGATGAAGATCAACTGTGCTCTGATGATATCCGTGCTTTTATCTTCCCACAAATTACGACCCTAATCAAGCCGATGGATCAGTGTGTTCTGGAACATATGAAAAAAAATATCATACGTTATCATTTACAATATTTCTTGAAAGCGACAGAAAAAGGAAGAAACTATTGTAGGCTTTCTAGAAACATTACAGTCAAAGCAGTTGTGTACTGGATATCCGAATCATGGAACAAAGTAAAAGAAGAAACATCGAGTAAGTCGTGTAATAAAATCTCGAGTCATAATCAAACTGTTCCCAATGTTATTGATCCACAAGATGAAACAGATTTGACATTTCTTATCAAGAAACTTCCCGGTTGTGAAAATTCCGATGTGACGATTTGAGATAACAAATGTTACAGTAATTGAAATGGTACAAAAAACTACTGAAGGTAGTGATGACGAGAATAACGATGAAGGTTCAACCGAGACAGTAAAAGAAGGATAAATTAGTCACGGTGAAGGAATAACTCCCTAAGAAACTACACTACGCTATAGTGAAAAACAGGCACTACGGCAACAGATGCGTTTCTACCAAGACGTCTACGCGACACCGTAGCACGAAAACTATCTGGTAAGAAGACTCATAACCTTTTCAAAAAAAGATGTAGCAACTGTGATATAAATGTATTCCAAAGCTACGTTGATTTACGTAAGCACTGTAATCATTAAAGTTCTATAAACGTACTTTTTGCGTTCCCCATTGAGATATTAGGGTTCTTTAGAACTCGTTTTTTAAAACATTTATAACGATTTATTTTCGTATAATTCGAGTTTTCTACAACCCAAGAGCGTCTCGGTCCCATCTTTCTCGAATTATCAAGACTTTATACTGTATTTTGTAATATATTAATCGGAAGATTATTGCTATGCAATCGAATAGAGGTAGTTTGTAATATATTGGTTAAACGATTATTGCTTTTCATAAGAATAGATGTATTTTGTCAAGTGGGTTCCACTAAAGTTTATTTATTGATTTGCAATTGAATAAAAGTATTTTTTTACACATTGATCGAACGATTATTGCTTTGAAATCGAATAGAGATACTTTGTAGTGCATTCATTAAACGATTGATTTGTGTATATTTGCAAAGTTATGCATTTCTACTCCAACACTCCATGTCGCTTGTCTCTTTGAATGTACTTCCGACAGTGGTTCTGTTTGTAGGCTATGGGAAGCTTCCTACGCTTTGTCGTTTCTACAACAAAGAGTTAACTCTTCGCATATACAAAGGTTGCATTTACTCTTTTACATTTCTTGATAAAACTTTATTAAATACTTTTGACTAATGAATGAAAAACTGAAGATCGATAAGCTTTCGTCTTCTCTTTATTTATTTATTTTTGAAATGATTACTTTCTTTTGGCTGAATATTACTGTTTTACTGTAAAACCATCTCATCCGTCACTTCACTGGTCGCAAATCATACCTTAGTTTAAACAAGTGATGACTTAATTTCATACCGCAGCTGGTTTTATGTTTCAGTTGATGAATACAGAAGGCTGCAAGGCTTTAACGAATCCGACTAATGACGTCATAAATAACGTCGAATATTTAAATGAAAATATTTAAAAAGAATGGATGATAAAAGAAAGGTACCAAATTATACTGGCAAGGGGGTCATTGTCGCAACCAGGTTTTATTATATATTCCGTGTTCCTCAAAACTTTCTGGATGTTCGGATAGTTCTTCCCAAACTTACAAGTAAAAAAAATTTTTTTTTTTTAAATGTTAACCTAATAAGAAAATTAAAATAAAACAATTAGAAATCATGTTTTGGTTGGATTTAAATTTGATTGAGTGCTTTGAAAACTCACTAGTTTGGTTGATATTCTCACAATAAGATACACTATAAACACACATACTAAACAACATAACTGAAAAGAAGCGTGTTTTATCCCCCCCCTCCACAATTCCCGCCTATAAAACCATAACCGTCCATTCTGCCTCCGCTGATTATGTAAATAGTTGTAATAAACCATAAATTTGAAAATTAATTTCCGTCCCAGTGTAGGTTTTAGATATTTTAAAAAAGTGGAATAATTCGTCAGTAATCAGCCAGAATGCTTCACTATCAGATGACCGAAAAAGGGGTTGATAAGATCTACTGTTTGCTGCCGGTTTCAGTGTTTACAACCCTCTTTTCTTACGGTAAGTTTTACCTACGATAGCATACATTTAATAAGTTTTGAATAAGTCAAGGCGTTCGTAGCTTTTATAGTGATGTCGCTAAACATTTTAAATTACACTACTTTGATTTAAAACAAAAACAGATAATTGATGTTCGAGAATATAACGTTAATCGAAAGGAAAAAGTGCAAGATTGACCTCTCTTTTTGAAATGTATGTCTCAACATTAATCCTGCTTAGAGTACTTCACAACCACCGAACATCTCTTAGAAGATAAAGTATAAAGTATTTATAATACTTTAAACTAAACTTTAAAATAAAGTTTTAAAGATTTATTAAAAACATATATATTATATATATATGTATATATATATATATATATATATATATATATATATATATATATATATATATATATATATATACTTAGAAACACTGTTTCCTTGCATCCACTTCTCATTTACACTTTAATGCACCTAAAAATGAAATATTACTTTATATATTTGTGAGTTACCTTTCGAGAACTTTTAATTACGTGCTCGCATTTTCAAGATTCTAAGAAGACTGTCAGGTGTTCTAAGTAAGATACTTGTTGAAGTACATTAAAGTGTAAGTGCTACACACACACACACACACACACACACACGCATACACACATACACAAGCACAAACACACACACACACACACATTGAGACGGTCAAAAGAGTCTCAAGGGAAAAGATTGAGGCTAGCAAAAATTTTTTCAAACATCGTTATGAAAAAAACAGTAAAAATTAAAACAAATGCTACACACAAGGCCGGCAAGGAGCGGCACTACCTGATTATGTGAGCAAGGCCGGTCCATAGGGTCGACTTTGTTCACATAACAGAATGCTAGCATATATGCAATGTTTTTTTTCAAATAGATTAATGAAAACAGTAATAAATTGTAAATTAGATTAATAAACAAACGTAGCAAATGTAACTATAAAATTTATTAAATGAATCACAGAAGCTAAATACAAAATAAGATAAAAGATAATTATGTTAAAAGAAAATTCAATGAAAAGGGTATAATTGAAGTTACGTACTAATAGAGTAAAGGAAGGAATGGTTGTGTAATTGCCCCAAAAACTATAAACTGTCGAGAGAAGGAGAAATTTGTCTAAAGTAGCGCAACTCACGATCGGAATGGGTTAGAAATATCAATCAAGTTTGTAGCAGCATCTCAAATTATGATAATGGACCATGGTTTAAGGAAATATCTAAATTTACACCGCAAGGAACACTTACGAGGTCTAGCTAACATCGTACCAAAACAAAAAGAGAAAGTTTAATAGACAACCACCTTTGCAGGTCTGGACTGGCTTGTCTAAAGTAAATATTAAACGGCTTGTCGAAGGGGTGGGGAATTGCCCGACGAGATAGCGAGTCGAGGAGAAGCATAGACGATTTGAAAGAGAACGGACGTATTTTAGCGAGACATCCAGGATGATGTACCGTGGCTAAAGACTACAACTAGCCCTAGATGGACGTGCAGATGGTCTGCTTTGCGAGCTTCCGCGAGAACGAACTTTTTATTATTTTTTGTAAAATGTAAATGAAAGTTGAAAATTATTAAAAACGGCCCTTAAACCGATCTAGTGCGTTTGCTACTGACCCAAGGACTCCAGGACCACATCCGGGGGACAAGAGGAACAATCACAGTGAAAGTTTTGGGGCAAGTATTATTTTAATAGTATAAACCAATTTTTAAAAATTTATAAACTTTCTAAAGAATAATTACCCGATTTTGAATTAACAGTAAAATCATAAATTAATAAAAAAGTAAATTTAAATTAAGAGAATATATAAGCAATTGACTTATTATTAAAAAGCTTCATAAAAGGTGGTCACAAAATAAAATATTGTTCCAGTAATTAATATCAAATATGGAAAGCAAATGATTAAAGTTACATTTATTTAAGGAATAAATTAGTCTATCCACTTGATATTCAAAATAAGTAATAAAGTAATGTATTTAAAAGTTAATGTCATAAGTATCAAGTGAATCTTGAAACAAAAGAATATGAAGAGATTTACTTCATAGTCATTGTTTAAAAAGTTCTATGTCCATATATCCGATATGAATAAAACAGGATTAGATAATTGGTTAAAAATATCAAGGGAAATCCTTACTAAAGTCCAGCAGAATAATGTGTGGGAGCACAGAAATAATTAAAACACAGTATTACTAAAGAAGTAATTTCACCTGTTGCTTTCATGAAAGGGTTATATGGACATGCAATAAAACAAATTAATATAAATTATTTTCTTGTCTAATTGAATATGTGAGTAAATTTAAAGGTGTAATTTAAACTTTACGATACGACCTGTTCAAGGATATACTATGAACGTTGAAGAAGGTGAACAATAATTAAGCAAAATTAGGGTGAGGGCTGCCGCCGAGGAACGGGCGTTTCGGGGGAAAGGAAATTTCTCCACGCAAAGGGTGTGGAGGTCGAGAAGGCCGCGGCAAAATTGGCGACTTTGACAGGATACGATTTAAGAAAGCAAAATAAATCGCATCCGTTTTTTAAACATAAGAAATTAAATTAATTAATGAAGGAAGAAAATAAGGAAAAAATTAAATTACTAAATAAAATCTAATAGAAATAAAATACAAGCCTCGCAAAGCAGAGGGAATGCATTGGAACGGATCATCGGGCTAATATTTATATATATATAAAAATTAGAAAGAATGAAATTCAGAGTAAAAGGAACCTAAAAATTAATTGATAGAAATAAAATACATTTATGTCGAAGTCAGAGAACGACAAATTATTAGCTTAATTCAAAGTGAAAAACGAAAAGGAGAAACAGGAAAGAGAGACAGAGAATACAGCTAGAGAAAAAATGGAGGAAGAAATATGAGGACAAGAAAAAGACGTGAGAATAAAAGAGAAGAAAAAAGAAAAAGAGGAGAGAATAAAGGAGAAGGAAAAAGAAAAACAAGAGAGACAGACCAAATTTGCCGCTAGAGAAGAAAGCGAAGAAGAAAGAAAAATACAAGAAAAAGGAGAGAGAATAATGGAAGATGCAGCTAGTCGAAAAAAGACAAGAAGAGAAGAGAATAAAAGAAAAGGAGTTAGATAATGCTGTAAGGGAGGCGGAAAGGGGAAACGATAGAGAAGAAAGGAGAAGAGAATTAGAAGAAGAATGAAATGAGAGACAAAAAATACTAGAAGAATTCCAAATTGAAATAGAAAGTTACAAGAAAGAAGCGGTAACGAAAATGAATGAGTTAGAAAGCGCGTTAGTTGAATTTAAAAGTGAAGTAGACTATAAATATAGAAAAACAAATGAACGAGTAGTAGGAATAGACAAAAATGTAGAAACAGTGAAACAAAAAATGAAAAGGGTGGAAGAAAAAATGAGAAGGTTAGGCGAAAAGGGAACGGTTACACAAATTTGTATGCCTACAGTTATCGACCATTTTATTGAGGTGACTTATAAAAAAATTGAGTTTTGGTGACATGAAAAAGAAGACCCCCATGAATTTTCTTTATGAGATCGAAGCACTCTTTGAGGAAATTGACAGTACAATGGATGAGGTGACCAAATTGAAAATAGTCGAGAAATATCTAAAAGGAGCTGCGGATGCATGGTGGAGAGCGATTAAAATGGAGACAGAATCATATGACCAATTTAGGGATGAATTTGCCAGGCATTATTGGAGCTTTCACCAACAAGAAAGGTTTAGGCGCCAAATAAATCAGGGGCGATACTACCAAAATGGCCCGTATAGCATGGCAGAGTATTTTATCATGATGATAAACCGCGCAAAAAATTTACCTCCGGTTATCCCTGAGCAACACCTGATTTTCATGATAAAGGGACATTATGGAAGCAATTTTCAGCTTGCAAGCGTAGGAAATCCTACGAATAATATCAAGAACGCTATTACATTCCTCCAACAAATTGACAATGTCTTAGAAAGTGAAAGGAAGGAAAACGGGAATGGGAACCAACATACAAACTGGGGTTCACCACGGGAGGTCACATCTAACCAAAGACCTAACCTTTGGTGAATCCAAAGAGAAACCTAACACCAAGAATCCGCAAAACCCTAATCCTTCCTGAGCCATCTCGGGACCAAGTGACCAGCAGAAAAAAAACTAGGAAGTAGGGTCTCTAGTCGATATAATAAAGGTAGGTTCCCCAGGCTAGAGATCCAGCATAACAACAAGAACAAAAATATGCCGGTTTATCATCATGAAAAACAAATAAGCCTGGGTGGACTGTCCATGAATTTAAGGGACGAGCTACTAGAGGAGGAGGAAGACCCAATACATCCAAATAGGCAAATAGATCCGTGTCCGGCTATTCAATGTTACATAAACGGTCATGAAATAACATCAGAGATTGACACCGGAGCTCAAATGTCGGTGATTCAGACTAGCAAGTACTTAGCCTTTAAACAACTAGGAAATGAGTCTACGAACTCCCAGTGGAAAATGTTGGTCTGGTGACTGCTTTAGGGACCTGATTAAAGAGAGTCAAAAAACAGACAATGCTGCCAGTAACATTGAACGGAGTGGCCATGGATCTGGTATTTTTAATTGTAGACTTAATTGTAAACAAAGTCCAGAAATTTATTCACTGGCAGATCAAGCTCGACACAGCACAGGTACCAGGAACTGGTAAGTCGGGTGAGATCATATTATGACCGCGGTTGGACTGTAGGGTGACGGCTCCCGCCAAAGAACGCGTGTTTCGGGGGAAAAAAATTGCTCCACGCAGAGGGTGTGAAGTCGAGAAGGCCGCAGCAACACACACACACACACACGCGCACTCATACACACACCCACAGGCACGCACACACACACACACACACACACACACACACACACACACACATACACACACACACACACTCACTGACACACAAACACATACACACACTCTCACACTCACTGACACACACTCACTGACACACACACACACACACACACACAAACACACCAACACACACACACACACACACACACACACACACACACACACGCACGCACGCACGCATACACACACACTCACACACATACACAATCACTCACTCACACACACAAACACACACACTCACACACACACACACACACACACACACACACACACACACACACACTCACACACACACACACACACACAGACACACACACACACACACACACACACACACACACACACACTCACACACACACACATACACACACACACACACACACACACACACACACATACATACACACACACTCACAAACTATTTTTTCAGACTTGCATATTGTGCATATTTGTTTAATACTTCGAGACTGTGTTGGTGAACTCATTATTTCATTGGTTTCAATTACGGAAAAGTTTAATTCTTTCACAAAAATTTATTCTTAAAATAATTGTATAATGTTTGTAGCTGTGGGTAACATGTGTATCATAATTCCTCTGGAGATAGAATAGCAATGCGTTTTATCTTTATGTTTATCTTGTAATATTGTAGGTCTTCTATCTTAGTCACGTGATCTCTACGTGAAACGTTTTGCGAGATATTTATATATCTAGTGACGGTGTGTGTGATTATGTGTCCATTAACCTGCAAATACAATGTAGGCCTATATATATTCCAGGGCTTCCATCTTAGTCATGTGATCTCTACGTGAAACGTTTTGCGAGATATTTATATATCTAGTGACGGTGCGTGTGATTATGAGCCCATTAAACTGCAAATACAATGTAGACCTATATATATTCCTGGTCTTCCATCTTAGTCAAGTGATCTCTACGTGAAAGGTTTTGCGAGATATTTATATATCTAGTGACGGCGTGTGTGATTATGTGTCCATTAACCTGCAAATACAATGTATATATATTCCAGGTCTTCAATCTTAGTCACGTGATCTCTAAGTGAAACGTTTTGAGAGATATTTATATATCTAGTTACGGTGCGTGTCAGTATGTGTCCATTAACCTGTGAATACAATGTAAGAGTAAGAAGGAAAATACGAATAAGAAGGAAAATAGGTTGTATAAGGAAACATTATACCAATTTAAAAATCTTCAAAATATTTTATAGTTTATCAATTCAAAATGTACTTACAAATTTAAAATACTAATAATAAATTACGCTTTGGAACGTGTTTCTCATCTATGTACCTTCTTTTTCATCATAGTAATATATTTAGGCTTCTAAAGCATATTTATGTCAAAAATTGATATCTTGTCGTTAACATATTTGTTAAGATTAATTTACGCTTGACTAAAAAGTCAAGCATTCCTACGATTTTTGTAAAGTGTGTGGTATAACTTATTTAAAATAAATTTGATATAAAACGCAGAGTGGCGAATCCAAATCTTTAGGCCATAAACTTGTGATTGGAAATTATGTAGACATTATTAATCATGAAATTTCATAAAATTATTTTTTAAAAGAATAATGAGAGGGGAAGGGAAATAACTTTGTAGATTTATAATTACTATAATATACACGAAAGTGTTAGGATGGTAAGAATTGCCCTGCATATGTATCAACAAAAATGTACTTAACAAATTACTAATGGTTCATTTGGCTATAAAGTCATAAATAAACAATATAAGAAGTTTTTTTCACAAACATTTTTTTCACTTTCTGAAAAGTTAAGGGAGACGCCCTTTTTCCCTTTTCCTACTCACCGATTCTTTAATGTCAATGCGTAATAGTTCGTGTGGGAGGTTTATGTATAGTCTATTTGTTACATAGTTTGAAATTAGGTAGTAACTAGAAACTATGTAGTATATGTATGTCTACATAATGTAGAACAAGGTCTAACCTCAGAATCTGTTATTTGAAGGTAGGTTTCCAATACCTTAGATATTTATATATTACTTGGTTAAATATGCTACAGAATATGTGATTGAAGTAGTTTGGTTTTTTTTTTCTTCTGAAATTTGGCCTCACTCTCATTCTATTCGCAGAAGACCACATCCAACTCTATGAAGACCTTATGAGGGACGATGTGGAAAAAGAGCTCAGGGCTAAACGCCGGTGGCGCAACAAGCAGCGGGCATGGCGAAGGCGACGACGGAAGGAAGTTGAAGCAGCCTCCCTAGAATAAGATATTTTCTGTTTTAAATAAAATTGTTTTTCTTATTATTTTTATATATATGTATAATTTTTTTAAAAATTTTCTGAAAATAAAATTCCCATTTATGTCTACCCTCCTATATTATTGTATAATAAAAATTATAACAAACTATCTTTTTGTATTTGAAAATTGTTTACTGGTGATATGAAAAAACTGTATTAATGTTCTTGAAATTAGAAGAAGCCATATAAAAAACGTGTTTTAAAGTCAATTCTTACCTAGGTCAACAAAGAAGAATTTTATTTTAGTGACTTGTTAATAAATCATTACAAATGATATTAATATTTATATACATATGATTGAATCACACTATTAGGTAGAGAAATAGAAAGCAGCAATAATTATTCAATTTAATTAACGAAGATTTGGAAAAAGTGTATTAACATTACGTGTCATTGACTACAAGTTTAAAAATGTATTTGAACAAGATTGGATGAATAAAAAGTATTTTGTTCACGATTAAAAGTATGAATTATATATATATATATATATATATATATATATATATATATATATATATATCCAACAAAGTGACGCCGTGGGCAGCGTCGGGTCGGGTTTTGCGTAATTTTGGATGATTGAACCCACTCCTTTCTCGGAGAAAATGTGAGAGCTTAGAGCTAACGAATCATCTTAAAATGTAGGTACAAAAAGACCTAATGCTACAATTTACTTTAGGGTTTGAGGGAAGGTGCAAAAAAGAAAGGAGAGGAATGCAGAGGTGATGGAGGTTCCAGGAGTACTTTGGGCAGTGACATAAAAATAGGAGTTTACCCAGTCGAATAACTGGGAGTCAGCATGTGAGGGGAGAGTTAAATTCGGCCTTGTCAAAGGGTTTGACCTAGACAGAAAGGATGAATTTCGAAAGGCTATAGGGTTTATAGGAATTTCGAATGACGATAATGGAATGGAACGAGGAAGGTTGGAATATGGTTCTATGATATTTCGACTGGAAAGATTCGAGACGTTCCTTGGACGTTCTAATGAAATGGTATTAAAGAAAGGAGAGAGGGAGGTTGGAATATCGTTCTGTGATATTTCGATTGGAAAGATTCGAGGCGTTCTTTGGACGTCCTAATGAAAATTGGCCACTATCCATTGCAGTATATTAGGACGGATTAACATTAGATAAGAAGATATTATGTTTTTAAAGGATGGGACTTCGCTGTGATAGAGAAGAGAACTGCTTGGGGCCTAATGGCCCACAGCCTATTCAAGACGGCAAATTTTGGGGGAAAGAGTTTCAATTGTGAGGATGATGCCAAGATATTTGCTAGATGTCTTCCAAGCGTTGGACTTACCATAGAGTTGGTTCAGGTCTGGGGTTTGCATTTCCTTTAGAAACAGATGGCGTAGAGAGATAGCAATGTATGAGAGAGAAACAAGATATCGTTTAGATAGACGAGGTAGAGAAGAGGGTCTAGGACAGAACCAAGCGGTGGACCAGCAGAGTTTAGGTCGGAGGGTAGAAAAGTAATGTTCAAAAGAAACAGCGAGGTGTTGGATGGACCCGTAGGATCTGATCTGAAGGACGGTGTGCTTAGGAAGGGGCTGGTAGCCAATGCCAAGGAGGCTAACATATTATATAGGCCTACGTGGGTAACGGGAATATTGGCCTAATACAGGATGTATATAGGTTAACCTGCATATTGATTTAACACCGTATATATGGCTATTTAGAGTATATTGCATGCTGGCTTAACATAGTATATAAGCCTGAATGTTCTCTTAGCACTGTATGTATATAGGTTACCTGACGTTTTTTAATTATATTGTAATATTTGTTGACCGTCACCTATGTGGGTGTGATAGGTTATGAATTGGTAGCTGCCTTTACATAGCTATGGTGGTACGCATTGGTAGCTATACCATATAGTACTTCCCATAATTTACGGTTGCTTGCCCGAGGCTCTACCTGATAGAAGAGGTGTAAATGTGTGTTAGGCTCAGATCATAAAGGCTTGGCCCAGTGGTTTACCGACATAGTAGGCCTTATAGTAGGCCTTATAGTAGGCGCACTTAGGGATTCAAGTATGTCGGCTTAGCATAGTATGTATGTAGGCTTACATGCATATTTGTTTAACACAGTATGTTGGCTATAGTGCATGTTGTCTTAACATGGTATTATATAAGCCTTCACGTCTTACAGCGACCGTTTCCGTTGTGTTTCGTAAGCCTACCGAGCGCCTGCATTGTGATAGGCCGATTCCCCGCACAGACAGTTGACTATTTGAACTTTGTGTAAATGTTGTTCGTTTGAACTTCGTGTATGTTGGTCGGTTAAGCTTAGCGTAAGACAGTTGTTTAGTGGGAACGTTGGTCATTTGATCTAACCAATCATTTTTTGGCAATTTCATATATTATTAAAAACAACCTCACTTAAAGCCTGACTCCAGTGCGAATTTACCTAAAGCCTCTGTCCAGGGTGGCTTTCCTTAGGAGCTGGCTTTGTGTTGGCTTTACCTGAGGTCATGCTTCAAGGTAGCTTTAAATATGGTCTGTTTCCAGAGATACTTTACAGGCATGGCTTTACCTAAGGTCTGACTACCAGGTGGATTAACCTATGGTCCGACTCTTGGGTAGCTTTACCTAATGTCTGGCTCCAGAGAATAATAGGGCTTGACTCCACGGTGCCTTTACTGTCTCTAGTGTGAATTTACCTAAGGCCTTTCTCCAGGGTGGCTTTACTTGAGGGCTGGCTTCTGGATGGTTTTTACCTGAGACCGTGCTCTATGGAGGCTGTACCTAAGGCTTAGCTCCTGGGTGGATTTCCTCAGGCACGACTCCCGGGTGACTTCACCTAAGACCCTACTCCAAGGTAGCTTTATCCAAGAATTGATTTAGGTATTTGTCTTAGTCGAGAGGCTGTAATTGATATAGCATCATACCTGAACCTAAGGCCCGACTCTTGGGTAGCTTTAAATAAGGCCTGACTCCTAGGTAGCTTTACCTACGGCTAGATTCCAAGGTTACTTTACCTAGGGGCAATCTTCAAGATGGCTTTACCTAAGGCCCTGCTTCATGTTAGCTTTACCTGAGGCCGTTCTCCTAGGTGGCTTTAACTAAGGCTTGGTTCCTGGGTGACTTTTCTCTAAGACAACTACTCCAGGGACCGATCATTTTTGGCAATCTGAAAACTACCCCCGGGTGAACCAATCCCCACAGCTGGCCAAAATAAACGTTAAACATACCACATACAGCTGTGTAGTCATTTGATCCATCCGATCAATTTTTGGCAATTTCATATATTATTTAAAAACTACCCATGGTGAACTCACTCCCAACTTTAGCCAAAATACAATCTAAACTCTCCCTATCAGTCAAGACAAAATTTTTCGAAAAACTACTCCCAACCCCGATTCCACCCAAGGGGCAACCCCCGGGGAAGCTCCTAAACGTAGCTGAGAACACCCCCTCACTTAGGAGTAGGTTAGGTTAGATGCATTTTGGCTAGCTTAGGTTAGTGCGTCATAGGCCTACTTCCCCCACCAGTTTTTGTCTCATAGTAGGGTCATTTCTACTCATACTTATTCGTAAACTTCAGAAATATTTCCCTATAAAACCGATGAAAGTTCAAATGTAAAATATAGAGATGAAGAAAACACTGTTGGTCCCAGAGTGGTTATTAATTTGATTATAGAGTCCGAAAGGGATTGCTTATAGTAAAATGTGTCTATGTGATGCCGTTTGTTTTTCATTAAAAAAAAATAATAAACAACATATTCCATATCTCATAACTCCAATGAAACGCAATCCTAGATGCGATACCTTGGAAATACTCCTAGCATATCTATATGAGGTTGTACTTGTTAATGCAAGTAATTAACATTTGCGAAATAAGAAACTTAGGGCAAACATAATTCTAAAATTATGTGTTTATTTTATAGAAACATCATCGAAAAAAACTTAAGGATTCTCATAATCACACAGAAATAGAAATAGAACACAATGACATTCAGTACTCTTTCAGATGCCTACTATGTATTTATTATAGTATAATGGATACATAGGCTTCAGATAAATTTGGTTATTTATTATAAAATACTGCATATATAGATTTCTGATATAATAGTTATTTATTAAATTATAGTGGATACTTTGGCTACATTACAGTTAGTATAATGGATACATAGATATCAGATAAAATAGTTATATATTATAGTATAATGGATATAGGCCTATAGGACTCAAATATACTATGTAATTGTATACTGGTTACATGGTTTAGCAAATGATAGCAATAGATTGTTCAGGCCTCTCTTTCTTGGCATTTGAATATAAACTTTTATATCCTTCACTGTATCACTGTGGATTTTCCGTTGGTCTGCCTCCTCTTCCTGTAACATTATATTATAACAATTTATTATTTTGAACAATTGCCTAATCTGAAAGTAAAATGTTAATTAGTTTTTGGTTGAAGTTCACTTTGAAGAAGGTTTAACCTTATACGCCATCATCTTATGTTGCTTTGGCTTTATGGTAATGACAGGTAAGAATAATGTTTGAATCACAGGAAAAATGTAAAACCATATAGGTAATGTTCAAATCATACTAAAAAAAGAAAAAAAACACGCATTTATGATACTCTAACCTTTAAGTATTTGTGCCAAAATATGTTTTTTCCAGAAATTCTTTTAAAATAAAAGAGACGAGTTCTTCTAGTACTTAAAGTCTAGTAAGAACACAAAAGTACACACTTATAGTTCTGTAAAACAACAAAATTCACTTTAAAAAAACAATGAAATTCTTTGAAAATATAAAACAAGATGATACTTACATAGAAAACCTTATTGACAGCCTTTACAAACTCTTCGACTTTGCTACTGAAATAATATATTGTCGCCTTCGGGCTCGTGTGATATATCTTTTCCATAAATTTTATTAATTTTTTACTCGTTTTTGCTTCACTTTTCTCTATAGCCTTCTTAGCATTCGTAACCTCTGAATGAAACTTTAAAATTAAATTTTGAAACATCTTCGGGGCTTGAGTTTTAAATTTCTTTAGAAAGTTATAAAATTTTTCCCCGCGGCTAATAAACTGTGATACTGCATCAAACTGACTAACGCAGTACAATTCGACAATCTGGTTTTCTGCTATACAATTTTTTACTAAGCGTTCTACGTCCTTCTTGTTTTTTTCTAAAGGCAGTAAATATCTTGATGGTGGAGTCGTGTAGTACAGCGATTCTCTTTAGACTCAATTTAACTGAGTACTTATTCTTAATTTTCTTGCTCAAATCATTTACCATTTTTGTCAGAATTTTAAAGAAGCTTTTAATTTTCTCCAAGGAGGTATTAGAGTACCTCTGGAGACCTTCTAAGGACCCATCGCTAAATGTTTCTATATTATTATTAATTTTGTTAAACAAAAAAGTAACTTTGATAGCAGAGTGTTTTGCAAGTCGCATAGCATTTACAATATTTATATCAGACAATTTAATAACTTGTGAAGCCTTTGAAAACTACCAAAATTTTCAAATTATTACTTGATTTGGTTAAAATATTATGCAAATATTTCACTGTCTTATTAGTAAGTGAAGAGGTGCCTTCCAAGCCACTCAAAACGAATATCTTTATATTGTATATTGAACTTAATATAATAATCCTTAATGTTTTCTCCAACAAGTTTCTCCTCATCTGAAACAAAACAATTGTACGCATTAACGAAACTAATGTTTAATTAGGAAACACACTGTTTCAAAGGGGGTTTTGTGATATATTAGAAGTAGAATACACACACACACCCAAATAAAAGTATACTCATAAAACCCAACACACACACACACACACACACGCACACAAATACACACACACACACACACACACACACACACACACACACACACACACACACACACACACACACACACACACACTCACACACACACACACACACACACACACACACACACACACACACACACACACACACACACACACACACACACACACACACACACACACACAAATACAATCACACACACACGCAGACAGAAAGTCAATAGCAATTAAACCAAGTACGATATTTACAAATGGCTCCAAAGACGAATTTTCGGGCTTTCCATATATAGAATTCCTAGTTGTTTCACCCTTTTGGTCTGGTGTGACTGTTTGCAACTGTGAATTCACATTATTAATAATTCATTTATTAAATTATTAACGTGAAAAATAGTTATAAATAACAGACAAACGAGAAACAATATCATAAACATTAGTAGATTGCTGAACCAGAAAATACCTAGAGTATTTTTAAAATCTATAAAAGAATATAAATATAAGTTGACGTTTACTAATTTGTTAAGTTATTTTACGTAAATGTATAGAAATATATTATTTCTTCCATACTATATATATATATAATATGATAATTGATCTAATTATGAAATGTAAATTAATGGTTGGTGAGAAATGACCAGTTTTAATAAAAAAAAAAAAAAAAAAAAAAAAAAAAAAAATATGATAATTGATTGCCTACGTAGGACCTAACAATAGGAACTAGAAATGGAGCAAATGTAATGTTGGGTAGAAACCATGTGTGGGGTTAGCAGATCTCCCGACCAATGTTAATAAGAACTTGTATGCCGACATGGGATTCTGCAGCGGCAACGAATGACCTAACCTTGAGTACTACGGATGTATGTAATATAATGCAAAGATATGTGCCATGCAAGAGGTAAGCACATATTTTCAGCAAACAAAGAAATATCTAATTGCTGATGGGGGATCCTAGAGCATCAATGTAAGCCCGACCCCAAAAACTACATATGTTCGAAATGTAATGCAAACTTACGTGCCATGTACGCCGTAATCAGGTCTTTTCACCAAAGTAAGAGACAAGCTGGATTCCAACGGAGGATCCAATAGTCGTCTAGAAGTAGACGAAATATAATGTCTATTTACGTGACATGTAAGCGGTAAACATATCGTTTCACCAAAGTTATGAGCAATCTGGATAGCAACTGGTCATCTTGGAGTGGAAATACTGGACAATACTCAAAGGACTTACGATGAACGAAAACTGAAATGAACGGAAATGTAATGTCTATTTACGTGCCATGTATCAGGTAAACAGATCGCTTCACCGGAGTTAGGAACAACCTGGATGGCAGCAGGTTATCCTGGATGGATAACATAGGACCATCCTAAAAGACTAAAGATAGACGAAACGTGAAAGCGGCCCCAAATGTAATGTCTTTTTACGTGTCATCCAACACATCACTACTTCAGAAATACCTCATCAGGTAAATTTGCATTATATAGGTCACCATGAACGAACGTGTATTTATGTACAAATATATATATATATACAGGGTGCGGCAGCGTAACTTCCTTTTTTGAAAACTCAATAACAACTATTGTATGCATCTGAAAATATTTATTTATTTTTTGTCATGTAGGTACATGACTAAAGTTTTAATTTACACTGTTTTAAAGATCAAATCTATTAGGTGACGTCTCTCATTCTCCATAAATTGCGTAAACCGATTTCTGGCGTTTGTCACGATTCTTGTTAGCGTAGCAGGTGTTATGTTGGCAATTTCTTCTTGGATATTGGTCTTCAAGTCTTGTAGGGTTCTTGGACGGTTCACATAAACACGGGATTTCAAAAAAACCCATAGAAAAAAAATCACAAGGTGACAGATCGGGAGAGCGTGCCGGTCATTCCCGACATCAAGAAGAAGCTCACACGCGTCCATCCGAGAATTGAAGTCACGTTCTGAAAGTTCCTGCATTATCGCCATCTTATAGGGATGAAAATGAAGATCATCACGAAGAGTTCTTCTCACAGAACGATCGGATAGTCCAAGGGCAGATGCGTGTTTACGCGCAGAACGCCGTGGTGATCGGAACATTGACGCTCTCACTGCTTCAATGTTCTCAGGTGATCTAACGGGCCGAGGGACTCCAGTTCTCCGTTTTGTCGCACTTGCAGTTTGTCTGAATGTAGTGACCCATGTAACAATTGATTTGCGGTCTGGGACGGGAGCCAACGGGGCTAAATTAAAGCGATTCCGAAATGCGCGCTGTGTTGCAATAACCGAACATCCGCTCGAAAAGTAGGCCTCAACGGCAAAGGCCCGCTCTTCACTATTCCAACGCATGATGGCAATTGACGCGTGTCAGGACAACACTTTACTGTACCTCCTCTTGAACGAGACAACTAACGCTCCGCTATGACATCAACTAACTGAATCACGAGCATTTAAAAAAAGGAAGTTATGCTGCTGCACCCTGTATATACATATATATATATATATATATATATATATATATATATATATATATATATATATACCTGTACATTTTTCTTTTTATAGTAATCTAAAGCCACTGAGGCTATTCAAATTAAAGAAATATTTTATAATTTTTATTCAAAGCTTTTCGTTGGTAAACGGTACCAACATCATCAAAATGAATAATAAAACAATCTATATAAAAAAAAATTGTGTGTGTCATGTTTAGAGTAGGTTTTTTTTGTTAAACCACAATTTAATATAGTACTTCTTAGCATGGTTACTAATTTTATTACAAAGTGTTTTAAATATATTAAAAAAAAAATTTAGGTTATAAAGAAGAACTGTATTAGAAGTAAAAGTATAATTAATAACACAAATAGATAAAGTACAACAAATTTGAAATGTTTGCTAAACAGAAATTATTTGTGTTTCATTATGGGCATTTTGTATGATCTCAATAAATGAAAATTTGAAACTAAGACAGGTCTTATCAGGTCTTTTAATTACCAGTTTAAAAATATTGGAAATGTATTTTATAACTAAATTCAGATGTTAAACAAGATAGTTGTTAGATGAAATTGAATTTAAAAGATTGTTATAAATAGTAAATCTTTTTATCATATAAAGGAATTATTTGATTTTATTCGTTAAACTTTTGAATAAGGTATACACTGCCCTAATAAAGGACAGTCGCCCTTATTGGACTCATTTCCACCAGGAGAATAATTTGAAAGCAACTTGAGTTTATGAAAGGCTTTAGAAGTGCAGAAAAAATACTAATCTGATAAAAAGTGAATAAAATAATTTCATTTGATTTTCACTTTAGTTATTTAAGAAATGAGATGCATAAAACATATGCAACATAATTGTTACTTTAATCGTTAATTTAGTATAAAGATAGGCTATATCTACAGGACGCGTTATATTATAATGTTTAACATAGAAATAATTTTGTAAAATAAGGTTTTAATATTGGTAAATATACTTAAAAAGGAATACGTAAATTATATAAATAACAAAGGAATCAAAATTTAGTAAAATTATACAGGTAAAGTTTTAATTTACTCAATTTACTTTACAAAATCAGGTGTCCCTAGCAGTGAGTGTGTGTATGTTTAATATTGATCTTTAACCTATTTTTAAATATATATTTATTTTTTAAAATATAATAAATGTAAATGATTTCAATTAAAAAACTGGTATTCCCATAACTATTTGTATTTAAAACTTCAAATTATTCTATTTATTTTTATTAAATTTACATTATGAACTGCTGTTAATCTAAACCAGATTACAAATAGTACTTACAGCCACACTCCCTACAAACACGGCAAGTAAGACGACCGAATAGTTACTCATGATGTCTAGAAGATCAATGGTGCCTTCTAATGTCACTGCACGTGTATATATAGCTCTAGTCCTACGCGTCAGAATAGACCGCCTGGCCTAACAAGGTAGGCTTATCATTAGCCACGCCCTAAAAAAATATAGCCATTAAATTAGGAATTCTAATAAATAGAATAATAGTAATTATTTAATTCTGATTTAATGACATCTAGAGTTTACTCGGGGATCCAAGATTGAGTAAGATATTTAATTGAGCTGTGTAAAAGAAATATACATATATCCATGAGAATTTTAATACATCAGCAGTTTCTCTTATTTTCTACTATTTTTCCCCCTACATATGTTCAAACTTTATCATTTGACCTATTTTTATCTTCTCTTCCTGCCAAGCTATCTAAACAGTAATTATATTACTATATTATGGTACGTTGTGAATTAAATATTATACTCTTTTTATAGTTATTCAATATGAATGTGTTCCAATTTTTAGGGATGCATTTCTCCTGGCCCCATTATTTGCTCTGCTCAACAATGTTGGAGAGGTAGGTCTTGATGCGTTTAAGATGGTTACACGTGCTAGGCGCCCCCTCGCAGAAAGAGTACTAGACATTGGAGCAAGGTATGGCATACTTCAAAGGGTAACGTAATGCGTTGTTGTAACGAATGTGAGCAGCATTATTATGTGCTCTGCTCAACAATGTTGGAGAGGTACGACAATGCATTTAAGGAGGTTACACGAGCTAGGTGCCCCCTCGCAAAAAGAGTACTAGACATTGGAGCGAGGTATGCCATACTTCAAGGGATAACGTACTGCGTTGTTGTAAGGAATATGAGCAGCATCATTATGTGCTCTGCTCAACAATATTGGAGAGGTAAGACTTGATGCATTTAAGGTGGTTACACGAGCTAGGCGCCCCCTCGCAGATAGAGTACAAGCCATTGGAGCACGGTATGTCATACGTCAAGCGGTAACGTACTACGTTGTTGTAAGGAATGTGAGCAGCATTATTATGTGCTCTGCTCAACAATGCTGGAGAGTTGAGATGATGCATTTAAGGAGGTTACACGAGCTAGGCGCCCCCTCGTAGAAATAGTACTAGACATTGGAGCAAGGTATGTCATACGTCAAGGGGTAACGTACTGCATTGTTGTAACGAATGTGAGCAGCATCATTATGTGCTCTGCTCAACAATGTTGGAGAGGTAAGACTTGATGCATTTAAGATGGTTACACGAGTTAGGCGCCCCCTCGCAGAGAGAGTACAAGACATTGTACCAAGGTATAGAATATTTCAAGGGGTAACGTACTGCTTTGTTGTAATGAATGTGTGCAGCATCATTATGTGCTCTGCTCAACAATGTTGGAGAGGTAAGACTTGATGCATTTAAGATGGTTACACGAGCTAGGCGCCCCCTCGCAGAGAGAGTACAAGACATTGTAGCAAGGTATAGCATATTTCAAGCGGTAACGTACTTCGTTGTTGTAACGAATGTAAGCATCATTATATGCAATATAAATACATGGGAACAATTTAATAAACGATTAAGTTTTATAACTTTTCATAGCAGTATAAGTAATATAACTCAGTTATTATTAGTCATATTATTATATATGTTCTTTCAGTTCTCTATGACTAATCTTCTGCGTCGTTCCAGCTCCCGGGTGTAGGGAATTTTCTCAGACAGGGTCTTATGGAGTGTTTCTGATCACTTCATCATTCCTCATCGTCTTTTTAACCATTCTCTGAGTGCCTATATATTAGATAACTTTGACTGAATTCATTTGTTTGCATTCTTTGAATGGGATCTTACCAGAATGGTTTTTCCTTTATCTATTGTATGATATTACAGTGTTCTATAACCTTTCTAACTATTTTGTTATAGCACAACTCACAACTTCATCTAGTTTTCTCCAAAGGTCCAGTTTTTTTGTCAGAAGTTACAGGTTGTAGTACTCGTTAATTTGGTATATAATTAAACAATTGATACTTTTTATTCCTGTTTATATTTTTTGTACCATAGTATCAAACTCTTATTAATATTTCCACGTTCTATATTCGGCCTGTTATTTCTATATTAATATGAGACACTTGCCTGTAGTAGGGCTTTCTTACTTGTCAAGTAAGAAAGTAAGTACAGTACTGTGCTAACTAGTAGCTCAAGTTAAAAATGAGGTAAATAATAATAATTATTTGTAATCTTCAAATGCATTGATCCTTTCAGAGGTTTCTCTCATTCCCTACTCTCACACTACTCCCCTATGCACATATATTTTTTTTAGCAAAAACATTACTAAATATGTTAACTTGCCTATAGTAGCACTTACTTTTATAATTACTGAGGACTGCGGTTTCAGGAGATGTGCCCCATTCTCAACTCAGACTGTAACCTATCTCTTGGTTTTTGTATTAAAATGGGAGTGGGATATTAGAGTGGGTATGTAGGTATATTTTGGTGAATATTAGGGGTTATGATGTCAAACATTGTATGTGAGATATGATGTAATTGTGTGTTGAGTATATTTGTAGGATGAAGTTTGAAATTCTTGTATATCTCATACTGTTCCATTGTGTTGATATTCCATATCATTTTGTTCCATTATAGTTGGTTATTTTCTAGTTAAAAGCTAGTAGCTCACGTAACGATGGAATCAATTAACATATATTCTTTCCTCCATGTTGATAGTTTTTCATAGGTTTTATATTCTTGGATAGGTTTTCCGATCTTGTAACCTTCTTTTTAAAGTTACAGTTTTTGTATTTTATTACAGTTGGTGTTTTATTACGATGGAAATAATTACACGAGTGGCGAGATCCATAAAATAAATTTTTAAACAATAAGCCAATAAAGCATGAAAAGTACAATGTGTAATTATTCAAGCTTTTAATGTTCTATTCAGAAAAAAATTAATATCGTAATTGCTGTAAAGGAATGGCAGTTTAATTAAACAAATCCAATCATATAAAGATTAGATTCAGTAGGCCTGTTTGCTTTTATTGCTTTTATTTATTTTCAACAATAAAGGATTTACAATGCCATACAAAACACAAGGTTAAATTGATCTATGTTGGAAGTAATGGTACTCATGTTTGCCCTGAGGCCCAAAATGTCTTTGTTGGGGCTTGTCTAGAAATACAAAAGCGTCCCACCAATTCTATTTTTTAAAATTTACACTAAGTCAGGGGTTCTCATACTGGGTGGCGTAGAAGGTTTTCAAGAAAGGATGTTATAAGTGTACTGAAACTGCCTACAATTAGGTGTACCAGCGAGTATAGTGACGTGACATGTGCGTCGTTTCTCTCTAAACGAAATTTTGTTCAGTCTTGCTAGACTCTTGTTACTTGAGTTTGGGTCTCAAGGATAACCTCTCTGGAGCATAAGCAGGAGTCTTGATTTATTATATAGTCCTTATCTCTAATTGATTGTGAAAACTATATATGTATATATAAATATATATATATATATATATATATATATATATATATATATATATATATATATATATATATATAAATATATATATATATATATATATATATATATATATATATATATATAGAGTTATATACAAATATATATATAAATGTATATATATATATATATATATATTTTTATATATATATATATATATATATATATATATATATATATATATATATATATATATATATATATATACATGCTGATACGTATTCCTTCACGGATGGAAAAATATGATGAATAGTTACTATCTGGAGTATATCCGTTCATTCTGCAGTCCATAAATTCGCAGTTCCGACTTTTCGCTAGAATCTCATCCAGCATTGACGAGGTGAACCCAACAATAGTAGAAGAGCGAATTTATGGACTGCAGAATGAACGGATGTACTCCAGATAGTAACTTTTTATCATATATATATATATATATATATATATATATATATATATATATATATATATATATATGCGTGGGTGTGTGTGTGCCGTGTGCGCGCGAGCGTACGTGTACTTGTGTGCGCGTGTGTGCACTTATGACTGTATGTGTGTGTGTGTGTGTGTGTGTGTGTGTGTGTCTGTGTGTGTATGTGTGTGTGTGTGTGTATTAGGTTTACATAAGTTATGAACTTTTAACATTTTTTTAAGGTATAACCTACATTGCACAAGGCTTGAATCAAGTTTATCATTTCAGGACTGCAGTCATTGAAGTCCATACCCTTGGGCGATGAGGGATTTAAAAAACCTAGCCCCCTAGATTTAAAAAACATAATAAATACCAAGGGTTGTATGTAGACTAGTGGAAGTTTTCGAGAATGTTGTTTTAAATGTTTGTGCATTAAGTGACATGACTTAGGACTGAAACATTTATACAGTGAAAAATGTGTGTTTTCCTTGAATATTTACGGGTTATTTTACATTAGTACAAAAATCGAGTACTTTGGTTAATATGTTAATTTTCTTTATATATTAAGTACCTTGGCCCAGCACTTTATAGTGATAGGTTAAACAAGGTAAAACTTGACTTTTTCACTTAGCAATGCCTTCACAGAACGTTTGATATGGGAGCCTATGATAGCAGCTTCGTCAGTTGCAGGGTGAGATATATTTATGTAACTAAGATATATATATATATATATATATATATATATATATATATATATATATATATGTATATATTTAAGTTAAAAATATATCTGAGGTTTTTATTGTCCTAATCAGCTTCAGTTTCATACTCAGATTGTAATTCTTGACCAAATATAAACGGGAGGGGCGACCTCATGTTAGTGTTATAAAGAGAAACGCAGAGCCTGGAATGTAGAGAACCCCGTTTTTAAACAATTATAACTATTTATCACATATATTTCTTTCAATAAACCGAACTTTCTTATTACAGTACGTTTTTGTTTTGAGAGAAGATGTCATTTTAAGTTCTGAAAGATTCAGTAGCTATTACCTTTGCAACAATTATTCTTTCAAGCAATTTATTAGTAAGTCTCACGTAGACTTACATGCAGTACGTCATATATAGCAAACTGTTATGCTATATGTTATATACAATTCATAGCAAGATTGGCATGTTCTTCCGTTCAACCCTTCTTCAGATTCATCAATATCTGCCTTTTCAAGAGTTTCTCACTACAACAGTTGGAAGATTCTAATACTTTTCAGCTGTAGCACTATAAACATAGCGAGAGAGAATACATTATGCAATTTAACTCTGCTAAGAGTTACCCCCTCTTAGCGGCCATCCTTGTACGCTTCCAGGAACAATTTCACAAGACCCTACCTAGTAACGCTGTAATTATTATTGCTGATATTGTTGATATATTTCGAAGATCAGGAGGTAGTCTTTTGGCACAGATGAATTGCTTTTCAGGTCACGCAAAAACTTCAAGTGAAAACCCCTGAAGAATGTTACAGTCGCCGAAAAGAATCCTAACCTGATATGAGACCTCAGGAATGTTGAAACCTGCATTTTGGTTCACAATGGTTCAATCAAGATGGCACAGCCAGCCACACTGCCTTAGACAACATTTATTTCCTTCAAGAAACGTTTTGAAAACGCCTCATTTCCTTTAGAACAAATTTTCCTTACCCAGAACACTCCCCTGATTTTAAACCTACGTCTGGGGAATGATGAAGGAGAAGATTTTCCGTGATGACCCACCAACTACCCTCGTCCAAATCTAGGAAAGAATCACCATGTGTATACTGAGCATAGAACATCCCATCTTCACCAAAATGATCCTAAACCTTCAAAAACGTTATGAGTATTCTCTCAAATGGAAAGGAGTTCATGTAGAGTTTGTTTATACTAGAGTCTAACCTATTTGACTGATTTAAACTGTATGTGTTTGTAAAACTATTTAAATGAAATGAAATAAAATCTTGCCCCTGTTTCAGTAACGTTAGTTTTGCTGCTTACGTTATAATATAATTGGACCCTTTACAATAACAGCTTTGAGCAGCTGTGATGTAATTTTCTATTTTAAATAAATAAAACCTCTTAACCATCAAAACGTTTTATCCTTATGTAGATTTCGATTGCAAAGTAATCATCTTCGATACTTGTAATGATTTATGGTAAAGATAATCGCTTTGTAATTGAAATCTTCATAAGGATTTACGTAAGAATCTACATAAGGATAATTTGTTTTGAAGGTTAACAGGTTTTTTTTAATTTATAAAATAATGTATACATTTGATTTCTCAAAAAATGTTGCTTGTATGGTTCTATTTCTTTCTTTTATTATTCACTATAAAATAAACTACCATTTTATTGATATTTTTGTACTTAAATAAAATAAGTTTTCATTTTGATTTAAACAATAGGGGACATTCTTATTATACACATTTTCACTTATTTTAGGAACATTAGTGTGTATTCGAGTACATTTTTCTGCCTTTCCAAACATTACAATATTCGAGTACATTTCTTTGCCTTTACTAACAACACAATATTTTCCTTTGTTGACGCGTTTCGGAATGACTCCCTTTCAAAAGTTAAATAACACTGTTCGCATAAATATTGAGTTCGTCTTTAAGGCATATTGAGTTCACCCAAAACTAACCTATAAAGACGAAGATTTGGGCGAACTGTACTATTTAAGTTTTAAAATGTAGTCATTTCAAAACGCATCAACAATGAAAAACATGTGACATCTCCTTTTTTATTATTTTTGTTTTTCTTTGACAATCTCCTCACTGGCTTAAGTTGTAATGACCATCTCGTAGTCCACTAGTTCTTCCTTCGTCAATCCCTCTGCCTCCTTTCGTTGTGGAATTATAGAAACTGTCGGCGATTTGGTGGATCTCGCAGCTTAGGTAGCATTGTCGGATAGAGTCCCTGAACGACGCCGCGGTAATGTCTCTCCATACAACCGGCGCCTGTGATGCTTCAAAATCAGCTTCCTAGTCAGTTGTCAGTGAAGAAGATTTTTTTTCGGTGGTGTAATTTGTATTAGAACTGAGGAGGGCTTCAATGCTAGACAGGTTCATGCCTGTCCCCCTTGTTTCTCCTCTGTTTCTATATTCCGGTCGTGTTCACTGCCGCTAATTGTCTTCCGTTCCGTACCAACCTTCTTGTCAGTTATCAGTGGTGAAGATTCTGTTTTGATGGTGTCTTTTGTGTTAGGACTGAGAGAGCTTCAATACTAGACGGGTTCGTGTCTGGCTATCCTCCTTGTTTCCCCTCTGTTTCTATATATTCCTGTCGTGTTCACTGCTGCCAATTGTCTTCCGTTCCACACCAGCCTTCTTGTCAGTTGTCAGTGGTGAAGATTCTGTTTCAATGGTGTCTTTTGTGTTAGGACTGAGAGAGCTTCAATGCTGGACGGGTTCGTGTATGGCGATCCTCCTTGTTTCCCCTCTGTTTCTATATTCCTGTCGTGTTCACTGCTGCCAATTGTCTTCCGTTCCACACCAGCCTTCTTGTGAGTTGTCAGTGGTGAAGATTCTGTTTCGATGGTGTCTTTTGTGTTTGGACTGAGACAGTTTCATTCAGAGGAAACAGAGCTTCAGAAATATTACAGGGGTGAAGATAAACATAAACTCCATCTGATAAAAAACAAAATGCGTTTCAACGTAAATCTGACACAAGAAAGTTGTCTGTTTTGGTTTTCCCAGCTTAAATAAAAAGCACTTGAATTATGTCCACGATTGTGAAAAAATCGGCCTGAATATTGTTAACTGCAACGTGACTTCTATTACAGTTATGTTTTTTTTAAATTTTTTAAATAGGAATTTAAAAAGATTTTACAAAAGATAACGAATTTAGTTTTGGCAGAAGATTGAATACTCTTTATAATATAAAAAAAAATATAAAATTACACTGACCATAATTAACACTTGTAAATGATACTATTTCAGAAAAGTAACTGATGTCTTACAAAAATACAGTTATTAATTGTATTGTGTGATTTATCGAAAAATTTGAATAGTTTATACATTTATGAAATCGGGTCCTCACAATTTATTTGTATAACATGCAAAATCAAATACGCAAGTTTCTTTTAAAGGTACGCGCAAGGAGATATATAAAGGATGTCTTATGCATTAAGAATATTAGTGTTTACAATATAGGGAAAAAGCAAATATTTATTAACAGTGACCGTGGGTGTAAAATGGTAAAGAGACTAATATTTTTTATAAGACACTATTTATAAACAATAAACTCTGGTTAGATAATAATAAATAATACTCATAAACCTAGTCCTAGAGGCATAACATGTGCCTTTGAAGATGGTTACTTGGTCACCGAAACCTATGTTCATCAGGTTAAAATAAAAATATTATTAATAAAAGGAATATTTTTTGAGTGTGTAAATAATAACAGCCTCAAAGTGTGTGAATTAATAAATAGTTATTTAGTCTTAAACGCCTCAAGACTCATAGTAACTGGTCCTCAACGTTAAAAAGAAGTTTGGTTTTAAATAAGTAAAATAATCGACATACTCCAAACAGCCAATAATATTTCTAAGAAAAGACCACATGCTGGGTAGAAGAAATGTTTAATAAGATTTGTATCTGCTGGAACACGAAATTTTGTTTCATTCAAAATTGTTAAATGTTTGCCCGTTTGCATTCTGGGTCACGAGAAAGAATTTTACTCTGAAGTACTTGATAGAAGATATAAATTTATATGATGTTTAAAAATTTTTCTTCAGTTTATTTTCGACTGAAAAAAACATATAGGGGTCAGAATGAATTATCTTTTTTGCATAAATCCATATTATTATCGTTGAGTACCTGGCATTTTATGTATTGCTGTTTATTTTGTCACATTCTGTGAAGATTAAGGTTGTATATTAGACAGCACAATCGTATATAGCCCGTATAAGAGCATGTAAACGCACTTAAAAGCCGAACATATATAAATTTAATCTCGCTTCGTACTGTATTTTAGACAGGACAAAACGAAAAAGAAGCTAAAGGAAGTATAAAGAGTATGTAAACGCATTTTTAAACGGTATACACACACACACACACACACACACACACACACACACACTCCAACGTCCCCCCCTCTTTCGCGTCACGCGCGATGCGGCGTGTGTGTTTGTTGCACCGCATCGTTTCGTTTCTGATGTTTGGTTTTAGTGCAGAATAATATGTTTATTCCATATTTATATATCTGCTGCTCACACCGTTTTGTGTACCGTGTTACGATCCCTAAATTTTGTCTTGTGTTCCCGCGTAAATTACCACGCCCAAATGCAAGTCTATTCCCGCTGACATCTACCTTAACGAATGTATGACCTCCCCTAAGTTGGTTGACAGGTTTGTTAGGTCTGTATTTAGTCACACATGTCAGTAAAATAGTCAGCTGGAAAGAAATAACATTTATATGAACACACAAATTTTTCAAAGAATCTTACCACTTCATGAGATCTGCAGGCACACCAAGTGTGCAAAATATGATCATGTTTAAGATACCTTTTCCTGTTCAACACAGGATAAATTCAAATACTGTAAGTTTTTATAATGCACTTAATAACTGATTTAAACTAAACTAATTTTATTTTCAAATAAAACATATTTAGCTCTCTATTTATCTTTAAAAATTATTAATTAAAAGTTTGTTAATTTTCACATATTTAAATCCTACATCACATATACAATTCATTAATTACATTTACACATTAAAAAAAAATTATTTCCAAATTTAACATAATAAAATATGTTATATTCTTATTTCAAGATTGAATTGGTAAATTCACATTTTATTATAAATAATTTTAAAGTTTATATGATTCAATAAATCTGGTCTTCTTGAAAATGATTTGGTTAAGGCCAAAACCACTTTGTAAATTTATTATTTACTATTCATTATTTCCTCTCCTATGGGCTGCATGACCTTGACGTGGTGGAGAGGCTTAATCCGGGCGTGGGGGACGGGTGGAGCGGAGCTGTACGTATGAGGCTCCCTATAAACGGGAAGTTCAGGCAAATGTGTGAGTGTATGAAGGCGGCTACAAAAAAAAGGGCCAGTCCTAGCATTTGAAGGGTTGTTATCTGCCCGGCTCTAGCCCTGCCCTTTCCTTGCGGGCGGCAACCAAGAAGCACCCCTCATCCAGGTTAGTGGTCTTCATGGGCGCATACAACCCCGTTCTGAAGTGTTATGCGATCCGTGCCGATGCAGATTCGTGGTCCTCAGGGTAAGGAGGGTCTTCAACGGAGCCTCAGGGGCACCTGGCCCCATCTCTGAGTACTTAAGTCACCTTACCGCCGTAATCGGGGCTCTGCGGCGGCGGACCTTTATTTCCCTAGCTGCTCGTGGGAACACACATAGCAGAGATAAAAAAATAAATTCAACTGGTCAGGGCTTAGAACCTACCGACAAATTTGTCCCTATGGAGGTGGCTTCGGCTCCCTTAGAGACAGATGGAAATCCAGTTGCGAAGGCAACAGGAAGAATGAGTGGGCCACAAAGAGGAAAGCACTCTGGCTTTCCTATCATAAGGAAGCAAAGAAGGCTGAGGCGGAGGGCAGAGAACCACCGCCACCCCCGTTGAAGAAACACCAGTCCAGGCAGCGAAAGGGTTTGACGAAGGCTGGGGTTAGAACCTGCCATGTCGAACCCAGTGGATCCGGTAGGACCTTAGTACGACAAGAGAGAGAGAGGAAAAGGAAGGAAAGGAGTACTTCTAATCCTACTCCAGAGTCGGTGGCCAAGACGAATAGACAAGGGTCTAGGCCTGCGGGTCTTTCTCATCGATCTCCGCCAACCTACAGAGGGTTCTTGTTACCTTTGGGGATAGTGTAGGCGTGAGGATAGAGATGGCGGCGTTCGACCACCTTAAGAGCACCGTCATGGACCGGATTCTGGACTCTCCTAGTGGAGGTTTTGTTCCGCGGTTCAGAGACACTCAGCTAAGGGATGGAGTCGCAGCATTTATTTGTGCTAGGAGGAATCGGCAAAATGGCTGAGAGAAGTGGTACCGTCAGTTAAGCTCGAGGACGGGACTCAGGCAAGGCTAGTCCTGCCTGATGAACTGATCAAAAGGGTGAAAGTGACGGTGCTAGTACCACCACCAAAAAGGGAGGCCACTCAGCTGGTCAAGTTCATCGGGATGCAAACTCCAGAAATTGACACTTCGAAGTGGAAGATCCTACAGTGCATTGAGCGGGGACCTGCAAGCCTCCTCTGCCTAGGATTGGATGAGGCATCGGCCAGACTATTAAAGGCAAGAGATGGGAAAGCCTTCCTGGGGACTGCAGAGGTCACTTTTAAGTGGAACTCTAAGATCCTGGAAGAGAAGGGCGAGAGAGAGAAACAGGAGAAGGCGTAGGAGTCAGTTGGAGATGGCTGACCCTCGAGCAATGATCCCGCAAATCAACTTGCATCACAGTAAAAGCGCCTCGGTGGTCCTAACCAGGAGCTTAAATGTGAGGCACACATTACCAGCGCTTGCGCTGGTGCAAAAACCGTGGCTGGTCAGGAACCGTATAAGGGGTCTGACTGCAGCTGGGCGCACCTACGCAAGTGGGGAACATGAGGGGCATAGAGCATGTGTGATAGTCAGAGGACTAGAAGCCACGCTGATTCAAGAATTCTCAACTAAAGACCTTGCGGTGGTTAGAATTCGAGGCAAGAGCGAGTTAAGAGGGAGCAGGGAGTTCATCGTGGCCTCCACTGACTGCGTTCACAATAGAGAATCGCCCCCTGCAGAATTACGTAAGTTAGTTCGGTACTGCATGGAGAGGAATATAGGATTCTTAGTGGGCTGTGATACCAATGCTCATAATGAGGTGTGGGGCAGCACAGACACAAATGAGCGAGGTGAGGAGCTCCTACCCTTCTTGATTGAAGAAAACTTTGTGGTTTTAAACACAGGTGCCGAGCCAACATTTGTCACTTCAAACAGAATGGAGGTTCTAGATATCACCTTCTGTAATAGACAAATGGTAAGGTGGGTGCATGACTGGCAGGTTTCGGATGAGCCCTCCATGTCTGATCACCGGATCATCACTGCTACGATGAGGGGAGTTGTCCCCCATGTGGTGTGGTTTAGGAACCCGAGAAGGACAAACTGGGAAGGTTTTAAGTCCTCGGTGAGGAGGCGGATGTCTGACTTCCGTGGTAAATATGGTATACATCAAACGAACTGAAAAATACTGAGGCCTACATCAGGACTGCAATTTCCACGTCGTTTGAGGAAAATTGCCCTCCCTCGTGGATAAACACTGGGAGTGGTAAGTTTAAGTGGAACAGCGAGTTAGAGGCAAGACTGAATGAGACTAGAAGGCTCTTTAATAGGGCAAAGAAGAAGAAAACGGCGGAGACCTGGCAGGCATATAAAGACAGTCAGGGTCTCTATAAAAATCTTATTAAAGAGGTTAAACGTGCTTCTTGGGAAAAGTGGTGCTCAGTGACAAGCACACTGAGTGACACTGCTAGACTGTTTAAGGTGTTAGCAGGTGGACCGAGGGGAGAGCTTAAGTTTGTCAAGAAGACTGATGGTAGCTTTACTGACACCCCGGAGGAAACTCTGCCTCTGCTTATGAGGAACAGTTTTCCCGATATTAGACCGGTAGGGGACGGTGCTCAAAACCTCCGACATACTGGGCTAAGGGCGGACTGGAGTATTGCTGGGCAGGTGATCTCAGCGCAAAAGGTGAGAGAGGAGATTCTGTCTTTTGAACCATTTAAAGCGCCTGGATTAGATAATATTACTCCAGCATTACTACAAAATTGCTTGGAGGAAATAATAGGGCCACTGACAGGATTACTCAGAGGCTGTGTTGCCTTGGGTTACACACCCGGGCAGTGGTTTAAAACGAAAGTTATCTTTATCCCCAAACCGGGGAGGAAAGGTTACACAGAGGTAAAGGACTTCAGACCTATCAGCCTCACATCTTGCTTGTTAAAGATATTGGAAAGGCTGGTGGACCACTAATTTAAGGAGGGACCTTTGAAGCTGTATGCGCTTCATCAGGACCAACACGCCTACCGAACTAATAGGTCAGTGGAGACTGCGCTGTAGTCGGTTGTAGACTTTATTAAGGGTCAGATCAACAACAAGGGGATATGTATAGGGGCTTTTCTTGCTGTGGAGGGGGCTTTTAATAGTACCTCTAGAATGGCCATCAAGAGAGCAGCTATGGATCATGGGATTTCTGATGGAATTATAAATTGGAATATGAGTTCCTTGGAAAACCGGATACGTACTTCATCCTGGATGGGGTGCACGATAAATGCGATGGTCTCGGAGGGCTGCCCGCAGGGTGGAGTGTTATCCTCTTTGCTGTGGAGCCTTGTCGTGGACGGCCTACTAAGGACACTCAGTGGAATGGGTGTCAAGGTGGTAGGATATGCGGATGACATAGCTTTCCTTGTTAGGGGACCATTTGAAGAGGTCCTCAAAGACCTGCTTCAAGAGGCACTCAAGGTAACACAAGCATGGTGCAGGGAGAATGCACTATGCATTCAAGGAGAGAAATTTGTGGCACTCATCTTCACTAGGCGATATAAAACTAAATCGTTGGAGATGATGGAAGTTGGTAATACCAAAATAAGCTACGTTGAGAGCGCTAAATATCTGGGAGTTATTCTGGATAGGAAGCTACTCTGGCGTGAGCATTTGGAGGATAAGTGCAAAAAAGCCATAGCTACGTTCTGGTAATGCAGAGGAGAAATAGGCACGAGATGGGGTTTGGGTCCACGTCAGATGAACTGGATTTATTCCGCCATTGTGGTGCAGAGGTTGGTCTTTGCCTCTATCGTCTGATGGGACAGGGCACAGAAAGAAACAAGTAAAAGAATGCTGGACCGGAGGCATAACAGCTACAAGGAGCAGCACACCATGTGCGGCCATGAGGGTTATGTTGGGTTTTCCATCCTTGAGTCTTCAAATTAGGATGGAGGCAATGAAAACTGCATACCGGCTAAGCTGTACCGGGCAGTGGAAGACAAGTAGCAAACTTCATAAACAGCTATTTGGGGATTCACTGAAGGAGCTCTGGCTAGAACCTGGGAAAAAGGAAACTACAAAATCCTTATTCCTGCAGGAGAGGCATGGGCGGAGTATAGACCCAGACATGGTGAAATCTGGTTCACCGATGGGTCCAAGATGAAGGAAGGAGTGGGAGCAGGATTTAGTGGACCGAGACACCAAGACAGATTTTGTCATCGCCTGGAGGACTACAACTCTGTCTTCCAGGGGGAGGGGCTTGCGATCAAACTATGTGCTCAGACAATAATAGGGTCTGGCATAAGGGGCATGCCCATCTGGATTTGCTCGGACAGTCAGGCAGCTCTGAAGGCTTTAGGTAAGGCTAGTACCAGCTCTAGGTTGGTGGCTGAGACTATGGCTTCTGTAGCAGAGCTGAGTAAGTATAATTCACTCAACCTAACATGGATTCCAGGACATTCTGGCTGGATAGGGAATGAGAGAGCTGACGCCTTAGCAAAACAAGGGTGTATAACCCAAAGACCGTTGCTGAGGGCAGTGGGCATGCCGCCTCAGGAGGGGCGCAAGAGGATCACGGCACATATAGACAGGTTGTGCAAGAATGGAATGTAAACTTGGGGTGTAACAAATCCAAGGTACTGTCGGGTTACGCAGGAGATTTGTGGGGCAAATAACTACTCTCCTGAAGTAGACATCAACTCAGAGCTACTGTAGAGCTGGTTACAGGCCATGGGAATCTGACGGGGTTCCAATACAAAATTGGAAAGTCTAGGTCCCCTGTGTGTAAGAGATGCGACGAGGACCAAGAGGAAAGCCCAATCCATGTACACTGTGAGTGTCCTGCTTTGGGAGCTACTAGGAGAAAGTGGTTTGTCTGGCAGGTATGTACACCAGAGGATATCAGAAGATCTAGCATCAGGTGAGTACTTGATTTCTGCAAAGAGGTAGGTATCCACTAAGCTAGTCCTGTGGTAGGAATGGGAATAGAGTACAAAGGCTACAGCTAAGTGCTCTACACCGATAAGGTTCCTCCGAGTTTTAGTAATAATAATAATAAATTCATTATTTCAACAATTTTGTTATACTAATTAATTTTATTACTTTTAAGATTTATTTAATTATTCAACATAGAATGAAGTCATTGTTTAGGTTTAATTGGTAATTTGAATTTATTAAATTTAACTGACTAAATTTGACGTTAACTTGTATATAATAGAGAAAATGATTTGCCAAGGATTTCCCTGCCGGTCCTGGAGTCCTCTCGTCTGGATTCCCTGGTCCCTGAACACCGGAAGTTGCCATCCCTGGTCAGTCGATGGAAGTCTTTCTCTATTTCCGCGTCCTGGAGGCTGAGTCTGGAGCCCGCGTCCATGGATGGAAGTAAACGGCAGGAACGTGGCTATTTTGGTCCCATCTGGCCTGGTGATGATTGTCCTAGGCGCTGACCGACATAACGACCGTTAGCACCTCGTATTGAAAAATATTTTCAGACTGCCTTACAGGTCCTTAAGTTCCTGTATTTATTGCGGCTGTGTTACCCTTCCCCTCCCCTCTCAGCTCGTCGCTATCTCCGTGCTTGTTTCTTGTACGGGCGGGTTGGACAACGTATTAGTTTTAACCTGCATAATTTTGTTATCTGTTTTAGAACACTGCAAAATGTCTATTATTTTTAAATAGCTGTAACTTTTTTGTTATTTGAGTTTTTTAAATTCTGTTTTCACTACTGTTTATTATGGATTTTTCTGGTCATTTCTAAATTTCGATGATAGTTCTACGTGGCCTAGTTCTCAAGCTAGTATTTCTCGACACTTAGAAAATTTTTCACTTCACTCTCGTTTGTCAAATTTAGTTAGTTATTACAATTTAATGCTATCATAATTTTTAATTTGTCCAAATAATACTTATTCAAAATTGTACTGACTTCTTGACTCTTTACTATGTTTATTATACCATAAATTAAAACCTTATTATTTAAATATTAAAATTGTTATTTAAAAATTAAGAAATTATTAATTTCTTAATTGAAACGTTAATTCAGACCGTGTCAACACACGTACACACACACACACACACACACACACACACACACACACACACACACACACACACACACAAACACAAACACACACACACACACACACAAACACACACACACACACACACACACACACACACACACACACACACACATATAAATATATATAAAAGAGTGTGATTACTCCCTTTCTAATCTCTATTGCCCCTCAGTAAATGTGTTGTGTTAAATATAAATATAAAAAAATTTACCGTCGCTAAAGTAAAAGCTATTGTAGCTGAACATGGAATATGTTCAAAATATTAGGTTTTCGGTTTGTATCTATTTGCGATTATTTGAATCCGGAATGTGTTTTCGATGAGGTTTCAATAAAATAAATAACATATTTCGAATTTATATTTGCAGAAGATTATTTCCCAGACATTAATTTTGTGTTTTCTTAAATAAAGAAATTCAACTAACATATGCATTTTTATTGAATGTAATTTGACGGGCTACAAAATGAAATTATTGATTACTTGGAAACCCATTTGTCTTTTTAATTTCCATTTATTGCCAATAAATTTCCAAATGAGTAAAATACAGTAAATTGTTTATAAATTAAAGGCATACATATTTATTTATTAATTTGTCTACCTACAATATGCCTGATAACAGTTAAGACAAAAAATTATTTTAGAAATATTTCTACAAATTAATAGAATGGTATAATTGATAAATGACATTTATTATTTGAGTCAAAACTTGAAAAATTCATAAATAGGTTTTAAAGAGGCAAGTAAAATAATAAACCAAAATTAAATTTTCTGTTTGCATAAGTTTACACTTAATAACGAGCCAATCAAAGCTTTCGTGCGTACCTCTCGGTTTATTCAGCTGCAAGTGAGTATTTCTAATGGAAAATACGTTTCCGTTGTGACCTGAGGAAGATGGAGTGTATTATATTAATCCTACAGTTTAAATAAGAAGATGTATACTTGGGATCAAGATAAGTAAATTTGTGTGACAGAATAACAAACCATATCCATCTAACTCTTTTAAAAACAATATAAAAATTAAAAATAACGTTTTTTTAAAACAATTATTATATTTCCTAGTCATATTTTCGGAAACATTTTATATTTACCTAAAAATTACAAGATTGTTGAAGAATCATATACTATTTCCTCACTAAGCATTTATTATATTAGGAAATATTGAATGCGATATTACTGTAACATACAAACACATAAAGTTACTGAGTTTTTAAAGAATATTCATATAAGCCTTTCATTTTACACCCATACACAAGAGTAGTGGAAACATTTTGTGTCCATACGTTCAATAATTTCATTTCATAAGAACACAAAACCGGCTTTCGTAAGTAGGAAGAGGTAAAATGTTTATTTTTAACTTTTTGGCGTTGATAATTCAGGTGTCAATACCTACTTAGCAAAGGGACAAAAACTATATTTTCTTGTTTAAATGCGTACAACCCTAAATATTTTGTTACACGCTACTTAATAGACCCTTTATAGGTTTTCTCTTACTAAGATGCTTTTTTTATCTGGCGAAAAATCTAATAACTAACTATATAATACAATTAAAAATTTAAAATATTTTAAAAGCAAGAGTATATAATAAAACTATTATTGTTTTTGAAATATTTTAAATTTATTAATAATATATAAATATATCTTGAGAAATTAGAAAAACCGTTCAGTTGAAATATTTGTTAAGTGTAAAGGTTTGTAAAAGCAGAAAAATTTTCGCAGTCTGAATAATTTTAATTGATGCCATTATATCAGAATTTAATAATTGCTATTGTTCTATTTATTAGAATTCCTAATTTAATGGTTATATTTTATTAGGACGTGGCTAATGATAAGCTCGTTAGGCCCGGCGGTCTATTCTGAAGCATAGGACTAGAGCTATATATACACGTGCAGCGGCAGGAGAAGGCACCATTGATCTTCTAGACATCATGAGTAACTTGTCGTTCGTCTTACTTGCCGTGTTTGTAGGGAGTGTGGCTGTAAGTACTATTTGTATTCTGGTTTAGGTTAACAGCAGTTCATAATTTAAATTTATTAAAAACAAATAAAATAATTTAAAGTTTTAAATAAAAATAGTTATGGGAAAACCAGTTTTTTAACTGAAATCATTTATTTTATTATATTTTAAAAAATAAATATAAAGTTTAAAATATGTTAAAGGGTAATATTAAAAATACACACACACACACACACACACACACACTGACTGCTAGGTGCACCTGATTTTGCAAAGTAAATTGAGTAAATTAAAAATTTACCCGTATAATTTTACTAAATTTTGATTCCTTTGTTATTTATATAATTTACGTATTCCTTTTTAAGTTTATTTTATCCATATTAATACCTTATTTTACCCTATTATTTCTAATTTAAACATTATAATATGACGCGTAATGTAGATATAGCCTATCTTTAAACTAAATTAACGATGTAACAATTATTTAGCATATGTTTTGTACATCTCACTTTTTAAATAACTATAATGCAAAATCAAATGAAATTATTTTATACACTTTTAATCAGAATAGTTTTATTTCTGCCACTTCTAAAGCATTTTAAAATCTCAAGTTCCTTTCAAATTATTCTTCTCGTGGAAATGAGTCTTCCAATAAGGGCGACTCAAATATTAGTGCAGTGTATACCTTATTCAAAGATTTAATGAATAAAATCAAATAAATCATTTATTCGATAAAAAAAGATTTACTCTTTATAAATTCAATTTCACCTAACAATTATCTTATTCTAACGTTCGAATTTGCATATAAAATAAATTTCCAATATGTTCAAACTGGTAATTACTTGATAAGACCTGTCTTAGATTCAAATTTCCATTTATTCAGATCATACGAAATGCCCATAATGAAATACAAATAATTTTAGTTTAGCAAACATTTCAAATTTGTTGTACTTTATCTATTTGTATCATTAATTATACTTTTACTTCTAATACAGTTCTTCTTTATAACCTAAACTTTATTTTTAATATATTTAAAACATTTTTTTAAAAAAATAGTAACTTTGCTTATGCCTACTATATCAAATTGTGGTTTAACAAAAACTTCCTCTAAATATAATACAACAAATATTTTATATAGATTGTTTTATTATTCATCTTGATGATGTTGGTACTGTTTACCCACGAAAAGCTTTGAATAAAAATTAATAGATATTTCTTGAATTTGAATAGCCTCAGTCGTTTTTGATTACTATACAAAAAAAATGTACAGATGTATATATATATTCGTTCATAATGACCTAATTATCCAAAAATGCAAACTTAACTGATGATGATTTATTTCTGAAGTAGTGATGAGTTTGATGGCACGTAAAAAGACATTACATTTGGGGTCGTTTTTACGTTTCAACTATCTTTAGTCTTTTGGGATGGTACCTATGTTACCAATCCAGGATAACCTGCTGCTATCCAGGTTGTAGGATCGCCTAGGTTCACCTAAGTCCGGTGAAGATATCTGTTTACCTGATACATGGCACGTAAATAGACATTACATTTCGGTTAATTTCAGTTTTCGTCCATCGTTAGTCCTTTGGGTTTGGTCCAATTTTTCCACTCCAGTTACATGGTACGTAACTTTGCAATACATTTCGAACATTTGTAGTTTTTGGGGTCGAGCCTACATTGATGCTCTAAGATCCCCCATCAGCCATCAGATATTTCTTTGTTTGCTGAAGATATGTGCTTACCTCTTGCATGGCACATATCATTGCATTAGATTTCATACATCCGTAGTCCTTAAGGTTAGGTCCTTTGTTGCCTCTGCAGAATCACATGTCGGCATCCAGGTTCTATTAACATTGGTGAGGAGAGCTTCTAACCCCACACATGACATTTACCCAACATTACATTTGGTCCATTTCCAGTCCTTAGGGTTAAGTCCTACGTAGGCAATCTATTATCATATTATATATATATATATATATATATATATATATATATATATATGAATATATATATACACACACACACACACACACACACACACACACACACACACACACATATATATATATATATATATATATATATATAGTGGGGAAGAAGAAAAAGTTGCTGTACATTTACAAGTACGTATAATAGCTTAACAAATTTGTAAACTTCAACTTTTATTTATATTCTTTTATAGTTTTATAGTTTTTATAAATACACTAGGTATTTTCTGGTTCAGCAATCTACTAATGTTTATTATATTGTTTCTCATTTTTCTGTGCAGTGATTTATAACTATTTTTACACGTTAACAATTTAATTAATAAATTAATAATAATGTGAATTTACAGTTGCAAACAGTCACACCAGACCCAGAAAGTGAAACAACTAGGAATTCTGAATATGGAAAGCCCGAACATTCGTCTTTGGAGCCATTGGTAAATATCGTACTTGGTTTAATTGCAATTGACTCTCTGACTGCGTGTGTTTGTGTGTATTTGTGTGAGTGTGTGTGTTGCGTGTTTATCAGTTTACTTTTATCTGGGTGTGAGTGTATTTAACTTCTAATATATAACAAACTCGCCTTTAAAACGGTGTGTTTCCTAATTAAACATTGGTTTCGTTAATGCGTACATTTGTTTCGTTTCAGATGAGAAGAAACTTATTCGAGAAGAAATTAAGGAGTATTATATTAAGTTCAATATACAATATAAAGATATTCGTTTTGAGTTACTTGGAAGGCACCTCTTCACTTACTAATAAGACAGTGAAAAATTTGCATAATATCTTAACCAAATCCAGTAATAATTTGAAACATTTGGTAGTTTTCAAGTTTTCACAAATTATTAAATTATCTGATATAAATTTTGTAAATGCTATGCGACTTGCAAAACACTCTGCTATCAAAGTTACTGGTTTGTTTAACAAAATTAATATTAATATAGAAACATTTAGCGATGGGTCCTTAGAAGGTCTCCAGAGGTACTCTAATACTTCGTTGGAAAAAATTTAAAGCTTCTTTAAAATTCTGACAAAAACGGTAAATGATTTGAGCAAGAAAATTAAGAATAAGGAGTCAGTTAAGTTGCGTCTAAAGAGAATCTCTGTACTACACGACTCCACTATCAAGATATTTACTTACTTTGGAAATGCAAACAAGAAGGACGTAGAACGCTTAGTAACAAATTGCAGAGCAGAAACCCAGATTGTCGAATTGTACTGCGTTAGTCAGTTTGATGCAGTATCACAGTTTATTAGCCGCGGGGAAAAATTTTATAACTTTCTAAAGAAATTTAAAACTCAAGCCCCGAAGATGTTTCAAAATTTAATTTTAAAGTTTCGTTCAGAGTTTACGAATGCTAAAAAGGCTGTAAAGAAAAGTGAAGCAAAAACGAGTAACAAAATTAATAAAATTTATGGAAAAGATATATCACACGAGCCCGAAGGCGACAATATGTATTTCAGTAGCAAAGTCGAAGAGTTTGTAAATTCTTTCAATAAGGTTTTCTATGTAAGTATCATCTTGTTTTATATTTTCAAAGAATTTCATTGTTTTTTAAAGTGATTTTTGTTGTTTTACAGAACTATAAGTGTATACTTTTGTGTTCTTACTAGACTTTAAGTACTAGAAGATTTCGTCTTTTTCAATTTTAAAAGAATTTCTGGAAAAAACATATTTTGGCACAAATACTTAAAGGTTAGAGTATCATAAATGCGTGTTTTTTTTCTTTTTTTAGTATGATTTGAACATTACCTATATTGTTTTACATTCTTCCTGTGATTCAAACATTATTCTTACCTGTCATTACCATAAAACCAAAGCAACATAAGATGATGGCGTATAAGGTTAAACCTTCTTCAAAGTGAACTTCAACCAAAAACTAATTAACATTTTACTTTCAGATTAGGCAATTGTTCAAAATAATAAATTGTTATAATATAATGTTACAGGAAGAGGAGGCAGACCAACGGAAAATCCACAGTGATACAGTGAAGGATATAAAAGATTATATTCAAATGCCAAGAAAGAGAGGCCTTAACAATCTATTGGTATTATTTGCTAAACCATGTAACCAGTACACTACATAGTATATCTGAGACCTATATATCTATTATACTATAATAAATAACTATTTTATCTGATATCTGTGTATCCATTATACTAACTGTAATGTAGCCAAAGTATCCCTTATAATTTAATAAATAACTATTATATCGGAAATCTATATATGCAGTATTTTATAATAAATAACCAAATTTATCTGAAACCTATGTATCCATTATACTATAATAAATACATAGTAGGTATCCGAAAGTGTATTGAATGCCATTTTGTTCTAATTCCATTACTTTGAAGAATATGAGAATCCTTAAGTTTTTTTCGATGTTGTTTCTATAAAATAAACACATAATTTTAGAATTGTTTTTGCCCTAAGTTTCTTACTTCGCAAATGTTAATTGCTTGCATTAACAAGTACAACCTCATGTAGTTTTCCATGGTGTATTTAAAAGGTATTGCATCTAGGATTGCATTTCATTGCTGTTATGAGATATCGAATATGTTATTTGATTTTTTTTAATGGAAAACAAACTAACATAGACACATTTTACTATAACAATTTGTTTGGACTCTAAAATCAAATTACTGGGACCAACAGTGTTTTTTTCATCTCTATATTTTGCATCTAAAATTTCATCGTTTTTATAGCGAATTATTTCTGAAGTTTACGAATACCTATGAAATAATTATAAATTACACTTTTACTATTACTTGCTACCAGACATTTGTTAGCGAAAAGTTGTTAACTTACACTTAGAGGAAACGTTTTCGTCTTACGACTTTTTCAGCCTCGTATGTTTGCCGCATTTCCTCCAAGTGTAAATTAACCATTAACAACTGTTAGTTAACAAATGTCTGGTCGCAAGTAATAGCAATAGTGTAATTTGTAGTTTACAACCAGCTCGTCATAAATAGCAAAAAGATTTTGATATTTAAATAATTATATAAATAGGCCTACAGGGAAATGATTTTAAAAAAAACAACTTATTATTAGGATTCATAATGGTCGTATATGAAGACAGTTCTTTTTGACGGATAATCTTGCCAAAGTAGTTAGAATGACCCAGTACATTTTCGCATATAGACGATTAATTCCTCAGTATGGAGGAAATTAAGATCTGTTTGTGGTACTTCTATTCCGTTTACAGTTATTGTGCTGATGCAACCGAACTGAAGATCGATCACAAACAGTGCCGATATAGATATTGTACTTTGAACGTCACTTTCTAACCTATCTTCTACTACAGCCTATAATGGATTATTCCAAGTGTATAAACTGAAGGAAGAAACAACTTTCTGTTGAACTTTTACTGTTGAATTGTCTGGAGATTCTTCTTGGAACATTCCCTTCTCTATGGGGTAATAGGTATCAGCTCTCTCGTCAACGAAAGATTCTGCACCAGGTCCTGATTCCATTGTTTGCGCTATGATAAAACATCTATCATCATCGGCAAATTAAGTCATACGTCGGATATACAATCGTTTATTCGAGGATCAATGTTTTCCTTACGCATGGTTACCAGCGACAGTAATTCCTATTTTAAAACCAGGTAAAGACACAACCAATACCAGTAGCTATAGATCTATATAAATTACTATCGCTTTGTGATAACTACTGGAGAAAATGGTTAGTCGACGTCTTATCTGTTACTTAGAAACCAACGAGCTCATTTGCAACGAACAGTGTGGTTTCTGGCAAGGCCGATAATCAGTTGACCAATTGCTATTGTTAGAATCTGCTATTAAAAATGGCTTTATTTTGCGTCAAACACATCCTGCTGTTTTCTTCGACCTCGAGAAAAGGAATTCTGAAAACTTTAAAACCATGGGTATACAGGGTAAACTCTTAGCAATCATTTCTGTCAAATTTTCTGTCAAATAGGTCTTTTCGAGTTCATATTCAAATAGTTACAAACAGGAGAATTGTGTACCGCAGGTTAGTCATTACCATTATTTGCTATACTAATAACGCCATAAAGTAGTAATGGGTATACTTTATCCCCCCAATGAGAGAGCGTTATTTGTTACCCCCACCTTATTCTTAAGCCTCGCCCCTTGTCATTGATTGGTGGATGATCGTAATGTAGATTGTCACACGCCCCTGATGGCGGCCATGTTGTCGATATAGGTGGGGGATCGGAAGGGCCTTCTTGTTCTGATGTTGACGTAATTTTTTGAAGAAGAAAAAGTATAAATGTGTTTTGGGGAATCGAACCGTGGGCGTTTGGTTTGCTGGCGTGTGACGCTAGCGACTGAGCTACAATGTAGTCAGTTGTGTGTTGTTGTTTGATGGGGGTACAAATATTTCTTTAATCGTGTGTGTTGGCTGGGAGAATTGGGAGTTGTTTGTAAATGTCTGGTTTATAAAATAAGATTAAAACGTGTATTTGGATAAAAATAAATTTATTGTCTTAAAAATATGAATATAAATACAAGATTATATAGATACGTAAATAAAATAAAAATCTGATAATATAAAGACTAGATATAACTAATTAGAATAAGACTATACAAATACTTAGTTTAAATATAATATATATATAAATATAACAATAATTGTAGAAAAGTATAATATGAAGACTAAAATAAACTCAATAATACATATTACAAATATAATATAATTAAAATCTAACAATAATAATATGTTAAAATTAATATAAATAGAAATACGAGTAATATATAACACGCACACCAACAGTCACACACAAATATTTTTAGAAAATATAATACGCACACAGTAAGTAGGTTAGCGAATATTGGGTTCGCGTGACTTTAAAATTCAGCGAATATTTGTAGGTGATATCACAGCAACATCGCAGTTATGCACTATCGAAATCGAACTACACCATCAATTACTCCCCATCAGAATTGAACTACAATATAAGTCGATTCTAGTAACGAGTCTTTGATGGTGTGGATCGATTGCGATAGTACATAAATGTGATGTTGCTGTGTGTGTCAGCGTACAAATATTACACACCCGATTTCAAAGTCACGCAAAACCAGTATTCGCATGTATTCTATGATTACTGTGGGTAAAATATTTTCTAAACCTAAGAAAGACAGCTCCAACCCATCGCTGTCCTCAGTGGTGGCAATTCCATTACAACATACCACCCCCAATGTAAAATAGAAGCAAACACACACACACACACACACACACACACACACACAAGAAAATATTATACGCACACAGTAAGTAGGTTAGCGAACGCAGGGAACGCGTGGTAATATAAGAGAAATAAAATAATTACGATTAGGATCTCAGCAACATGAGAAATTACTCACTATCAGAATTGAACTACAATATAGGCCAATTCTAGTAGTGAATATAGTAGTGAAGTTTGATGACGTTGCTGTGAGTTCCAAACCGTAATTATTTTTGATTTCCATTATTACCACGCAAAACTGGCATTCGCATGTATCCTGGGCTTACTGGGTACGTAAAATTCTATAGCTGCCTTAAGGGCTATGGAAGGCAGCTCCATCCATCGCTGCCTTCTGTGGTGGTAATCCATTACAACATACCATCCCCATGCACAAAGAAATGCGGGTACATATGGAATATACACCTCTTCAAATAAGAAAAAAATTTGGTTTTACGTGAAATGAATGTAGGAAGTAATTTTTTAAAACAAGTGTCACTGCAAGGCTTAAAATACTGCTCACTAATAACATATTCACATGAAAACAATATTCAATCTTACCGCTTTGCGAGAAGAGTTTTTCCTCTAGACTCTGTATTTCTTCGTCTGTAGTTGTTAATAAATCTATGACCTCTATTCCGTCCAGGTCCCCGAGCGTGACTGGTAGCTTTTCAGGAGAAGGTGGTCTCTCAGATGCCATTTGGCTCCGTAATTCGGCTATGATATGGTCTATAAAATCCAGGCTCTGAGGAAACTCCTCATCTGGCGCTACCCTCGAGGTGGACGGTAGAGGTGGCTGGGATGCTGGCTGAGGTGGTTGGGATGCTGGAGGCAGGGATGTTGATGTCCAGGTATGCGCTGGTGGTGGTTGTTGCTGAACGTCGTTCGGGTTGCACGTCCTCAGATTCCTATCCCATGACTGGCTCATGATGATTCGGCCATCGTTCGTGCATGGGAGATAGGATACTTCCGAAGAAATATATAATGTCACCAAGGGGTAGCCCACCAATATAGCCTCCTTCCTGAGTCTCAGCATCTGGCTGAAATACCGACAACACAATTTAGTAATATGAATACACGAAATACTATAAAATCGCTCTGAAAAACTAATTCACAATACAATTTTTAAAATTAAGTCAATTAAATGAATAAATAAAACGTTTATGAAAATACAGTACTACTGCCTTATACTATTTTATCAAAAATTGATTGGTTTGATATAAGTTTATAACATAAAATATCCAACAGTTTATAAAATCCAGTGACCAGTCCTGTCAACTCATCACTTCTCGTGAAACTTGGAGTTTCTCATGGGTTGAAAATCGCAATCAGCCCCCCCCCCCAAACTCTACGAGAAGAGATAGCTTGATGAAAGTAGCCAAAACTAACATTGCCTTGGCTGAATATTTACCCTAGCAGTATTTATTTAAAAACTGACGATAATCAATAAACAATTGTAAATCTTTGCTACAAATTCCTCTATTTGTAACCATCTGTGTTTGAAACAATTAATTCTACTTATGTCTAATATAAAACAAAATACGTTGTTTTGTTTTTTTAATTGAACTAAAGGGAATTAGGCTTACGCTTTTCATTTTAAAGAACAAAATCCGGTGACAATTCCTGTTAACTCATCACTAAGTACTGCAGCGGGCCAGCCAATGCCTTTTACGCTCACTTACCCTGCCATCAAACCTTTGGTTGACCAGCTCTATAGCGCAAGGCCGGCACCACACGCCCGTTGCAGAGCAAGAATTTGGAAACGAGCCGCTCACAGCAAAAGCCAAGAACGCTGTGCAGTGCTAGCCAAAATCTGCCAGAGAACCAGTCACTGGACTTAAAAAAGAAAAAACCTAACTTGCTGAGGATTTTACCCTTAACGGGTGAGTCATCCCGGGGAAGGAGTTCATTTGAAAAACATCTAATCGGCGAAATGACCATATCGCTTATAGGAGAGTGTAAGAAACTTGTTTAAAACAATACTCAGTTTGTTTGCCAGTTAGTTAAAAAATATTTATTTTTAATTTTTAAAATTCATTAATTTAAAATATACATAGAACAGTATGCATCTTTTTGACCTTGAATTACATTTTGTGTTGTTTCTCGCTAATGTTAAGAAACCATACTATTTGTTTATTCTATTTGAAATTAAACATTTAATTAAGATTTTACAATTTTATTTTACTAACTATCGGAATATAAAGAAGCGTAAAACGTTGCTCAATTAAACACTCAATCTTGCCTGTCAAAATATAACCCTTTCAAACCTGAAGTTTTTGTTATTATCTTCAATTTAAATATCTCTTTTCCCTTAAGTGACTATTTAAAACCTTTGACTGCTTGTCCTAATTTTATTTCAATATCCCTGGTTATGTAACCTTGAAATTTCAATTGTCAATGTTTGTTTATGTTTACTTGGATTTTTACTTAAACGTTATTTGTTACATTCTACAAATTTTCGTTTTAACCCTTTTGTTTCTGGCAATGCTTTACTCTTCAGTACACTCCGAAAGCTCCCTAACTTTTACATTATGTTCAACTAGTTAAAATCTCTATACAAACAACTTATTTATGGCAACATTCTATATATCTATGTAAGTGATAAAATTTTTCCTATATCTCTATCAACTCTAATTGACCTTTCAAAGTTATTTTCTACTTGCTTTTACAGGTAGAAATTAATTCAACTTTACTAAACAACCTAAAAACAATTTCATAAATTACATTATATTATATAAAAACCAATTATCAAGCACATACTGAAACAAAAATTACGTATAAAACATATAGACATATCTTCCACAAGATCTCCAAAATATTTACTGAACAACAAATCATAATTAATAAAAATTGTTCATCAACATCTGCTGAATGAAATCACAATATTTAATACATATTATAATTAAAACGTTCACTGAAACATAGTTAAAAACCCTTCATACAGATCCTTAATCATTTACAAAAAGAAATCTACACATTTACTAACATTTATTTAACCCTTTAATAGAGAATATTTAACCCTTTGGTTACAATTAAATTAATCCTTTCTGCAAGAAAGTCATACATACTGAAATTTACTAATATTTACTGAAAATTTATCAACGCAATTTCTGAAGGAAATTTATACTTACTAAAATTTGACTAACATCTGCTGAATGGTCATTAACCCATTTGCATAAATTAAGTAACTTGAAAAAAAAACTTGCAAAAAATTCATTTTTCTATTAAGTTTCTATATCACCAACATATTATTTTATATGAAATCATGAAATAAACAAAATACACTTATAATTAATCTAAAATAAAAACTTATTTTAATATATTAGCTAGCCCCACTCACAATTTTAAAATCTCTTGTTTTAAATATTTGGGTATTATTCATATTTTCCCAATGTACAAAATTCATGTATGTATATAAAGCCTTCTTTTAAAACATCTCTTGTGTTACTTAACCCTTTTGTTGCACTCTTAAAATATTTAAATTTTATACGTTTCTAAGTCATAACCCTTTATTTTTACTCAAAACTTTAGTTTAATTTAATTTATTTAATAAATTTATATATCTTTACCCCTTTCGAAATAAAATCGACAGTTTAATTTAAATAGCTTGAATTAATGGTATAGCCCTTGTTTATTTAAAAAAGAACAATTTATATTATTTGTTTCACTTCTAAAAATTACAAAATAACTCCTAAATAAAACAACAATTCAGTTTAATTTAATTATATAAAATGCCGCTCCACTCTCAGGAGTTCTTGAAAACAATGCATGGCCTTCGTATCAGCTGTGATAAACAAACTATCTTTGTCAGCCATCTTACATGCTTACGTTTAGCATATCATATTTAATTTAGTACAACATATCTATTACTTAACTTCCTTACACCCTCCTAAAATTTGACCCTTAAAATAATTGAAACCCCTTTATTTGAGTTGTTTACAATGAAACCTTAACCCTTTACAACATTTCTAACCTAAAATTTTTATTTCCTTTATTTTCATGGAATACAACATAATTTCTACTTTGATGGCACCGCCATCTTGCAACCCCTCCCTTAATCAAAGCCACCAGTATTTATTTCTGAATTTATAAGTTTACTGTTTATGGTTTTGTACTACATTTTGTATTACATTTTCCCATTAAAAATTTTTTTCAAATTAAAAATTTCTAATTTGCAAAGGGAACACAAAGCAGATCTGACCTGAATTTTTCCACAAAGCAAGTCTTGCACATTTCACCCCCTCTCTTTAGTTCTCGCCTTGTTCTCTAGCGGGGTGGGGAGGTCCGGCTTGTCTTACCCTTTTGAACGACGCTGGCTACTTGGCTGCTTTCACATGAGTTGCCGCCATCTTTGAAAGTCACCTTTCCTTTGTGTTTTGGTTCAGCTTATCTCCAGGCCTGCTTCTTCCCCTTTCTCTCCGTGAATGATCATATCTTCTTTCTTCGATGCATTTTACACATTTTTAAATTTGAGACTCTTGCTAATAAAATTTTAACTTTAAGCCATTTTGTGGCAGTCTTTGCCTGAACCATCTTTTATGTGTTTCTTCTCCAAATCTTGACTGGTTACAAAATCTAAAAGCATGGTTATTTATTAGGATAGGTTCCGCACCTTGAATATAATGAATGTTCACCCCAAACAAAGTTAACTTTAAAGAGTAGCTTATATAAACTACAAGAGCTATCAAAAAGTAACATTTGCCCTTCAGATTGACTAGCGATGGATATTGTACAAGTCGGAAAATTGCATTACCCGCAATACGTAACCATTGAGTCCAGAATAAAAACCTTTGATAACGCACCGCCTATGTTGAGAGAGAAAAAAGAAGAGTTGAGTTCTGCAGACTTTTTCTATATAAATAATTATGACCATACTCGTTGTTTCTGCTGTGGAGGGTTTTTAAATAATTGGATGTATGAAGATGATTCGTGGATTGAACACGCAACTTGGCATGGTACATGTTCATTCGCATTACTAGTAAAAGGCAAGGCATTCGTTGACAGTTTCAGAGAGAAGACTTTAGTTACTAGGAAGACCTCATTGGCAGCAGATATACTTCGTGCAGAATGTAAAATCTGTAGATCAGAAGAAGTTCAAGTGGTCTATTTACCCTGCAAACACGTTATTGCTTGTGTGCTTTGCGGATTAGCTTGCAAAACTTGCGGCATTTGTAGAGAGACTGTGGACTCTGTTATGAAAATTTATCTTTCTTAACATTTGTAATAATTTTTTGTTTAACAACAATATTTCGTTTTAATAGTATAATTATTGTAACTTATGATTTAGAAAAAATATATATATATATATATGTATATATATATATATATATATATATATATATATATATATATATATATATATATATATATATATAATGACTTGTAGAAGAAATGTAGTTTTGTGTTTGCTTTGACCAAACTTAAGTTATTTTACGCCCTTTCTCAACAGTATATATCATGTGGCGACTTCTTATCCTGTAGCAATAAAATCATGAGCGTCGGTAAGGCAACAATTGTAAAACAGCTTGTAATCTCCGACTTCGAGTCGTAGCTGTGCGTTGGGGTAGCATACGACATGTGGAAGGAGGACTATAAAAAAGTAGAATCTTCTCTATCGGTGTTCAAGTCTAAACGAAAACTCACCGCTAGGGAAAGAGCCATTGTAGAGAATTGCCATTGTAGAAAAGAGAGGTTGAGGGTCTGCATAGACCCTAGAGAAAACAGCCCGATAGTGTAAAACACAGTTTTACACTATAGGGCTATTTTATCTAGATTAAAATTTCATCTTAGCTATAGTGAATACTTTTGCGACAAGTATTACATTATTATTTTAAAGTCACGCAAGACTTTATAATTATATTGTAATATTTGTTGACCGTCACCTACGCGGACCGAGTGTTCTAATATTGAACATACGTCAGAGCAGCAGAGTAACGAGTGAACGGATTCTACTAGGTTTTACTCGTTTATATAGAGCAAATAGCATTCTTTGTTTAGCGCACAATATTTACATCTGTTGATTCTAAAATGAGCTCTTTTTTTCATGGTTTTTATATGCTACGTTCTCCCACAGTGACGATATTAGGTTAGAAACATATTTTAACAAATTAACATATGAACAGGGTAAATATTTGACGGTAACTGTCAAATTATGTATGTAATATCATAATTTTTTAAATATTTTTTAATAAAATTATAAATAAACAAGACCTCTTGAGGAACAATTTTTTTTTAATATCGTTATGTGCATTTCGAATGTTAAGCAATCATCTTTAAAGGAAATTACTAAATGCTGAATATTTGTAGTAATTTCCTCTGAAAACGATTGATTTGCAATCGAAACGTACATCAGAACATTATACTGAAAATTGTGGTTGTAGAGGTTTTTATTTATTTTTAATTAAAAATTACACCACAGTTTTTCCAAGTTATTAAAACTATTTTAGTTTGTAAAAAAAATTTGACAAACTTTAAAAACTAATTATAAAACAATAAGATCCAATTGAAAACGGTGGCATAGATTTTTTAATAAAACAAAACAGTTTTAACATAATCGGTGTCGAAATGTGCCCCCCCCCCAATAAAACAAATAGGCTCCGGAAACGTTCCTTAAGAAATAGAGAGCAATATCTGTTTCAAGCGGCTGTTTTTTAATTTTAGATTGTATTGCAGGACTCACTTGTTAGTAGCCTATTTTCTTTCGTATGTACTACAAGTCTCAGAACACTACAAAACGTTACAATAAAAATATTGAAAAGAACCCCAATACCACAAAAATAATCAAAAATAACAAATAAAACAAGTTACTTAAGATTAAACCCTTATGTACATTTCGATGACCATGTCATCATCATCAGAGGGTCTTGTTACAAAACACAATCTAGCACACAAGAAGTTACAAACTAGAATGATACCAATCGTTCTCCGCGGTCGCTATATATAGGCGTGAGGTAAGCTCCGCCCCCTCTCCGCCCTCGATCGACAAATAACGATCGGCCATCAGGAACCCAATAGGTTATGTCAAAAATTACATTATAATAATACATATGTAATAAAAACTACAGCAATAACAATTAATAAACTAAAAGTAATTAGTTTAAAACATCGTAATTTGAAGAAAGCTATTTAAGTAAAGTATATAATGGTGAGTAAGGAATAGGTCCTTTATCTGCATTCATTAAATTACTATTTGATTTGACTATAAAAACACTTTCATAACTATTAAGTAACTTTTTTGAATTTATACATTTAGCTAAAGTAACATTTTTATCTAAATCATGCTGATTACTAAGGACATGTTCTGCTACACTTGATATTTCAGGTCTTTCATATTTAATATGGGCAAGATGTTCTTTATATCTGGTTACAATTTTTCTTTTTGTTTGACCTATATACATCTCGTTACAAGTACTACAAATTATCTTATAAATACCTGATTTTTCCAACATTGGAATTTTATCTTTCGGGTTACATAATAAATGCTTGAGTTTATTTTGAGTTTTATAGGCTATCTTAACATTTACCTTTTTTAAAAATAGAGCCTAACCCTTTTGTTAAAATACTATCGAAAGGTAAACTAATAAAATTACATTTTTTAACTTCTTTTTGAAGAGTGGTAGTTGTGTTCAAAACATATTTTAATCTTTGTTTTCAAACAATATTATCTATAATTTTGGTATCAAAATCGTTATATCTAGCCACTCCTTTGATATAATTAATTTCCTTATAAAATCGTCTAGGACTAAGTGGTACATTGATAGCTCTGTTAACCAAACTGTTAAATGCTGCTATTTGAAGTGTATAACAATGGTTGGAACTATTTAAAATATATCTGTTATTGTTAGTAGGTTTCCTGTAAATATCAAATTCAATTTTTTCATGATTTTTAATACACAGAATATCTAAAAATGGTAAACGATTATTAGTTTCTAATTCATAAGTAAACTTAATGGAACTATGTATACTATTAAGTTGGTTTACAAAAACATCAACATTACATTTACTGCTATCAAAGATCGCAAAAACATCGTCAACATATCTTTACCAAATCCTAGGAAAATAAGTAATATTATTCTTTAAGTTTTCTTCAAATCTGCTCATAAAAAGCTCAGCAATTAAAGGAGACAAACTGTTACCCATAGCAGTTCCATCACATTGTTTATAAAATTCATTATTACATTTAAAGAAATTTTGGTACATACATATTTCAGTTAATTTGACATATTCGTTTATATTAATAGTTTCTATGTTGTTTTCTTTTAAAAAATCTTCAACAAACAATATAGTTTCATTAACAGGAATGCTAGGAAACAACAAACTTACATCAAAAGATACCATAATATCAGTAACTTCTTGTGTGCTAGATTGTGTTTTGTAACAAGACCCTCTGATGATGATGACATGGTTATCGAAATGTACATAAGGGTTTAATCTTACGTAACTTGTTTTATTTGTTATATTTGATTATTTTTGTGGTATTGGGGTTCTTTTCAATATTTTTATTGTAATATATTGTACCACTGTGCTCTTGATATTGTGTACTACAAGACGTGTTAATTGCGGTTTGCTTAAACAATAGTTTATGACTATCCGAAATTTACGACTATCCAAATTTCGGGTAGATATGAACTATTGTTTGAGTGAGTGTTAAGAATATTTTTAGTACAATATACCCCCCCAAGGAACAAATACTTTTAATACAATATTACCCCACCAAGGAACAAATATTTTTAATACAATATACCCCTCCCCCAAGGAACAAATTTTTTAATTATATTGACCCAAGTTACTTTTCATTATGTAATTACAATTCATATAAATAAAATAAGATACATATGCGTTAAAAAACATTTCCACCGCATAGCCTATAACATAAAATCCGCTGTTTTATGAATCATATGTTATTGGTTGTATTTGTAGAGAGACTATAGGCTCTGTTATAAGAATTTATCTTTCTTAACATTTGTAATAATTTTTTTGTTTAACAACATTATTTTCTTTTTAATAATATAATTATTGTAACTTATGATTTGCCAAAAAAAAATTATATATTATGTCTTGTAGAAAAATGTAGTTTTGTGTTTGCTTTGACCAAACCTAATATTGTTTTTTTATTACTCTATAACTCCTGTACAGCTCTTTGGTGAGGTTGAGGGTCTGCATAGACCCTAGAGAAAACCGCCCGATAGTGTAAAACACAGTTTTACACTATAGGACTCTTTTATCTAGATTAAAATTTCATCTTAGCTATAGTGAATACTTGTGCGACAAGTATTACACTATAATTTTAAAGTCACGCATGACTTTATAATTATATAGTAATATTTGTTGACCGTCACCTACGCGGACCGAGTGTTCTAATATTCAACATACGTCAGAGCAGCAGAGTAACGAGTGAACGTATTCTACTAGGTTTTACTCGTTTATAAAGAGCAAATAGCATTCTTTGTTTAGCGCGAAATATTTACATCTGTCGATTCTAAAATGAGCTCTGTTTTTCATGGTTTTTATATGCTACGTTCTCCCACAGTGACGATATTAGGTTAGAAACATATTTAAACAAATTAACATATGAACAGGGTAAATATTTGACGGCAACTGTCAAATTATGTATGTAATTTCATAATTTTTTAAATATTTTTTAATAAAATTATAAATAAACAAAACCTCTTGAGGAACAATTTTTTTTTAATATCGTTATGTGCATTTCGAATGTTAAGCAATCATCTTTAAAGGAAATTAATAAATGCCGAATATTTGTAGTAATTTCCTCTGAAAACGATTGATTTGCAATCGAAACGTACATCAGAACATTATACTGAAAATTGTGGTTGTAGAGGTTTTTATTTATTTTTAATTAAAAATTACACCACAGTTTTTCCAAGTTATTAAAACTATTTTAGTTTGTAAAAAAAATTTGACAAACTTTAAAAACTAATTATAAAACAATAAGATCCAATTGAAAACGGTGGCATAGATTTTTTAATAAAACAAAACAGTTTTAACATAATCGGTGTCGAAACGTGCCCCCCCCCACAATAAAACAAATAGGCTCCGGAAACGTTCCTTAAGAAATGGAGAGCAATTTCTCTTTCAAGCAGCTGTTTTTTAATTTTAGATTTTATTGCAGGACTCACTTGTTAGTAGCCTAGTTTCTTGCGTATGTACTACAAGTCTGAGAAGACTACAAGACGTGTTAATTGCGGTTTGCTTAAACAATAGTTTATGACTATCCGAACTTTACGACTATCCAAAGTTCGGGTAGATATGAACTATTGTTTGAGTGAGTGTTAAGAATATTTTTAATACAATATACCCCCACAAGGAACAAATATTTTTAATACAATATTACCCCCCCAAGGAAAAAATATTTTTAATACGTTATACCCCCCCCCCAAGGAACAAATGTTTTTATTATATTAACCCAAGTTACTTTTCATTATGTAATTACAATTCATATAAATAAAATAAGATAACATATGCGTTAAAACAACATTTCTACCGCATAGCCTATAACATAAAATCCGCTGTTTTATGAATCATATGTTATGTACAATCTGTAGATCAGAAGAAGTTTAAGTGTTCTATTCACCCTGCAGACACGTTATTGGTTGTATTTGTAGAGACACTGTGGGCTCTCTTATGAGAATTTATCTTTCTCAACATTTGTAATAATTTTTTTGTTTAACAACATTATTTTCTTTTTAATAATATAATTATTGTAACTTATGATTTGCAAAAAAAAATATATATTATGTCTTGTAGAAAAAATGTAGTTTTGTGTTTGCTTTGACTAAACCTAATATTGTTTTTTTTATTGCTGTATAACTCCTGTACAGCTCTTTGATAATTGGAAATGTAATTTTTAAGTAATCTTTTACTTGCTTTGACCCATTTGTCATATTACTTTCAAGCTCAAATTTTTTTATGTAGAGAAAATAGCCCGGTATTGTAAAGAAACTGTTTCCAGTTTATACAGTATCAGGCTTTTTTCTCTGGGGAGGGGGTTTTTCTCCCTCACTTTGGCTTCATGTAAATGTGTACAATTAACATTGGTCTTTTGTATGAATCCAATATTTCGGCTAAAGCATCACAAGGAAGCTTACTATAATTTTCTATCACTTCCATATCCTCTTGTGTCAGTGGGTGTTCGGATGAGTTCACCGAAATTGAAAACTCAACAGTGTCATACTTTTAACGTCTTAGCTCGATGCCTTGTGTAACAAAGGGTATTTGATCGAAGTGGGATATCACCAGCTGATAAATGGTTGTAGCTTTACCCAGTTTCATGATTCAAATGCTAATGTATACGTAAACGCTGCTCGTTAAAAACTTTTGATTTAGTAGTGGTTGATATAACCTGTTTAATTGAATTTTAAAAACTTTCAAGGTTAAAATTTCTTAGAGAAATATCTTACAGTATACTTATTCTGTTTTCATTGTTTATATATATTAGACATGGGCGCACGGTTCATGAACTGTTCAATTGAAGCGATTCATTTGAAAGACTCAGTTAACCACGGTTCTTTTAAAAAGAATTGCCTTTCACCGGTTCTCTTCTGAAGCGTTTCAGTAAAACTCAGTGAACCAAGGTTCTATAAGAAAGAATTGTCTTTCATCGGTTCTTTCGGTTCTTCAATTGAAGCGCTTCAGTAAGAACCAAAAAAAGGAGTGAACCTATGGTTTAGTCAGTCAGTGAGTCAGTCTTCTCTTGTGGTTCGTCATGCTAATATGTAACATACAAACCGAATTCGTACTGTTTCAATTCCGCAAATATTTTACTGTAGTTTATTATTTCGACAAATGAGAAATTATTTCCTGCCTCATTTGATTGAAAATTCAATCAACTCATTAAAGTGTTACTTTAACAAAAGAACTAACAAATAATAATTTTTTTCTAAAAGAAAACCTCACGTTAGAAAACATTTGATATAATTTGTAAATTTTTAATTTTGACAGCAATTCTTGGTATAGTAATATGTTAAATTGTTTAATAACTTGATAAGCAATGTGTTTCCTCTAAATAATACCAGGGTTAGATGAAAATTTATAATTATATTTTAATAACAGAAAGCATCAAAGTTGTATTGTTTCAACACAAAATAGATTTTCTAGTGTTACTAAGATCCTCTACAAAATGAACTTATGAAATTTGCACATATATATTCAATATTTAATATAAAATTATAATTAATATTATGATTATCCTAACACCGACATTATTTTATATAATGTTCCACCGAGCGATCGAAAACGTTCTGTCTCAGTAAGTTTTAACAAATTTACAAAACTTAAAGTTCGCATAGTCATAAACTATTGTTAAGTGATTAATAAGATTCACCGAACGTAATGGACTACTAAATTCAATAATTATTTTATAATAACTTATAAATTAAAATTTGTGAGTGTGTGTGATCACATACATACTCATTAATTACAAGAATATAAATTAATATCACACAAGTTATAGATTAATAGTACCGAAATAAACATATATTTACTATAGTACTATGTTGCTAAATAATACTATAAATGTGGTTATGTTTATAAAGCCACACTTAGTCAATATTTACGTTTCATTCATCCGTTTTTTTTTAATAATATATTTCTGAATAACATTTTTTGAAAATGTTAGTTGAGAGCCATTTGGTAAAGTATTACTCACAAAATCTTATTTTAACAAAATGGTCAGTTTGTACCGTTATATCTATACTGGTACAATGAGGTTATCATTAACATTACCGTACAAGCTGAGTTCAAACAATAGTATGTTCGTAAATTGGTTGAAATAATAGCAGCTTAATAGGCTGTGCAACACATTAAGCATAATGAAAAATTGTATACTAATACTTATAATATACAAATATGTATAGTATTAGTGCTTTACAATAACGACAAATGCTACTGCATCGCATGCTTACTACTAGTTACTACAATGGGAATGGCGAGAATGGCCACAACAAGTGAACCGATGAACCGGTCAAATGAAGCGCTTCATTTTAGTGAACCGTCCAATTCTGATATATATATATATATATATATATATATATATATATATATATATATATATATATATATATATATATATATATATATATATATATATATATATATATATATATATATATATATATATATATATATATAATATAGGAGTGTATAATTTCTTCCCGTTTATCTGTAACGAGTGAACGGTTTCTACAAGTTTTATTCGTTTATATATAGAGCAAATAGCATTCTTTGTTTAGCGCAAAATATTTACATCCGTACTTTTAAAACTAACACATGTCGTACATATACTACCAACAGCTGCTATAAGTTCATTGCACCTAGTTTTACACAAGCGTGGAAAACCTACAACACCTTTTTTATAACTTCCTAGTCAGTGTATATATATATATATATATATATATATATATATATATATATATATACATATATATATATATATATTTATATATATATATATATATATATATATATATATATAAATATATATATACCAAAACTTTCCGTCCCTTTACTTGTATTTCAACTCTTGAAACCGAGAAGTACTCCACGGCATCATGTCTATCTTAAGAAATTTATTAAAAAAGCAAATGAAAGATAAAATAAAATTGCAGGAAATATTTGATTACTTTAAAATACCTGATGTCATAACGCCTATAGATGAACGAAAAGATTATGATATTCATAAAATTTGTGAAAAATTCAAAATGCCGAAATTGCTTCTACCAATAGAAAATATGTCTGAACCAACGGAAATAATGAAAAATGGCTGTAAACCTATTAAAATAAAGATAAATAAATTAAAAACTAATTCAAAATACTTTTATAACAAAACATTGATTTAAAAAAATTGTATTTTTTGAATTGAATAATGAAGATGGAAAAAAATTATATTAAAAATGCCGACAAAAACAAACTTGCCAACAAGAATTACAAAAAGACTTTATCTAACAAAAATATTTAAAAACCAACAACCGTTTTGGGATGTAGTATAAAGAAAAAATAAAAACCTTCTCCTTTCCTAACGAAAAAAAAGAAAGAAAAAATTTAACAAACAAAACAACTTAACAAATAACAGAATAAAAAAATTGTAATACATTCTCAAACTTGGCATGAATCTTTGGCTGAATTTTTGTTTGAATGTATTTGTTTATAAATCTAATACAAACAATTTTTATTTATTTTAAAATGTTAAATAATCCAAATCCTATTTTTATTTAGTTTTAAAACTTGTCATATTTACATTATTCATTATTGGTGTCTGAAATGTAAAAATAAGACTGTTGTTGTATATATCGGGTCTCAATATGTCAAGGGAGTATTAGACGCAAAGTGATTTTTCCAAAAGCATGTAAGTATAAAGGGAATTTATTTTTAGTTGGTTTCCCCACCTCAATTAGTTTAAATATATATATATATATATATATATATATATTTAAGATCAAATAATATACACAAATACAGGAATATTTAATTTATTGAACAATAAACTCAAAGCTTTTCGTTGGTTTACATTACCAACATCTTCAGGAGTTACAATAGTAAGAATGATCAAATGATATATATATATATATATATATATATATATATATATATATATATATATTGACCTGTTATACACAATAATACAAATATATATATATATATATATATATATATATATATATATAAATCTACTAAGCTGTACAACTGAATGGCGCGTTAAGAGTTTTTTTGTGGAACTCTTTCCCCATTAGGCCTATAAACCACAATGAACAGTAACATTGAATTGAAAATTTTATCCCCCCCCCAATAATAAAGACAAATTTTAAACAACATGTGAATCAATATATAAGTTATATTTTACAATGTACTTACTAAATTTGATTATTAGGTCATGGATACTCATGTTTTCCTCGTAATAGCCCATATGAACCTAATCTATTATAGATAGTATTGTTACTGGGTGACTCTATACATGCCTTCAAAAGTAACACAAACAATTATTTCCATTGTATATGCTCACATAAGACTCCTTAATAGATTGGATGGTAGGTACGTCACGTTTCTCACCATTTCATACATCACTGACCTATAACTAAGTTTATCATTTTCAACGAGTTCAACTTTGACTAACACAGTCGAATAGATAAGCCGGGAGGATTCTACGCTGTTAGAAATCGTTCTTATTTCCGGAACATTACGAACTATCCTTTCAAAGTAAATGTAAGCGTACGTATTGGGTTCCATTCCGAGACAATTGTGTAGATATACAAACACATGATTTTGTCGTATATATATATATATATATATATATATATATATATATATATATATATATATATATATATATATAAAGATACTGTAAAAAATAAAGATACTTAGCATATAAATTTTACTTGTTCACCTGTGTACCGGTATGCAGATATATTACCGTTTTAAGCTTACTTGAACACCCGCAGATCTCTTCTGCAGACATCCTTCAATAGGGGCAGTCAATGTCCGCTTTCCCAACTGGTTCATTTACATATTTTTTCTGCAGCTATTCGTTGTAAATAATTAGCGGTATACGTAATTTTTAAGTGCGTGAGCGCTTGTGTGAATGAATACGCGCGCGCATTTTATAAAAATATATTTTTTTAAATATTAGTTTTGTATTTTAAAGTAAGCAATATTTTGTTCACTGTGACTTGCTCGATTGTACACAGCTATTCATTGCAAATGTACCTATTTAAAAAAAATATATATGTACCATTTTGTCCGTATCTTATTCATAATAAAATAATTTTTCAACATTTATATATTATACAAAATGTTATATATGTTATATATGTTATATATAAAATTATCAATCGTTAATAAAATACTTTTTATTCATCCACTCTAGTCTAAATACATTGATTTAAACTTGTACTAGATGACACTTCGTGGTAATAGTTTTTTTGGAACTTACGTATTATACTGAGACCACTAATATATGTAGTTAGGTACGTAGTAATGTATAAAATTACAACCACATCTATCCTGAATGGATAATTCATATTGTATACTATACATATTTGTATATTATAAGTATTAGTATACAATTTTTCATTAATGTGTTGCACAGCCTATTAAGCTGCTATTATTCCAACCAATTTACGAACATACTATTGTTTGAACTCAGCTTGTACGGTAATGTTAATGATAACCTCATTGTACCAGTATAGATATAACGGTACAAACTGACCATTTTGTTAAAATAAGATTTTGTGAGTAATACTTTACCAAATGGCTCTCAACTAACATTTTCAAAAAATGTTATTCAGAAATATATTATTAAAAAAAAAAACGGATGAATGAAACGTAAATATTGACTAAGTGTGGCTTTATAAACATAACCACATTTATAGTATTATTTAGCAACATAGTACTATAGTAAATATATGTTTATTTCGGTACTATTAATCTATAACTTGTGTGATATTAATTTATATTCTTGTAATTAATGAGTATGTATGTGATCACACACACTCACAAATTTTAATTTATAAGTTATTATAAAATAATTATTGAATTTAGTAGTCCATTACGTTCGGTGAATCTTATTAATCACTTAAACAATAGTTTATGACTGTGCGAACATTAAGTTTTGTAAATTTGTTAAAACTTACTGAGACAGAACGTTTTCGATCGCTCGGTGGAACATTATATAAAATAATGTCGGTGTTAGGATAATCATAATATTAATTATAATTTTATATTAAATATTGAATATATATGTGCAAATTTCTTAAGTTCATTTTGTAGAGGATCTTAATAACACTAGCAAATCTATTTTGTGTTGAAACAATACAACTTTGATGCTTTCTGTTATTAAAATATAATTATAAATTTTCATCTAACCCTGGTATTATTTAGAGGAAACACATTGCTTATCAAGTTATTAAACAATTTAACATATTACTATACCAAGAATTGCTGTCAAAATTAAAAATTTACAAATTATATCAAATGTTTTCTAACGTGAGGTTTTCTTTTAGAAAAAAATTATTATTTGTTAGTTCTTTTGTTAAAGTAACACTTTAATGAGTTGATTGAATTTTCAATCAAATGAGGCAGGAAATAATTTCTCATTTGTCGAAATAATAAACTACAGTAAAATATTTGCGGAATTGAAACAGTACGAATTCGGTTTGTATGTTACATATTAGCATGACGAACCACAAGAGAAGACTGACTCACTGACTGACTAAACCATAGGTTCACTCCTTTTTTTGGTTCTTACTGAAGCGCTTCAATTGAAGAACCGAAAGAACCGATGAAAGACAATTCTTTCTTATAGAACCTTGGTTCACTGAGTCTTACTGAAACGCTTCAGAAGAGAACCGGTGAAAGGCAATTCTTTTTAAAAGAACCGTGGTTAACTGAGTCTTTCAAATGAATCGCTTCAATTGAACAGTTCATGAACCGTGCGCCCATGTCTAATATATATAAACAATGAAAACAGAATAAGTATACTGTAAGATATTTCTCTAAGAAATTTTAACCTTGAAAGTTTTTAAAATTCAATTAAACAGGTTATATCAACCACTACTAAATCAAAAGTTTTTAACGAGCAGCGTTTACATATACATTAGCATTTGAATCATGAAACTGGGTAAAGCTACAACCATTTATAAGCTGGTGATATCCCACTTCGATCAAATACCCTTTGTTACACAAGGCATCGAGCTAAGACGTTAAAAGTATGACACTGTTGAGTTTTCAATTTCGGTGAACTCATCCGAACACCCACTGACACAAGAGGATATGGAAGTGATAGAAAATTATAGTAAGCTTCCTTGTGATGCTTTAGCCGAAATATTGGATTCATACAAAAGACCAGTGTTAATTGTACACATTTACATGAAGCCAAAGTGAGGGAGAAAAACCCCCTCCCCAGAGAAAAAAGCCTGATACTGTATAAACTGGAAACAGTTTCTTTACAATATCGGGCTATTTTCTCTACATAAAAAAATTTGAGCTTGAAAGTAATATGACAAATGGGTCAAAGCAAGTAAAAGATTACTTAAAAATTACATTTCCAATTATCAAAGAGCTGTACAGGAGTTATACAGCAATAAAAAAAACAATATTAGGTTTAGTCAAAGCAAACACAAAACTACATTTTTTTACAAGACATAATATATAATTTTTTTTGCAAATCATAAGTTACAATAATTATATTATTAAAAAGAAAATAATGTTGTTAAACAAAAAAATTATTACAAATGTTGAGAAAGATAAATTCTCATAAGAGAGCCCACAGTGTCTCTACAAATACAACCAATAACGTGTCTGCAGGGTGAATAGAACACTTAAACTTCTTCTGATCTACAGATTGTACATAACATATGATTCATAAAACAGCGGATTTTATGTTATAGGCTATGCGGTAGAAATGTTGTTTTAACGCATATGTTATCTTATTTTATTTATATGAATTGTAATTACATAATGAAAAGTAACTTGGGTTAATATAATAAAAACATTTGTTCCTTGGGGGGGGGGGGTATAACGTATTAAAAATATTTTTTCCTTGGGGGGGTAATATTGTATTAAAAATATTTGTTCCTTGTGGGGGTATATTGTATTAAAAATATTCTTAACACTCACTCAAACAATAGTTCATATCTACCCGAACTTTGGATAGTCGTAAAGTTCGGATAGTCATAAACTATTGTTTAAGCAAACCGCAATTAACACGTCTTGTAGTCTTCTCAGACTTGTAGTACATACGCAAGAAACTAGGCGACTAACAAGTGAGTCCTGCAATAAAATCTAAAATTAAAAAACAGCTGCTTGAAAGAGAAATTGCTCTCCATTTCTTAAGGAACGTTTCCGGAGCCTATTTGTTTTATTGGGGGGGGGCACGTTTCGACACCGATTATGTTAAAACTGTTTTGTTTTATTAAAAAATCTATGTCACCGTTTTCAATTGGATCTTATTGTTTTATAATTAGTTTTTAAAGTTTGTCAAATTTTTTTTACAAACTAAAATAGTTTTAATAACTTGGAAAAACTGAGGTGTATTTTTTAATTAAAAATAAATAAAAACCTCTACAACCACAATTTTCAGTATAATGTTCTGATGTACGTTTCGATTGCAAATCAATCGTTTTCAGAGGAAATTACTACAAATATTAGGCATTTAATAATTTCCTTTAAAGATGATTGCTTAACATTCGAAATGCACATAACGATATTTAAAAAAAATTGTTCCTCAAGAGGTTTTGTTTATTTATAATTTTATTAAAAAATATTTAAAAAATTATGAAATTACATACATAATTTGACAGTTGCCATCAAATATTTACCCTGTTCATATGTTAATTTGTTTAAATATGTTTCAAACCTAATATCGTCACTGTGGGAGAACGTAGCATATAAAAACCATGAAAAACAGAGCTCATTTTAGAATCGACATATGTAAATATTTCGCGCTAAACAAAGAATGCTATTTGCTCTATATAAACGAGTAAAACCTAGTAGAATACGTTCACTCGTTACTCTGGTGCTCTGACGTATGTTCACTATTAGAACACTCGGTCCGCGTAGGTGACGGTCAACAAATATTACAATATAATTATAAAGTCATGCGTGACTTTGAAATTATAGTGTAATACTTGTCGCACAAGTATTCACTATAGCTAAGATGAAATTTTAATCTAGATAAAAGAGCCCTATAGTGTAAAACTGTGTTTTACACTATCGGGCTGTTTTCTCTAGGGTCTATGCAGACCCTCAACCTCACCAAAGAGCTGTACAGGAGTTATAGAGTAATAAAAAAACAATATTAGGTTTAGTCAAAGCAAACACAAAACTACATTTTTCTACAAGACATAATATATAATTTTTTTTGGCAAATCATAAGTTACAATAATTATATTAATAAAAAGAAAATAATGTTGTTAAACAAAAAAATTATTACAAATGTTAAGAAAGATAAATTCTTATAACAGAGCCTACAGTCTCTCTACAAATACAACCAATAACGTGTCTGCAGGGTAAATAGAACACTTAAACTTTTTCTGATCTACAGATTTTACATAACATATGATTCATAAAACAGCGGATTTTATGTTATAGGCTATGCGGTAGAAATGTTGTTTTAACGCATATGTATCTGATTTTATTTATATGAATTGTAATTACATAATGAAAAGTAACTTGGGTCAATATAATTAAAAAATTTGTTCCTTGGGGGAGGGGTATATTGTATTAAAAATATTTGTTCCTTGGTGGGGTAATATTGTATTAAAAGTATTTGTTCCTTGGGGGGGTATATTGTACTAAAAATATTCTTAACACTCACTCAAACAATAGTTCATATCTACCCGAAATTTGGATAGTCGTAAATTTCGGATAGTCATAAACTATTGCTTAAGCAAACCGCAATTAACACGTCTTGTAGTACACAATATCAAGAGCACAGTGGTACAATATATTACAATAAAAATATTGAAAAGAACCCCAATACCACAAAAATAATCAAATATAACAAATAAAACAAGTTACGTAAGATTAAACCCTTATGTACATTTCGATAACCATGTCATCATCATCAGAGGGTCTTGTTACAAAACACAATCTAGCACACAAGAAGTTACTGATATTATGGTATCTTTTGATGTAAGTTTGTTGTTTCCTAGCATTCCTGTTAATGAAACTATATTGTTTGTTGAAGATTTTTTAAAAGAAAACAACATAGAAACTATTAATATAAACGAATATGTCAAATTAACTGAAATATGTATGTACCAAAATTTCTTTAAATGTAATAATGAATTTTATAAACAATGTGATGGAACTGCTATGGGTAACAGTTTGTCTCCTTTAATTGCTGAACTTTTTATGAGCAGATTTGAAGAAAACTTAAAGAATAATATTACTTATTTTCCTAGGATTTGGTTAAGATATGTTGACGATGTTTTTGCGATCTTTGATAGCAGTAAATGTAATGTTGATGTTTTTGTAAACCAACTTAATAGTATACATAGTTCCATTAAGTTTATTTATGAATTAGAAACTAATAATCGTTTACCATTTTTAGATATTCTGTGTATTAAAAATCATGAAAAAATTGAATTTGATATTTACAGGAAACCTACTAACAATAACAGATATATTTTAAATAGTTCCAACCATTGTTATACACATAAAATAGCAGCATTTAACAGTTTGGTTAACAGAGCTATCAATGTACCACTTAGTCCTAGACGATTTTATAAGGAAATTAATTATATCAAAGGAGTGGCTAGATATAACGATTTTGATACCAAAATTATAGATAATATTGTTAGAAAACAAAGATTAAAATATGTTTTGAACACAACTACCACTCTTCAAAAAGAAGTTAAAAAATGTAATTTTATTAGTTTACCTTTCGATAGTATTTTAACAAAAGGGTTAGGCTCTATTTTTAAAAAGGTAAATGTTAAGATAGCCTATAAAACTCAAAATAAACGCAAGCATTTATTATGTAACCCGAAAGATAAAATTCCAATGTTGGAAAAATCAGGTATTTATAAGATAATTTGTAGTACTTGTAACGAGATGTATATAGGTCAAAAAAGAGAAAAATTGTAACCAGATATAAAGAACATCTTGCCCATATTAAATATGAAAGACCTGAAAAATCAAGTGTAGCAGAACATGTCCTTAGTAATCAGCATGATTTAGATAAAAATGTTACTTTAGCTAAATGTATAAATTAAAAAAAGTTACTTAATAGTTATGAAAGTGTTTTTATAGTCAAATCAAATAGTAATTTAATGAATGCAGATAAAGGACCTATTCCTTACTCACCATTATATACTTTACTTAAATAGTTTTCTTCAAATTACGATGTTTTAAACTAATTACTTTTAGTTTGTTAATTGTTATTGCTGTAGTTTTTATTACATATGTATTATTATAATGTAATTTTTGACATAACCTATTGGGCTCCTGATGGCCGATCGTTATTTGTCGATCGAGGGCGGAGAGGGGGCGGAGCTTACCTCACGCCTATATATAGCGACCGCGGAGAACGATTGGTATCATTCTAGTTTGTAACTTCTTGTGTGCTAGATTGTGTTTTGTAACAAGACCCTCTGATGATGATGACATGGTCATCGAAATGTACATAAGGGTTTAATCTTAAGTAACTTGTTTTATTTGTTATTTTTGATTATTTTTGTGGTATTGGGGTTCATTTTCAATATTTTTATTGTAACGTCTTGTAGTGTTCTGAGACTTGTAGTACATACGAAAGAAAATAGGCTACTAACAAGTGAGTCCTGCAATACAATCTAAAATTAAAAAACAGCCGCTTGAAACAGATATTGCTCTCTATTTCTTAAGGAACGTTTCCGGAGCCTATTCTTTTTTATTTGGAGGGGGGCACGTTTCGACACCGATTTTGGTAAAACTGTTTGGTTTTATTAAAAAATCTATGTCACCGTTTTCAATTGGATCTTAATGATTTATAATTAATTTTTAAAGTTTGACAAATTTTTTTTTACAAACTAAAATAGTTTTAATAACTTGGAACAACTGTGGTGTAGTTTTTAATTAAAAATAAATAAAAACCTCTACAGCTACAATTTTCAGTATATGTCCTGAAGTACGTTTCGATTGCAAATCAATCGTTTTCAGAGGAAATTACTACAAATATTCAGCATTTAGTAATTTCCTTTAAAGAGGATTGCTTAACATTCGAAATGCACATAAGGATATAAAAAAAAATTGTTGCTAAAGAGGTTTTGTTTATTTATAATTTTATTAAAAAATATTTACAAAAATATGAAATTACATATATAATTTGACAGTTATCGTCAACTATTTACCCTGTTCATATGTTAATTTGTTTAAATATGTTTCTAACCTAATCCCGTCACTGTGGGAGAACGTAGCATATAAAAACCATGAAAAACAGAGCTCATTTTAGAATCGACAGATGTAAATATTGCGCGCTAAACAAAGAATGCTATTTGCTCTATAAACGAGTAAAACCTAGTAGAATCCGTTCACTCGTTACTCTGGTGCTCTGACGTATGTTCACTATTAAACACGCGGTCCGCGTAGGTGACGGTCAACAAATATTACAATATAACTATAAAGTCACGCGTGACTTTAAATTATAGTTTAATACTTGTCGCAAAAGTATTCACTATAGCTAAGATGAAATTTTAATGTAGAGAAAACAGCCGTATAGTGTAAGACTGTGTTTTACACTATAGGGCTGTTTTCTTTAGGGTCTATGCAGACCCTCAACCTCACTTTCGTTGTCGGTAGTAAGTCAACAATATTACCGGCTTTTTGGGAGAGCGAAGGAGGTCTATTACCTCCTGACAAGGAAGGCTCTCGCAATTCTCTACAATGGCTCTTTCCCTAGCGGTGAGTTTTTGTTTAGACTTCAACACCGATAGAGAAATTTCGACTTTTTTATAGTCTTCCTTTCACATGTCGTATGCTACCCCAACGCGCAGCAACGACACAAAGTCGGAGATTACAAGCTGTTGTACAATTGTTGCCTTACCGAAGCTCATGATTTAATTGCTACAGGATAAGATGTCGCCACATGTTATATACTGTTTCCCAACTCGCAGCTAGCCGCAACATCTGGCTGCCAAGCCGGTATCCCCAACACTTGTTGTGTGGGTGTATTGTTTGAATATTAATAAAATAGAGGATTTTTAGTTGAGCAAAGGTGTAAAATAACTTAAGTTTGGTCAAAGTAAACACAAAACTACATTTTTTCTACAAGACATAATATATATATTTTTTAAATCATAAGTTACAAAAATTATACTATTAAAAAGAAATATTGTTGTTAAACAAAAAAATTATTGCAAATGTTAAGAAAGATAAATTCTCATAACAGAGTCCACAGTCTCTCTACAAATACCGCAAGTTTTGCAAGCTAATCCGCAAAGCACACAAGCAATAACATGTCTTCAGGCTAAATAGTCAACTTGAACTTCTTCTGATCTACAGATTTTACATTCTGCACGGAGTATATCTGCTGCCAATGAGGTCTTCCTAGTAACTAAAGTCTTCTCTCTGAAACTGTCAACGAATGCCTTGCCTTTTACTAGTAATACGAATGAACATGTACCATGCCAAGTTGCGTGTTCAATCCATGAATCATCTTCATACATCCAATCATTTATAAACCCTCCGCAGCAGAAGCAAAGAGTATGGTCATAATTATTTATATAGAAAAAACCGGCAGAACTCAACTCTTCTTTTTTCTCTCTCAACATAGGCGGTGCGTTATCAAAGGTTTTTATTCTGGACTCAATGGTTACGTATTGCGGGTAATGCAATTTTCCGACTTGTACAATGTCCATCGCTAGTCAATCTGAAGGGCAAATGTTACTTTTTTGATAGCTCTTGCAGTTTATATAAGCTACTCTTTAAAGTTAACTGTGTTTGGGGTGAACTTTAATTATATTCAAGGTGCGGAACCTATCTTAATAAATTACCATGCTTATACATTTTGTAACCAGTCAATATTTGGAGAAGAAATACATAAGAGATGGTTCAGGCAAAGACTGCCACATTTATCGCTAAAATAAATTACACACTCGGCGAAAATCAACCCATCAGCTCGTATCGGTTTTCAACGGTTTTTAAAAATACTTTAACCGTACACACGCGCACACGGACGATATAGTATAATATAGGTCAGCAACGAACGGGTACGGGATATAATACACACGTTCCTTTACAAAAACACGTGTCAAAATGACGTCATTCTCTATGACGTTCTCGGTAACCAACGGTTTTTACATTGCACCAACATGTCCGACATTTTTTAATTACGTCATACAATCGTGAGCACGCACACGCACACAGACATTCACACATGTGCGCGCACATACACAAACGCACACACGCGCATAAGCGCGCCTATTTAACGGTTTTTCCTTTGCCCCTAACATATCAGTCACTCTCCCAAAATTTCGGAAACCATCCCCCATCAAATCCTATAACGGTTTTTTAACGGAAATTAACGATTTTTCCAAAAACACGTTTACCCTCTGGGGCCAACCGGCGATTTTGTATCTAATTTTGTTAATTATAACTCTAATACTGTGTACTGTATTGTTTTGTAAAATTAAAAGCCATTAATATTATGTATTTTATTTTTTCCTGTATTAATTTGCGCTAATATTTGTTTGTCCTAATAAATCAAAATTTCAAAGATTACTTATAAGCATTAAACAAAATGTTTTTCTATATGAATTTCTAAGTATACAGTCAAGCTACATGTAAATATTTTCCACTGATAAAATGCTTATAAATATGATGAAATCATTTATTACGTAGAAAATGTTTTTTTAAAGTTGGTTTCAGAATTACTTATATACAAATTAGCTTGCCTTAGGATAAAATTTTAAACTTCCAGACCAATTTTTTAAAATCTGTTTGAATCACTTTACACCAGGAATTACAACAAAAAAAAAATTGAAAACGTAATGTTACTTTAGGTTTATTTGATACTCAGAAATGGCTAAAATGTGCCCTTAAGGCAGGTGAATCGGTAGAAATTTTGAATATCACATAACTGTTTTTTGCATGAGAGAATCTAAAAAAATCGACTTAATATAGGATTTTGAATCATATACTAAATAGATAGATAGGCTCCACTCTTCTTTGTTGTCAGGACTTCTACTACACTCAAGTAAGCGACTCTGGTCACGGGGTGCAATTTCCCCTGTTCAGTACACGGGGGGATTATTCCCACATTCATATTCTAACTGATATTATTCGTTTGTTCAATTTGATACAAAATTGTAGACTATCCTATATTTTCTATATTCTTTTAAAATATTGTACTACCGGCAAGCACACTATAAGAGTAACTTATAAAATAAGGACAATTTATTTACTAATCTGGTCAGTGCTAACTAGACGCTATCCAGGGGTTTACAGTCATTTATTTAATACTTGTAGGTTGCTATAAATAATGAAAAAAGGTAAAATTTGTTGTAATACAATAAATATTGTACAATAAATATTAAATATTCATAATATATTAGCCGCCGCATATTGTGATCACACATACTGTTATCATTCTGTTATTAATATCGTTTCACTTAAAAACCGACACGGAATAGGTGTTAAATAAGTTGTAATCAAGTCGGTTGTGGTTATCATTTTTGTCATACAATAAAATTTGTGTCAACTAGCAGAAACTAAACAATAATGTTAAGAAGTATCGTATATTCAAAGGATTTAGTTGATATGGTAACTGAAAACCCATCCACCAGTCGTCTTATCACCAATATAGACATGATTTATTATCCATGTCAATCCTATCCTGTTTGTCTTTGCTCAAACACGTCTTGAAAGTTCCTAAAAATGTGTACAGTAGTTGTTTGTTAACAACATGTATTCAGCAGTGGAAAGTGTAAGTAAGATCAAAGTAAAATGGAATAAAATATTCTGACGTACAGCATGCATAAAAAATATAACAGGTAGAAGACCTAAATACAAAATTTAACTACAGTACATACAACTTTCTGGAATTGCAAAATTCGGTAAGTAATCAGTCATGATTTCCATATGTTTGAATTACTTGTAGTTGTAGTGTTGTAGAATTAAAATTATTGACTGTAATGCTAGGTCTACATATTCTTCAGTAAACTCTTGTGACTGTAATATACTGAGTTTAATGGAACACTTCTGTACATCGTGACGCAGTCGGTTATTGTTATTGTTACGTTTTTGTTATCGAATATGATTCTAACAAATGAGATTACAATAAGTGGAGGCTACTATTTATTAAAATATTATGTTTCAAAATAAACTTAAATGAATCAGCACATAGTAGTTGCGCAAACACGTCTTGTAGGGTTCTATAAATGTATACAGTAGTTGTCTGTTATCTAGTTGTATGTGTACCATTTGTTCACGTGACTACTTTACAGCACAGTTTATTTCTATATTGTCATTACGTGTATGGTTTCAGTGTGATATACCGTCATTATATTTTGAAAGATCTTTTCTCATTTGTTTTCTGAGTTTTGGTCTCACTTGAAGTTCCAAATTGTAGCAAGATGTCAGAATCTGGTAAGAAACCTCATGAAGGAGAAGTCTTGATGAAAACTGGACATTCTAACTCGATACAGTAATGTCTAATTTCTTTAATTCTATTAATAGGAAGTTCACCAAGCCTTTGAGATTCTACGGTAGTTTTTTCAACAATAAGCTGAAAAGTTCAACATACATGAATATCAACAATTTACATCAATATGTTACTGGAAAATTACAGGCAATCTCATACTGAGGATTTCTTTGTGAAAATGTAAATACATTTGTAAGTTAAATGAAATAATCTGACATGCAATATGTTTTCAAAATATCACAAGTAGAAAACCGAGTTACAAAATTGTACTACATTACTTGAAATTTTCTGGAGTAGCAAAATTTGGTAAGTAATCACTAATGATTTCCATTTGCTTGAAGTACATAGTAGTTACAGTGTTATAGAATAAAAATTATTTATTGTAATGCTAGGTCTACATATTGACCGGTAAATACTTGTGACCGTAATGCAGTGAGTTCAATGGGACACTTCTGTACATCGTGACGAGGTCGGTTATTGTTATCGTTACGTTTTTGTTATCAACAAATGTGATTACAATAAGTGGCGGCTACTATTTAGTACAAAATTATGTATAATAATAAACCGAAATGAATCAGCACATAGTTTTCCCACGCTCTTTATTTTAGGTGACAAAATGCAATAATTGTTGAAGGTGATTTTTTTATCAATTTTCGTGTACGTTAAATCTACTATTTGATAAAAAATTCACAACCAGTAACTATAACTTACACAGAAAGTGATAACCAGTTTTACGTAGCAAGAAACAAAATAGCTGTTGTGAGATATTACCCTCAATAGCTACTATATTTTAAACCTAATACATCGATTTATATTTACATTATAGCTGTATATAAAAAATAGCTGTTGTGAGGTACTTAATAGCTATAATAGCTTAATAATTATATTTTAAATCTAATATAGTTATATATATATATATATATATATATATATATATATATATATATTTTAAAACAACATAGATTATTCAAATACAAGATTATTTATTAATTTATAATTTATATCCAAAGCTTTTCGTTGGTAACAGTACCAACATCATCAGGAATGAAAAATACAATAATATAAGCTAGAAGCCTAAAACACATGTTAAATTAGAAATAGAAATAGAAATATGTATATATATATATATATATATATATATATATATATATATATTACAGTATTTTATATTTTAATTAGCAAGACAAAGTAATGATATAGAAAAATAAAATATTAAACATTACTTATACACATTACGAAAGTTATCTGTTGTTAATTGTAAATTAGGTACTGTATTATAGTTCTACCTTCGTTAGGAATAAGCCGGAAGTGCTTGCATAATACAGGAAAAACGTTAGTGCAAATTATTGTTACTCTTACTACAGTCTGAGTCTGGCTACAACACCAACATTAAAAAGTGAAAAAAATATAATTATGTAGTATGAGATATTTCTGCACCAGATGTTTTGATGAAAAGGCTAGGCACGTGACAAAATTTTACTACAATACATAAAACTGTCTGGAGTTTCAAAATTTGGCAAGATATCCCATGACTTCCATGTGCCTAAAATACATTGCAGTTGTAGTGTTACAGAATTAAAATGATTTACTGTAATGTTAGGCCTACATATTGGTCAGTAAATACTTGGGACGGTAATACAGTGAAATCAATGCGGCACTTCTGTACATCGTGAGGCGATTGGTTATTCATATTACATATCCTTCTGACAAATATGATTAAAATAAGTTGCGGCTACTATTTAATACGATTATGTTTCATATTAAACTTGTTTGACTTAACACATAGTAGGCGTACATACACTTTTCATTTTAGATGGGAAATTCTAATGATCGTTGAGCATGTTTATTTTATTAATTTCAGTGATAGTTAAAGGTCCTGACTGACAGACAATGACAATCAATACCTATAGATAATCAAAAGGAGAGACAGTCAGATTAATGTTTGCAAGATATAACACAGGTGTTATGGCATTATAGCCCTTAGAGCTATTATATTGTCAACTAAATACAGTTCACATAATTTATATATATATATTGTGTTGCAGTATATTATATTTTAATTTACAAAACAAAGTAAAGATATAGAAAATGTGTTTCAAAATAAACTTAATTGAATCATCACATAGTACTCTCGTTTTAAATGACAAAATCCAATAATCGTTGAGCATGATTGTTTTATCAATTCTCATGTAAGTTACAGCAAAGTTTGATACAACATCTACAAACAGTAACTGTAACTTACTAAAGAAGGGATAACCAGATATCAGTAGGGAGAACAAAAACAGCTGTTGTGACACATTACCCTTAATAGCTATTATATATTAAATTTAATGCATCGATATATATTAGTAAAATATTTTAATTTGCAAAACGAAGTAAAGACATAGAAAATGTGTTTCAAAATAAACTTAAATGAATCAGCAGATTGTAGGCCCAGACTATTCATTTTAAATGACAAAATCCAATAATCGTTGACCATGATTGTTTTATCCATTCTGAAGTAAGTTACAGCTATGTTTGATATAAAATCTACAATCAGTAACTGTAACTTACTGAAGAAGGGATAACCAGATATCAGTAGCGAGAAAAAAAAACTGTTGTGAGATATTACCCTTAATAGCTATTATATTTTAAATTATTACAACGATATATATATATATATCAGTAGAGTATTTTAATTTGCAAAACAAAGTAAAGTTATAGAAAATGTGTTTCAAAATAAACGTAAATGAATCAGCACATAGTAGGCCCAGACTCTTCAATTTAAATAACAAAATCAAATAATCGTTGACCATGATTATTTGATCCATGCTGAGGTTAGCTACAGCTATGTTTGGTACTAAATTTACAAACAGTAACTGTCACATAATGAAGAAGGAATAACCAGATATCAGTAGCGAGAACAAAAACAGCTGCTGTGAAAAATTACTCTTAATAGCAAATATATTATAAATCTAATACATCGATATATATATATATATATATATATATATATATATATATGTTAGTAAAGTATTTTAATTTGAAAAACGAAGTAAAGATATAGAAAATGTGTTTCAAAATAAACTTTTGAGAGTAAAGAAATAAAACAATTTACAAACACAAGAATAATTTATTGAATTTACAATTCAATATGAATATATATACATACACACACACACACACACACATATATATATATATATATATATATATATATATATATATATATATATATATATATATATATAGAATATCAAATGTGTTTTCGTGTTAGAATATTTTTAAGATCAAATAATATACACAAATACAGGAATATTTATTTTATTGAACAATAAACTCAAAGCTTTTCGTTGGCTTACATTACCAACATCTTCAGGAGTTACAATATTAAGAATGATAAAACAAACTGTCTAACAAACATGAAGCTACTAGATAAAGACAGATAGATAGACAGATAGATAATGACAAAGGCTTTATCTAGTAGCTTCATGTTTGTTAGCCAGTTTGTTTTATCATTCTTAATATTGTAACTCCTGAAGATATTGGTAATGTAAGCCAACGAAAAGCTTTGAGTTTATTGTTCAATAAATTAAATATTCCTGTATTTGTGTATATTATTTGATCTTAATTATATATATATATATATATATATATATATATATATATATATATATATCGAAATCTTGTTGCTGTTCATGGTTGTAAATTACATATTACACTTTTGCTATTACTTGCGACCAGACTTTTTGTTAACGAAAAGTTGTTAAATTATGAACTTACACTTGGAGGAAACGTTTTCTTCAGCCTTCTTCAGGGAGTGTGTAAAACGTCTTAGCAAAAGTGTAATATATATATATATATATATATATATATATATATATATATAAATATATATTACGTTGTCCATTTTTTCCGTTCCACTGACTTAATGAAGTTATACAACTGATAAAAGTACTTACAATAGTTATATATATATATATATATATATATATATATATATATATATATATATATATATATGTATATATATTACAGTATTTTAAGTTGTAAAACGAAGTCTAGATATATACAAAAAATATTCAATATTTCTTATATTTACAAAAATTATCTGTTGCTAAATATAAATGCATTACTGTATTATTCATAATAACTGTTGGGGAAACCAGGCACAAGGACTGTCATTGACCATTTATTTCTTCATCAAATTTGGAATATTGATGCTTTTCTCACGGACAGTAATATGTTTCCTGCTAACGTTTTTGGACACCTAAAATTTGTATGACTATACGAAAAACGTATCTATGATTTAGCATTACAGTATATAAAATATAATTATTTAGACGTTAGATTTGCTAGGTAACACTAGTTAGTTATACGTTACTTAGAGAAACCCATTTGGCGTTTAGTAATACTACTCATGCTTTAATTGAAATCGCCACTTACTAACAAT